>QLTV01000442.1:401019-411019 GCA_003457575.1 Thermophis baileyi
AGGAAGGAAGGAAGGAAGGAAGGAAGGAAGGAAGGAAGGAAGGAAGGAAGGAAGGAAGGAAGTCAAAATCCTTGCCAACCCCTCATTCCCATTGAAATAAACTCCAATGTTATTCAGAATGGGTCAGAAAACAAGCAACCTGTGTCGTGGTTAAAAGAACAGTTTAGGAAAACAGATGATAGATTTGAGCCCTAGATTTTTAGGTGGGTAAAAGCTGACGGGGAAATTGAACTTCCTTCCCTGTCATATCTCTTCCTCTGAAACGGCAGCATTCTCTCAATGTAACAATTTCAATCCCAAAGAGAACCGAAGTAGCTTTTGTAGCTTCGTTCCCGGCCATGACATCCAAAATGTGTTTTATCCTCCACGAGACTTTGGTGGGCCTCACCCTAGCATGGCATTGGAGCCAGATGAAAATTGATCACAGCCCACAGAAACGGTTAGCAAAGAGAGATATCATGTGGAGTCTTTCTCGGTTGCGGTTAATGCAGGCGAGAAAAGTGGTAAAGCAGGGTGGCATCTGGTCGCTGTCCATGGTCTTAGAATATATTTCATTTAGATGATGAATGGGCAGCTTCTCTGATGCTTCAGCCTGAGTAGAGAATTCATCTTCAGCCATTGCTGTTTACTCACTAGGCATCTGGAGAGAAGGTCAGAACAAAGTCATTGTCTTCCTCTCTTTCAGAAAGGAATTCTCTGAGTTCTTCTGGATTTTGGCTTCCCCTGACAGGCCAGAGAAAGTTCTCTTTTGTTATCTCTCTTGAAATGGGAGGCGTTACAGGAAATGTTAACATTCCGTTTAAGCACTGCAGGCTTTAATCAGTTTCCACCTTAACTAGTGGGAACGATCTTTCAAGTGAGAGAGAAAGAGAGAAAGAGAGAAAGAGAGAAAGAGAGAAAGAGAGAAAGAGAGAGAGAAAGAAAGAAAGAAAGAAAGAAAGAAAGAAAGAAAGAAAGAAAGAAAGAAAGAAAGAAAGAAAGAAAGAAGGAAAGAAAGAAAGGAAGGAAGGAAGGAAGGAAGGAAGGAAGGAAGGAAGGAAGGAAGGAAGGAAGGAAGGAAGGAAGGAAGGAAGTTCCTTTTTTTTTTTTGCTTATCTTTCATGTTCTGTTTTAAATTCTTTTCATACATTTTGGTCTATAAGAGTACATTAAAAAAAAACCACGAATCTAGCAAAAACATGTGCTTATATGTTCCAAATGCTGTTTTCTGTTCCCTTGTGTATGACTCAGTTTATAGACAGAGAAGCTTTTGATAAAGATGGTTTTAAAAAAAACTGTTGTAAAAGCCTTCAAAGTTTGAATTCCAAACCCTCCATTTCATTCTTCCCAATTCCGTAAATATTCTATTGCCATTGAACAAGCTTTTATTATTGTTATTGTTGTTATTCCAAAGGGTGGGATGTGACAGCCCTGTTCTCTTGGAAAATGTAACAACTCTCAATGATATTCAGGAATAGTTACATCCAGATAAACATGTAGTTTGTTCTCTGTTTTGTTTTTATATTGCAGTCCCTCTTTTTCCTTTGTTATGAATGTATTTAATAAATATAAGGGTTTCAGTCACTATTGTTACTTACCCCACCTGAAGGTCATTTAACTTAACCAATACACATTTATTTATATTTTACTTATTTATTTGTTAAATTTATTTGCCACTAATCTCATTGTGCAGGCTTATATTTCACATATTTGAAAACTATCTTGTAATGGTATTGGTTATAATGATATTGGTGCCTCCCTTTTATAGATAGATAGTGTTCAACCATGTTAAGCTGATTTATTCTCTTCCATTGGTGTTTCCTTTGTATTTTGGTTTGTTTTTCAGGTGGCTGAATGAGCTTGTTGTGCCAATCCTATCTGTAATAATATTTTAATTTTTTCACTAAGTTTATGAGGTCCGTTTTTTTTAAATTCATGGCTACCCGTCCTCTATGAAGTAACCTACTCATATATTAAGATGTTCTTTCTAAGAGATATGGAGATAGCAATAGCACTTAGACTTATATACCGCTTCACAATGCTTTACAGACCTCTCTAAGCGGTTTACAGAGTTAGCATATTGCCCCCAACAATCTGGGTCCTCATTTTACCCACCTCGGAAGGATGGAAGGCTGAGTCAACCTTGAGCCTGGTGAGATTCAAACTGCCAGACTGCTGGCAGCCGGTGATCAGCAGAAGTAGCCTGCAGTACTGCATTCTAAGCACTGCGCCACCACGACTCTTGATGAGATGGAGATTGAGATGGACTTGGAGGTTGAGATGGAGGTGAAGGTAGAGATGGAGATAGATGGGATGGAGGTGGAGATGGAAATGGAGATGAAGATGGAGGTGGAGGTGAAGATGGAGATGGAACTGGAGGTGGAGATGAAGGTGGAGGTGAAGGTGGAGGTGGAGATGGAGATGATAGAGAGCTCCACCATCTTCTGCCACATCTCATTATTTTTTCTTACTCAGTTTCCAGTCCTTCAAATTTCATGCACCATTGAATCATGAACTCATTTGATTTACTCATTTGAGTGTTGTTTTATTGCCCCCATTAGCAGACTTTCTAAATATTTAAATTTTGGTTTCTCTAAACCTCAGATTCCTTATCATCTCTTCATTCATGAATGAAACACTGGCAGCATTAAATTCTTACTAGTATATGGGAAAGAGTAGACTAACAAAGAATAATATTAATACTTTTATTATGTGTGTTGTTTCTTAATTTTATAAGAGGGTTTTTACATTCTTATGTCAAGCACAGACATACTGTCACATAATTTGATTGTTTTTGTTCCATGTGAATTCCATATGGGGTAAAAACAGAGTCCCTTGGGAGTTGGGCGGCATACAAATTTAATAAATAATAATAAAAAAACTTGTCATTGTTTTCTTAAAACCAACTTGCAATTTTTAATATTGAGATTTTATGTTTAATTTTCTTTCAGTTTTTTCCTTTAAAACAGAATATAATTTAATGCATGATTGGTCTATGATTTTTAAGTCAAAATGTCATAATTGCAAAACTGAAGGATTTGAGCCATGTATCAGCCCAGAACATCATTATTAATGTCAGCTGGCTTAAAAATGTGGAGTTAGAAAAATGTATAGCCCTTTGCCTTTAAAACATATAAACTTGCAAGCCTGCAAATCATAGTAAACAAATGTTCAGCCGTTTAATAAACATGTTTTCCTTTGGATGTCTTATTGCGAAAGGAAAAAAAAATATGTCACTTGTGGTCTTACTTCCCACTAATAACTAGCGAGTTTCATTTATTGAATTATAAATTATTATCCTGCAATATCTCACAAATAAGGCAATTAGAATTTCGAGGAAGCTAAAATTCATGCAAATCTCTCACTCGGTCCCCTCCCCTAACCCTCCGCTCAGCCTAGCTGTAAATTTGGGCTACTCTTAGATTAAATGCATGAAGCTGTTAATTCAGTCCCCTCATATAAAGTCAGGGAAGGTAAAAAGGCACCAAGCGGTTTGCTTAAATCAATATTTTAGAGTTAGCGCAGAGTGTGAAATTCATGCATTTCTCTTCATATAAATCCACTGGTAAGTTTGATTCTCTGTATATGCAAATGTGAGAAAGCAAGAGGGTGAAGGAATGGATGGAAAACCTTCAGCTGGATCTTAATGTCTGAAACATGTTTGCTAAGCCCAGCTAATTGGTGCTGCTTTGGGTTTTGAAAGAATTCCGTGGAGATTAACTCCTTTAAACCTCTTCATTACAAATTCTATGCAGTTATCAAAACATGCCTATCACACATCAGTGGCCTATGATGTCTAGTTTTGCGCTAGTTAAATTAATTCTTGGCATTCTCGGGGAAACTTGACTACCATGCAAAACGCATTTGAAATTGCTTTCCTTCGGCCCTTTTCTGAATTGGCCACACTCGGAAATTATGAATAAGCAGCAGCTATAGCTTTAAGCATTTCGTGGTAATATAGAGGCACATATTCCAAACCATATATCATAAATTCCATATCAGGTATTATAATTTGGCTATCCCCATTGTTAGGGAAACTCGAGGCTCTTTTTTTAATAAGAGCAATTTAAAACTCATGTGGAAGAATATACATAAAGACCCGTTAGGTCTGAAATAAGATTTGCTTGGCGTATAAGACTGCACTAGTCTTTCAATGAGGAACTTCATTCATGAATGACATCACTATCTGGATCTGTGATGTGAACAAACCTCAGTAGGATTAACATGGCCGGTTGGAGGTCATCTGAACCAGGGGTGAAATCCAGCAGGTTCTGACAGGTTCTGGAGAACTGAAATTTTGAGTAGTTCAGAGAACCGGCAAATACCACATCTGGCTGGCCCCAGAGTGGGGTGGGAATGGAGATTTTTGCAATATCCTTCCCCCAGGAGTGGGGAGGGAATGAGGATTTTGCAGTATCCTTCCCCTGGAGTGGGGTGGGAATGGGGATTTTGCAGTATCCTTCCCCTGCCACACCCACCAAGCCATGCCCACCAAGCCACGCCCACAGAACCGGTAGTAAAAAAATTTGGATTTCACCACTGATCTGAACACATATATATTGTCAGAAGATTGGGATAATTGGCAAAGTGAGTAATGCCATTCAAACACCATGAGACAGTTTTTTGTTTCATGACACCATGACAAGGTTTTTAAGAATATGTTTGTCACTATCTCCTTCCTCGGGCTGAGAGAAAGTGACTGGCCCAACATCACCCAGCTGGCTTTGTGTCCAAGGTGGGACTAGAAGTTACCATTTTTTATTTTTTACCTGATACCTTCACCACTATACCAAACTATCTCTAACTGCAGTAAAATAACTACATTCTCGCTTTGGCTAACTTATCCAATAAGTTCTAACTTATCTATCATACAAGTCCACTTAAAATGAACGAAGGATAAACTTGCTGGGGTGCCCAATAAATGCCATCTTTAAGATATTCCGTATCTTTGTTCCTAAATTCATATCATAAATAGTTAAGATGGGGAACTGATTTGCAGTAATACAGTATAGTTTTATGATTCCTGAAATAATGGAATGGGTACAATTTAGAGTACGTGTAATTTATTTAAGTGTTCCTGCTACGCTTGCTAATAGCAAGTAAACTAGCTATCAGCCAGTCAAATGAGCAAACAAGTCAAATTTCTATCTCACACACTGTTTAGGATTGAATGACATTATAAAGTCATTAATGTCTATGTGACACTCTTGTCAGGAGAGTAATAGGAATAAAAATGAGCAAATACTACGAGCAGATGGCATTCACCTACAGGGTATACAGGAATGTCTTTATGAAATAGTTCGGCTAAGCTGAAAAATCTTGATATGCTGTAATGGGTTGGAAGGGATAAATCACTCAGCAACCTAGCATGGCCTTCCTTCTCCGGCCCATTCCATTGTTGACTCTGGCAACCAGCAAGGATTTCCATTAATGAAAACAAGCAGTCACAGTTTATTGCCATACAGAGGTATCCAATGTTATTTTAGCGACTACAGAATGCTTTTTCAAAACTGGCGCTTGATAGGTTGGGCTAAAGTCATCAAGTTTTCAGAAATCAAATGGTACCACCTGAATTAAGTGCATCTCCATAACAGAGCCATCTGTTGTAATCTAGGCAAAAGGAACAGATGCAATGGTTCTGGTTTTTATTTTGTTTTGGCACTTGGCATGTGATTGTTGCTGTCTGTCAACACAATCTTTACGGAAGATTCTTCACATGTGGAAGTTTCCAAGTCTAGCTTTTAACTTCAACAAGCAGGACAGGTTTTCAGAACAGAAAAACACTGAGCGAGATGGCCCTTGGGGTATAAATTAGTTCTGCAATCCAGGGCAAAGCATGTGCGATGCCAAAACCGAGGCTATATTTTTATTCTCCATCATCCTCCTCCTCCTCCTCCTCCTCCTCCTCCTCCTCCTCCTCCTCCTGTCATGATTGATAGTCATGTCTCAGATTCTACCTGATTCTACCTTTTGGCACACTTGCTGTCACATTTTGCTATTCAGCATTTCTGGTGAATCATTCTGCAAAATTACCTTTATGCCTTTCTGGAGCAAACTTCAATCACTTTACCACCTGGACTGTCAAGTCAGAAAAGGGCTTACCTTGGCAGAAGATGGGTAGAAAGAAAGTCTAAATTGAAGTTAGCTCAAATTTCTATTTCATTAAAAACAACACATCCCATCCTTTCTCTTCTATGAGCTCGAAATTACTATACCAATCCCTTTTCTACTTTTATTCTAATTTTCAATAAATGCATGCAGTGATGAATAAAAGATTGTGATAACATAATCACACCTTCTTCCCACTGAGATCTATTATTCTCCCCTTCCACTTCACTGTCTCATCATGATTTGAACCCCCCAAAGACTCTTACTTAAATGAACATGAAATACTTTTTTCCCCCTGTCTTTTAACCAATGTACTGAGGTCTGGGGACAATTGATACCAGCATGTCAGCAATGGCCAAAGCAGCAGATCAAGGAAGCAGATGGAAATGCATTTGATAGTAGCCTTTAGAGATGGAGCAATTGATTTGGAAGCTGAGGGAAGAGGCAAAATAAATCTCCAGCTACGCTAGTATTATATTAATAAGTAATAGTAGGAGATGCTTCATTTAGCTCGGCAATAATATCGTCCCCTCTTTGGATTAGCATATATTGTGTAGATCTTCACATTTTCAGGAAGGCTTGATTATTGATGAGGGGGGAAACCAAAGGCTCCTTAGGTAGCTCTAAATCACATGGTGATACTCAGACAGCATTGAAATGAGAATTGTACTTTATAAGGATTTAATAACCTGAACCTTAGTTGGTGCTTTTCATTTCATTCAAAGCTGTTTTGTTCCACCTCAGGTTTTGTGGCAATGCAAGGCAATTCCCAAACTTTACATCAATGCAGGGGCCCCTGTAGTGGCTTCCAATAAACTTCCAGGTGCAACTGAAAGCGAGGATTGACCTATAAAGACTCATATACAGTACGAAGCATCAACTAGCAATGTGCCTGGAGAGAGACCGACCAATAGTATTGTTTTATAGGTGTTCTCCACAGGTATGCAGAGTTTCCAATGCGTGGCTCAATTAAAAGATTATTCAGAGACCTCAACTCATCAATGAGTTGACGAATGGCATAACTTCGTTTTTAGTCCTTCACTTCCCACAAAGCTCACCTTTGACCACTGAGCAAGAAGTAATGAGGCAGATTGTCTTGTTTTTGATGCTTGAAATAAAGAACTGAAGGGGATCGGACCATCTTTATTCAAGATGGCTTTCTTTTGTTACAGGGTCCAAAGGTAGATTGGAAATAAAGCATCGGAGAACAAACAGACATTATCAAAACACTATGCAGCTGTTCTCAACATCCAATACCCAACGTTGGATGCCTGCAGGGAGCTGACACAGGGCTGCCTCTGAACGCCATCCAGAAGTTATTTAATTCAAAATACAGCACCCACTTGTTAGCTGGCCCATATTGACATATTGGTTAGACTTCTAGGGTTTTTTTTACTAATTGATTTTTTTTTGTATTTTCAAGTAAAAGAACTTATCATAAGAGAATAACAGAGTTGGAAGGGATCTTGGAGGTCTTCTTCTTTCAACCCCCTGCTTAAGCAGGACACCCTATAACATTTCAGACAAGTGGCTTTCTGGTCCAGTCTCTTCTTAAAAGCTTCCAGTGATGGAGCACCCACAACTTTTGAAGATAAGCCATTCCACTCTTTGATTGTTCTCACTGTCAGGAAATTTCTCCTTAGTTCTAGGTTGCTTCTCTCCTTGATTAGTTTCCATCCATTGCTTCTTGTCCTGCCTTCTGGTGCTTAGTAAAATAGGTTGACCCACTCTTCTTTGTGGCAGCTCCTCAAATATTGGAACATCCGAGCCTTGTCCTCAGATTTCTGCTATTAAGCTCATAAGGCCATATTCTTTGTGTTCTGAGATATTTATTTCTAGGTTAGGAGGGAGTGTGAAGTCATTATGTGACCAGATTGGCTTTAAGTCCTAAAAGAACCGAGACAAGATATCCAGACATGTTCTACGCAACTCTGGAAAGTATTACAGTACCCATCCACTCTGATTGCGTAGTCCAGTGGTTCTCAACCTTTCTAATGCCGCAACCCCCCCCACCGCCACTGTGACCCACCCTGCCGCCGCGACCCCCTCCCCGCCCCCTCCCCATGCGGGATGAGGTGACAAAGTGGGCGTGGCACCAGAGGCGAAATGCTCCGGGTTCGGGCTTGCCTGCCGGACAGCTGATAGCATGGAAGTGGGAGACTTCGCCCAGACGCTGCCATTTGGGTTCTTTTACCCTCTGGCCATGCGCAAAGCATTCTGCGCATGCGCAGAGGGTAGAAGAACCCAAATGGCAGCGTCCGGGCTACCAGCTGTCCGGCAACCTGCAGGCATGGCCGAACCAGGACCTTTTCACCCCTGCAGTGACGGTGGCACCAAGATGGCGGGCTAACGCGCACGGCGACCCCTGTGAAATGGTCATTCGACCCCCAAAGGGGTCACGACCACAGGTTGAGAACCGCTGGAGTAGTCAGTCATGGTTTGATTTTTTTCCCCTCTCTCTCCCTGTTTTTTAATTTCAGTGCCATCACCTCATCCAGTTCTGCTGGGAAACATCTCATGTTTTAACATCCACTTTGTATCTAAACAACCACGTCTTGCTTTGACAAGAATCCTTTCTTAGATCATCTTAAGACATCCTCATTCTAGTGTTTTTTTTTCCCCCCCACTTCCTCCATATGCTCACATCTTCAACCACATACCCTGTAAATAAAATTTCAGGGTATAAAATAAAATGATTTTTTTCTGTTATTTTCCCAGCACTCTTTTTTAACTTCCCTTTTCCATCTCCCCCATTCATCTGTAGGAAGTTAGCATCCACCCCTCTCCTAAGAAAATGAGATATTTTAGGAAATATTAAAAGGGCAGAATATTTCCCCTAAAAGGGTGGCAGAAACTCAGCCCCCCAATCTTTATCAATGGGCCATTAAGGCCTGGGCCAGTCTATTCTACACAACAAAGATCTACCTCCTTCAGACAAAGCCATAGTAGGAATTGCCCAAAGCCCTTTCATTAAATCATCACCCAGCAAGAGTCAACCAAGCCTGGGACTCAAAAGACAACCTACAAAGTTACCCCTGCATGGCCCCATGGGAGTCTGACAACCAATCAGAACACAAGCTCAAATTCAAAGCCCAACAGAGGGCATAAAACCCAGGCACTCTTAGCATCTCTGCCCTTTTTTTTTTTTTTTTTTGCCCAGGATCTCAAGCCATGTGATCCTGTTCATCAATAAACCATCTTTCCAAGCAGTCTCCATGTTTCCAGTGTCTTTCTCCCCACTTGGAACTGAACCCAAAAGGATATTTCTTCCAACACATCATCCCCATCTACTTTCTCTTTCCATTTCAGTCTTTCTTCCATCTCTCTTTGCTTTGGCATCTGCATTGGAACTGGCTTCCCTACTTCCAAACTTATATCTCTCTTCTTAATCATCTCCCCCCAATGGTTTAGTTAAACTGTAAAGCTTTGGGGATCTTAAAGCATAATAATTACAGGCTAGCAAATGTATTTCAGAATGCTAAGCTTCCTTTCATTCCATCTCACCCAGAAATAGCTTTCAAGCATTTCCTATTGGGAAAAAAAAAGAAAGGATTTGCTTACTCCTTGCTTATCCACATTCTTTGTCGGGAAAGACAGGACCTCTTATTAAATCACCCAAATTGGCAAGGTTATTTACTTCTCTAATTCTGTTGCTATTCTTTCACATGATATTGTGGTAGTTTGTTCCCTGAAGTGTCAGGAGGGCTTAGATGCTAATACACATCTGGTTAAATGGAAAACATTGGGTTCATATCATAAGCCTGGCTCAGGGGTGTCAAACTCAATTTCATTGAGGGCTGCATCAGGGTTGTGTTTGACTTCGGAGGGCCAAGGTGGGCGTGGCCAGGGTGGGCATGGCCAGCTCAACGTCACTCGTGTCGGAGGTGCCTGTGTGGCCCGAGCACTCTGCCAG
>QLTV01000442.1:413519-418987 GCA_003457575.1 Thermophis baileyi
CCAAAGGACATTTTGCATTTTCAGGAGGCAACTGGACTTTCTTGGGGTTTTTTTTCTTTTTCTTTTGAAGACGTTTCGCTTCTCATCCAAGAAGCTTCTTCAGATCTTACTGGATGGTGGGGAATGGAAGGATTTAGATTCTTCATTTATATTTTAGAAAAACCAGAATGTCCAATTGCCTCTTGTCCTGAAAAAGTACCTTTGGGACAACCATGGCCTGGATGCCTGAGAATCTCTACAGACCTCAAAATGTAGTTACTTTAGGAGCCGAGGTGGCACAGTGGTTAGAGTGCAGCACTGCAGGCTACTTCAGCTGACTGCTAGCTGCAGTTCGGCGGTTCAAATCTCACCGGCTCAAGGTTGACTCAGCCTTCCATCCTTCTGAGGTGGGTAAAATGAGGACCCAGATTGTTGGGGGCAATATGCTGACTCTGTGAACCACTTAGAGAGGGCTGTAAAAGCACTGTGAAGCGGTATATAAGTCTAAGTGCTATTGCTACTTTAGCTTGTGCATTATAGTGAACAATCTAATGCGGAACAGGACATGAACAGGAGACAATTTGGAAGTAACTCCATGCCTCTCTCTATGGAAATAGCTGTAATTCATATCAAAAATTAAAAACCTGTCTTGAATGGATCCCTTGGTGACCACCTGGACATGTTCACCTTCTTCCTTCAGGGGGAAAGGACTGATGGAAGCACACCAGCCTATCATTGAAGATTCAAAAGAGAGGTGACACTGGCTTCCCAGGAATGTATTTTGCTTGGATGAAGCACCTCTACATCAATGACACAAACAAACCTACATAGTGAAATAAATACAATTAACTGATTCAAGTATCAAATATTTATGAATTATTATTACTGGCAGTTAGTATAATGTGGTAGTCCCAGATGCTTCACCATGATGCTGATGGATGGATGTCAATTTAAGCCATTGCATGCCTTGTTTCACCTGGGCACATCTACAGGTTCAAAGAACTTCCCTGTATGGTCAATTCGCAAAGCTATCTTAAATAATCTATGAATAGATTGCTGCCAAATCGTTGCTATGATCTATGCACTGGAGATGTTAATTACCTCATCCTGCAAATCTAAATTATGCTGGAGAACTCTACTGTATTCCACATCCTTGAATAAACAAACTTCAATCAGTCTGAAGCTTTCAGATACATTCAGGTTGACAGCGATGAAAAAAAAAAAACCTAAGAGAAATTTGAATATCTTCAAAAGGCACGCTGACCTTGAAATCTTCCCAAACTTTAAAGGATCAACACAAGTAATTAGTATTTTAAAAGAGTGATATGTTTGAATGGCCCTGCAGCAAGATTATCTTCAAGTGTAAATATTCATGATGAAGTTTTTCATCTCACCAGAACACTCCTCCTAAAAATTTGATTGCCTCGTCAAAGCATTCATAGTTTTGGCCACAGTTAGAGTAAAATAGGAAGGGCTGTGTTTGATCGGTCAGCAATGTATTTCAAAGTACAGAAAACAGACTTCCCTGTTGCTATAGCCTGATAGTGCAAAATTGTTAGCTCTTATGATGAACCCTGGGAATCAAACAGTTGGACCATCAACTCATCAAAGTTTTCAAGATTAATCAAGAATCAAGAATTGTGGCAAGATTCTTTTGGAAACAAGAAGTTCCATTGGGCAGGGGAACTATTCAAAGCCTTGAAGATATTCAAGTTTCAATTTGTTAATACATAATATCTCCCCGACCCCCCCACCCCACCCCATCATCATCAAACAATGATAACTTGCAAATGTTGAAAAATCTACAAAAGAGTAACAGAATAACAGAGGTGGAAGGAATCTTGGAAGTCTTCTAGTTCAACCCCCTGCACAACCAGGAGACCCTATATCAGTGATGGCGAGCCTTTTTCCCCACGGGTGCCGAAAGCGCGCATGCGTGCCACCTGCCCCCCTGCGCATGTGTGTGTGACCCCCCCACGTGCTGCCCTGCCCCCCATGCATACATGCATGACCCCCCTCCCCCGTTTCCCGACTTCCAGTGGGCCCAGTAGGCCCGTTTTTCGCCCTCCCCAGGCTCCAGATGCTTTCTTGGAGCCTGGGGAGGGCGAAAACGCCCTCCCTTGCCCCTCCTGGAGGCCAAAAACGCCCTCCCAGAGCCTCTGCGCGAGCCAACAATCAGCTGACCAGTGCGCACATGTGCGCTGGAGCTGAGCTAGGGCAACGGCTCATGTGCCGGCAGATATGGCTCCGCGTGCCACTTGTGGCATGCGTGCCATAGGTTCGTCATCACGGCCCTATATCATTTCAAACAAATGGCTGTCCAGTCTCTTTTTAAAAGCTGCCACAACTTCTGAAAGCAAGCCATGCCAACTTCTGAAAGCAAGCCATTATCACTGTCAGGAATTTTTTTTCTTAGTGCTTCTTCTTAGTGCTTCTTTCCTTGATTAGTTTCCAACCATTGCTTCTTGTCCTGCCTTCTGATGCTTTAGAAAATAGGTTGATCCTGCTTCTTTGTGGCAGACCCTCAAATATTGAAACACTGCTATCATGTCACCCCTAGTCCTTCTTTTCACTAGACTAGACATACCCAGTTTCTGCAACTGTTCTTCATATGTTTTAGCCTCCAGCCCCTTAATTATCTTTGTTGCTCTTCTCTGCACTCTTTCTAGAGTCTCAACATCTTTTTTATATTGTGGTGACAAAAACTGGATACAGCATTTCAAGTGTGGTCTTACCAAGGCCTTATAAAATGGTACTAACACTTCATGTGGTCTTGATTCTATCCCTCTGTTAAATGCATCCTAGGATTCCATTGGCTTTTTGGTGGCTGTAGCACACTGCTTGCTGATATTTCTGGCCTAAGTGGAAAACCTCGTTTTTCTCTACATTGAATTTCATTTTATTCGATAAGGCCCAGTGTTCAAGTCTGCTGAGATCCATCTGGATCTTGAACCTATTTTCTGGGATGTTGGCATTCCTGCCAGAATCTACAGTCATTCTGCAGCAACCAGTATTTGTTTGTTTGTTTTAAAGATGAGAATCCCACTCTCATTTTTAAATGTATAGTTGTCACAAGGGCCAAGGCTGAACTTAGAGGGCAAATTACTCCAGTGTGGTGCTGGAGTTGAACTTAGTTGAACTTGAAATGCTGAGTGGGTTGTACCTTATTAATGCTTGAAAAGTAGACCATAGGCTAGACTGGAGAATTGTATAGATATCCAGTGGGAAACCATTTCTATATTTTTGACAAGAACTGATCATAACCATAAAGTCAATAGAGCCTGAGGTCATTTTGAAAGAGACTTCATCTTTAGATGAGATGCACAATAGATGTTCTAAGACACTTATATACACTTTTGGCTGAGTCAATCTATACTGTGGCTGCCAGCATTAGAATCCAGAAAAAAAACCAGAAGGTTTTTTTAGAAATACAAGAAGGAAAGTCCAACAAAGCAATACCAATAGCAATAGCACTTAAATTTATATACTGCTTTAAAGTGCTTTACAGCCCTCTCAAAGCGGTTTACAGAGTTAGCATACTGCCCTCAACAATTTGGGTCCTCATTTTACCCACCTCGGAAGGATGGAAGGCTGAGTCAACCTTGAACCTGGTGAGATTCGAACTGTCAAATTTCAGGCAGTTGGCAGGTACCAGAAGTAGCCTGCAGTACTGCACTCTAACCACTGTGCCACCGTGGCTCAAAAACTAAAAAAAAAGCCAGAGAGAAGCACCTATCTCCTTCATCTACCATATGCATGGAGGAAACTAGGGTGACCTTTCTTGCTCCCCAGACAAACTTTGGATTCTCATTCCCTGTGTTTTCTCCCCACTTCGCTATCCCTTTCGCTATTTCCTAAGCTGAGAAGAGTCACTAAAGAGGGATTCTTGAGTTTCCAGAATAAATAGACTGCCTGGGCTCTTTAGACAAGCTAGTTCAACGGAGGTCACTACTTTTATTCTAGATATAATAGCATCTGAATCCATGCATTATTTTAAAAAATGTGTAAGTTTTCTATCAGTAACTCATATTCAAAACAAAAAGGACCTATGGAAAATTTATGGAGCGTTATGTTGACAGCATATGGGAACTTGAACAATGTACCTATGCTTAATAATCCTCTCTTCCCAGATTAGATTGATTCATAATATTTAGCAAATGTATCGGGAGAAACAGCCTTTTTTTATTAACTTAAAAGGTATTTTGCTGTCTTTCTGACATAAAGCTCTGACAGGATCTAATTCATGAATATTTCAAATGACAGGTTATCCTTGAACATCAAATCAATGTCTGGTGAAACCATGTAAGTTGAAAAAAAAAAGAGAATGATTAAAGACATGCTGAAATGGTTAATAAATATATATTTCAGGGTTTTTTCCCCCTCCCCATTTGAAAAATGCTGGGAAGTATTTTAATGTTTGGGGGGGGGTTAAATGGAAAGGGAGCTCATTGGAGCTAGAGGTTTTAAATATGATACTTATTTGAATACTTTCAATCAGCAAACAGATTATCTTGGAATTTAGTGCATTACTGTAAGAGAAGAAGTAACAGAGCCTGGGGGTGGAGTGAAAAAAGGGATCAGCCTAGAATTTCTACGTAGTCTCAAGCAGAGTCCAATCCCCTTTGAATTCCATTGACCCTTATTTAACTCCAAGCCAGGTGCTAACCATTAGTTGAGAAGATTCCTGTGCATAGATTTTTAGAAATAAATCAGTTTAATTGGACCTTTACATGTGGACCTGGTGTTTTGCACCTGACAATTACTTGCACACACATACAGACACACACACACACACACACAACAAACACACACACACACACAAATCGACTTTCTGTTTAAGATATAAGAATTAGCAAATAATCATAACCTAGAAATGCTTTTTTCCAGGTGAAAGAAAAGACTGCCAGAGAAGTATCTGACACAAAGCACCCTCAAATCAAAGGTTATCTCGGCTTTTATAGAATCAACCATATTTTCTTTCCCTTTCCCAACACCAAAGAAATAAGCAAAACTGTCGAAGACGACAGTGCCAACTATCTACTCTGAGCTCCTAGGGACCCATAGCAACCATTTTCCCTCTTGGTGACCTCTTCCAAGTGGTCCAGGTGTCTCCTGGAGATGTTATCAATCCAGTAGCGACCTTGAGACTTCTTTTGGTTTCAAGATATGTGCATATTTCTTAAAAAAGCTCTCCACAGCCTTAGCTGAACCTCTTAGCATAATCTTCGATAAATCTTTCAGGACTAGCTCCTTACCCAACTTATGGTCACTAGCCACAGTCATCCCTATCTTCAAAAAAGGAGATCCCAGCAACGTCGAAAATTACAGACCAATCTCATTATGTTGCGTCACCTGCAAAGTCATGGAATCAATCATAAACCAATCCATTACCCTCCACCTAGAAACTAACAACCTACTTTCTAACAAACAATTTGGTTTCAGGAAAAAATTATCCTGTAATCTGCAACTCCTACACTGCAAAAACATAT
>QLTV01000442.1:443517-454178 GCA_003457575.1 Thermophis baileyi
CCTTACCCTGGAGTGGGGAGTGAATGGAGATTTTGCAGTATCCTTACCCTGGAGTGGGGTGGGAATGGAGATTTTACAGTATGCTTCCCCTGCCACACCCACCAAGCCACGCCCACCAAGCCACGCCCACCAAGCCATGCCACACTCACCAAGCCATGCCCACAGAACCGGTAGTAAAAAAAAAAATGGAATCCCANCCCCTGGAGTGGGGAGGGAATGGAGATTTTACAGTATCCTTCCCCTGCCACGCCCACCAAGCCACGCCATGCCCACCAAGCCATGCCCACAGAACCGGTAGTAAAAAAAAAAATTGAATCCCACCACTGATTTTTAACATTATAATAGGTAAACTGGGACATTAATCCATCTTGCTCCCAAATCTGCTAAAGAAGGTAATCTTGGTAAGCTTCTATCCTAGCACCTGTAGGCTCTGCTGGTCTGGATGACTTTGCTTCCATACTACTAAGACTGATGGCTTTGGGTTCTGGGGTGCCTAAATCCCAGGGCCAGTCTGCCTCTCCTCAATGGTATGTGTCCGTCCCATACATTCCAGTAGGATAGGCATCTGGACTCTTTCCTGAAACAATGCTACTTAATAGGACCCAGGAGGAATGACTTTCCCATATAGTGCATCCCCATTGGAATGATCTCCACCCTGAGATGGTCCTGAGGAAATCCTTCTTGTAGTCCCTTCTCCTTTCTTTTCAATGTTCTCCTTGCTTTCTGTTTAAAGACGCTTTTCTGCTTTCCCATGGCGACAGTAACTCCTTTCTTAACATAATATACAATATCTACCCATTCATCTTATTCCATCTGCACCATATATGATACGTACTCGGTGGCTAAATTGGTTTAGTGATTAAGGTGCCATTAGACTCTTGTTTTCTGGCAAAGGGGGTCTTCTTGTAGGACCATCTCTTCAATCTTAAGAGCTTTTGTTTCCTGACTGACTCTTTGTTTCACTGCTGACATCTGATTATTGCTTTTCTTGCTGCTTGTAACCAAACTCCTATCTCTTGCTGTCATTCTTTTGCCTTCTGATATTGGAAGTGCAGGGTTTAGTGTTCTTCACATCGAACTGAATCAATCATTATCCTCCCCTCTCTTTCCCCCAAATGGTGGCAAACAGAACAGATTTCGGTCCCTTATAGGAATGAAAATGCACATACAGTTGGTTCGTTCCTGACTTACAACAGTTCATTTAGTGATCGTTCGAAGTTATAACGTCACTGAAAAAAAAGTGACTTATGACTATTTCTCACCCTTACAAGCGTTGCACTGTCCCCATGGTCACATGATCAAAAATGATCCACTTGGCAACCGACTCACATTTAGGACGGTTGCCGTGTCCCAGGGTCATGTGATCCCCTTTTGCGACCTTCTGACAAGCAAAGTCAATGGGGAAGCCAGATTCACTGAACAGCTGTGTTGCTAACTTAACAACTGCAGTGTTTCACTTAACAACTGTGGCAAGAAAGGTCGTAAAATGGGGCAAAAACTCACTTAACAAATGTCTTGTTTAGCAGCATAGATGTTGGGCTCAATTGTGGTTGTAAGTCAAGGACTCTCACAACGAGTAGAGCTATCAATCAAGGCTGAACATTCTACATCTTCTCAAATATGAATGCTACTTAAGAAAGATTTAGAAGAATAGTAACACCCTTTTAAAGATCTTTCTTTGTTACCCTTAGAGAAAACCATTTAATGTGATAGCCCAGCTGGAGAACACACATTGTTTCCCAATCCCTTAAAGTTAAATCCAAATAATCCTATGTTGCTGATAAAAGGAATGTAAATAATGAACCAGTGTCCTTGTAACAATTAACTCTATCTAATTCAGGCATGTCTGGTTTTAGTCAGTTTTAGTGACAAATCCTTTTTTTTCTTTGTACAAGTTCTTTCTACAAGTTTGGTTAATTACTATACTTATTTTGTTAGGAAGCTGCTTTGTTAAAGTTCTTCATACACGATAAAGATATTCAGATTGGTCTTCTTTTTTTAAACTTCCTCTGTCTTTCTAGATTTGCAGGAAATAAGCAGGAGAATATTCTCTCTCTCTCTCTCTCTCTCTCTCTCTCTCTCTCTCCTCCCTCTCTCTCTCTCTCACACACACACACACACACACAGAGAGAGAGAGAGAGAGAGAGAGAGAGACAGACAGACAGACAGACAGACAGACCCATACCAAACATACACACATGCATATTCTTTGATCACACCAGAAAATGACTTGCCATGATCTTGGTCTATGAGCTGTGGTAGCACAATGGTTAGAATGCAGTATTGCAGGCTAATTCTCTCTCTCTCTCACACACACACACACACACACAGAGAGAGAGAGAGAGAGAGAGACAGACAGACAGACAGACAGACAGACCCATACCAAACATACACACATGCATATTCTTTGATCACACCAGAAAATGACTTGCCATGATCTTGGTCTATGAGCTGTGGTAGCACAATGGTTAGAATGCAGTATTGCAGGCTAATTCTGCAGACTGTCAGCAATTTGATCCTGACCGGCTCAAGGTTGACTCAGCCTTCCATCCTTCTGAGTCAATAAAATGAGAAACCAGATTGTTTGGGGGCAATATGCTGATTCTGTAAACCACTTAGAGAGGGCTGTCAAACACTATGGAGCAGGATATAAGTCTATGTGCTACTCCTATTGCTGTGAGAAACAAAAAACTGAAGCTGTGTTTTGTCATTTTCCACTAAAACTAAACGGACTGTGCAGTATTGCAACTCAATTGAGCAACAAGGCCCCAGGGACCCTTCTTCTGTCTCTCACCCCGGTCAGAAAGATTCTGCTTCTGTTGCTTGCCATATTTCAGTGGTATTCCCTAAACTCCTGTGGCATTCCACCATAGTAAGGATCGGAGTGTCAATTTAACTTCATCTTCTAGTTCTAGAGTTTCTGTAAGTTGGGAAAGTATTTTGGATTTTTTACATCTCTACCGTACAGTATTTCAGCACATTCCTTCCCTCCTCATTTGACTTCTTTTGAATCAGTTTCTATCTGAACATATCAATTTGAGGTTGGAACCTCTTTCTGAAACCACCAAACATAATTATACCACACCCAGGTGGCCAGGTAGTGGTGATGGGATTCACCAAGAGAGGATCATGTGAGAAAATGGATGATGAAAAAAATACATCCTTTGGAGCCATGCCATTCAAATTGTCAGGTGTGAGCCACATGCAAAAAAAATCAATTAGCTATTTTATGGCTCAAGCCTACAACACAGGAATATTGTAGAGGGTCATTGGAAAGTATTAATTGCAGACAATCAACGCTTATGTAGATATCAGTTGTCCGAGGCAACCGGCAAACACATGGTGATAAAATTATTGCTTTGTCCATATTCTCCTCCAATCATCCAGGATCTTGTAAGCATTCGCTTTTGAAGCATCTTTAGTAAGACACCAGAGATATTGTGTGATCTGAGTCTGCAGAATGTTTGAACATTTTCTTCATGCCCTATTGATAGTGTTGCTTTGATTACTTCACTTCTCTCCCCTCCTCCACTACATAAATTTATTCTGCTTCAGCTTCCTCTCCTCTCCTCTCCTCTCCTCTCCTCTCCTCTCCTCTCCTCTCCTCTCTCCTCTCCTCCCCTCCCCTCCCTTCCTCCCTCCCCACTCCCTCCCTCCCTCCTCAAAAGTTCTTGCTGGACCAAGGACTGGGTTACTAGTTTTGGTATGATATGGTTTGCTCGCTCACATGGGGAAAAAGGTGCCCAGGGGTTTTATCCCCATCCCCTTCCCTTTCCCCTCCTCTCCTCTCTTCTCCTCACATTTCTTCCCAGGACATTTAGATTCTCAGCCTTCTTGTGCTAATATTTTAACATAAGATTTTCTTTCTTAATCCAGGGTTCATGTGATTTCCTAATCTCAGTACAGAATGAGCTTTCCTTGACAGCAATTCATCATGTTTTTCACGTTGTCAAAGTTTTTATCAGTCCCTGGTCTTATAGGGTTAGGAGTTTGATTGGCAGATATTAGCAAGTGATTGTATTAAATTCCAAACGGTTAAATCAAGACTTGAGGGTGTAACTGTTATTAAATATTGGTAGTACAAGTGAGCTTGCCTCCCCCCACTTTTTTTTCTCCTGGTTACTTGGCATTTCTGCTTTCAAAAAAACATACCTTGCTGTCTAGTTCTTCAATAGGTGACCAATAGGATACACCAAATCTTTGTATGTTGTTCTCCTTAAAGCATTGGTTCTTTCTTTCTTTGACTTAATACAACCTTCTTGAGATGATCGATTTGTTTAAGGCAGTGGTTCTCAACCTTCCTAATGCCGCGACCCCCTCCCCGCCGCCACAACCCCTCCCCGCCCCCTCCCTGCACGTGCGCATTGCCAGTCACCAAGATGGCGGGCTAGCGCGCACTTAGGCGACCCCTGTGAAAGGGTTGCTTGACCCCCAAAGGGGTCGCGACCCACAGGTTGAGAACCGCTGGTTTAAGGCCAACAGATCCAAAAACCCAACTGACCACTAGAAAGAGAGACAGGAAAGGCTAACTCTTTGTGGACTGGATATTTTGCAGCCTGCATCTTTTTTTTTTCCTTTTTAAATGGGTTTGAAACTGAACAGGTCAGACGAAGCGTGCTGTAGAAATAAGTTACTCCCAGGACTTGTAGGTCTCTTTCTTGCACATGAAGTATTGCTTTCTCTTGCTCCAATCTCATTGAATGGTCTGCCAAGTTGAATTTTTTTTTTAAAAAAAAGAGAGAAGAATAAAACCTAGGGGGAAAAAGGCATTTGTTTACTGGATGATGATTAGGCTCAGTGGGTGCGGAGCTGAAATCAAATTTTTGTTAAAAGGCCCCAAAGAAATCAATTGTAACCCACGGTTAATGACAAGCTCAAAAACCACTTCAGGCAATGCCAAGGGCAGTGGAAACTCTGTAAAATTAGTTGTTAACTGTGCTAATGACTGATTTTGGAAGGCTTATTGCTATTATTAACAGTAATCAATCCAGGTTTGCCACTGTGTCTTGGAAGATGTTTGCAGCCAAAAATAGGCAGCTTTTGTACTTCAGATTCTAGTTAATATGATCATCTGAATATTACACACTATTCTGTTTCCTTCTTAACTTGCCCAGGCACAGGTTACATGGAAATTAGGCCTATAGAATGATCACCATTCACAAGATAGTATAGTAAAATGTCCCTAAACATAAAAACTTACCAATGTGACATTGTAATATGGTATTCTGCCTCCAACTCATTTACTCCATTGTAGGACTATTAAAGGCAAAAGGCGTTATATGGGTTTAAAGATTATTATTTTTTGGACTCTGCAGAGTATGGGGTGTGGGAATTGTGACTTTTTATTCTTTGAAAAAACATGTACATAATCAGGCACCACAGCCCCTTTTAAATAGTTCATCAGCAGGACGAAAGCAACGAGAATAGTGTGTGTTCCTTTTAGCAATAGCACTTAGACTTATATACCGCTTTACAGTGCTTTACAGCCCTCTCTAAGCGGTTCACAGAGTCAGCATATTGCCCCCAACAATCTGGGTCCTCATTTTACCCACCTCGGAAGGATGGAAGGCTGAGTCAACCTTGAGCCGGTGAGATTTGAACTGCTGAACTGCTGAACAGTCAGCTGAAGTAGCCTGCAGTACTGCACTCTAACCACTGCGCCACCTCGGCTCTTAAATTTACAAATTTTCACATTTTACCAAATAAGGTCAAAGTCTTGGAGAAGAATAAAGAATTGGACAGTTCCTGGTGGGTTGGTAGACATATTTGTAGAGTTTTCTTGGCAACATTATGGAGATTATTTCCTATTTCCTTCTTTAGGAATGTTATTCAACTTTTTCCTTCATCCTTAGAATTCCCTGATAGTCTGCTTAGCTTCTAAACTCAGATGAGGTCTGGAAGGAATTTAGAAACCATCAATCTGTGAAAGGCAGTCTTTTTTTTTTTTTTTTGCCCCCTGTTTTGGTTTGCAAACATCCACATGATTGCTAGATGGTAGCAGCAAGCCACACTAAACACTAGTTCTTTGGTGCCATCTCATGGTAATAAGACTTGTTCAGTCTAGGTCTGATAATTCTAGTTCCACTGAGATGAAGATGTTAGGAAAAATAACCTAGATTAGGGGTGGGCAAACATTTTTTGGTGGAAACACAATTTCTTAGGAGTAATTTATGAGAAGCCGTGGGATTGGTGGATATATTAAATAGTAGTTGGAGATGGAGCCTGCGATGATCAAAGACTGTGCTATATTGATGCCAAGAACTTCTGGAAATCCAGTTCCAAAACATATAAGAGTACATGTTTATATTGGTTCCTTTAATATTAAAACATGCATAATCAAATATATATATATTATTTTCCAAATTTATTTTATTTATTTTCCAAAGCACCAGAGGACAGGACAAGAAACAATGGATGGATACTAATCAAGGGGAGAAGCAACCTGGAATTAAGGAGAAACTTCCTAACAGTGAGGACAATTAACCAGTGGAACAACTTGCCTTCAGACGTTTTGGCACTCCATCACTGGAGGTTTTTAAGAAGAGACTTGTCTGAAAAAGTATAGGGTCTTCTTCTTGAGCAGGGAGCTGGACTAGAAGACGTCCAATGACCCTTCCAGTTCTATTCTGATTAATTAATATACATTAAAAAAATCTGTCATTTTTGCCTATTGAAAAGTATTCTACTATAGAATACTCATGATTGTCTCACTAGTTATTTTGTCCATTGAGTTTAAACGTGCAGGTAGAGATTACTTGGTAAAGATAATTCATTATTACATAATGAGAACAGATAGATCTTACTAAGTGTTGCTGCACTTGTAATAATTTGGGATTTGGGTCTGTTGAAATATAGTGGACAAGTCTACGTGAACAGCATAATTTGTGAACAGGTATGCAAACAGCAATTAAAATAAATTTCTAGCTTGACTTTTCATCCTACTTTGGATTTTCTGATAACATTTAATACATCAACTTTTTTTTTTAGTAAGAACCTTCCATGTTCTAAATGTTTTGTGAAGTTTACAAAATTAAAATGAACTGTTTGATAATGAAATGATGGTAAATAAAATATTGAAAATGTATGTTTGAATATTTGTAGCTCAGGGTTGAAATGAGGGGTCCTTGTTGCTCTCTCAGCTTGGCTGTTTTCTTGCAGATGTTTCATTGCCCAAACTAGGGTAACTTCATCAGTGCTGGGATGACACTAACCCTGAAGATGTTACCTAATTTGGATAACGAAACATCTGCAATAAAACAGCCAAGCTCAGAAAGCACCAAGAACCCCTCAAAAACCAATAACTCACCTGTAGCAGTTCAATACTTAAGTTCTTCCTTTCTTCTACCCACACATACTATAAGAGATGACCAGGCTGAGCCCGAGGGAGGGATCAAACATATCATCAGTCTTGAGTCCCTTCATGCCTACAAGAGATCTAAGTCCAGACCAGCTCACCTTGAATTCCATTGACTCTTATCTACCGCCAATTTGCTTTGACCGTTAGTAGCTCAGATTCTTGTAGAGAGCTTAAACTTGCAATAAATCTTAATACCCATTTCAATTGCCTGGATCTTCTGATTTCCCCGGTGCTTGACACATACCGCTTACCTGGCCTTTCAACTTTTCCTTCTTCTCTCCACCTCCAAAGAAAGAGATTTTACTATGGTTCTTACACTTTGAGAAAGTTCTGAGGACCCGGGAGAAGGCACAAAGGTCGCACAGCCAGCTGAGAGTTCATACTCCCCTTTAATGCTCCAAATTTCCCCTCAAATGCTCCCACATTCTTGGCAAGTCCCAGAGCAAAGCGCGCACACAAACACACATGGCAGCCTCTGGCTGCGCCCAGTCCAGCAAAACAAAGGAACAGGGAAATGAGTCCACAAAACAAGAAACAATGAGTCTACAAAGTCAGGAACAAGATACTGAGTCCATGAAGTCAGGAAGAAGGCACTGAGTCCACAAGTAAGGAAGAAGCAAGCAGTCCTGCAAACTCCAAATGTCTGTACTGGCACACCAAACTCTACCAATTCAGCATTTGTTCCCGACAAATGCCCCTCCCCACAGCATCTCCTTAAATCTCAGTCCCCAGGTGTGCCTTGTGAAGAGGGGCAGGGCACTCTCCTCCTGAGTTGTTGGGTTGGCCTGCAGTGTTCCCACCTTCTCTCCACTCTTCGTGCTCAGGGATCAGGAGGGGGCGGTCCTTGCTCATCGCCTGAGATCCGTCGCTCCTCCTGTCCACTGCTTGCCCTCTCTTCTTCATCCTGCCCCCGTTCCTACCTGCTAACAAGCCGTCCCAATCCTGAGGGGCCCTGGGCTGCCTCGGCCTGCTCCTCCCACAATCCTGCAAAGCCAATGAAGCAGCCCCCTCAATCTCCGTCGGCTCCAGCTCCGGCTCGTTCTCCTCCGCAGATTCAAACTCCGATGGGGGCATGACAAAAGTCTTATCTTGCGGAGCATTAATGAAATGTTTTAAAACCAGGGTAGCTGGATATCAGTTAAAATGTTATTTAGTTTTCTCCCCTCTTGTTCTTTGTATCTTATCATTTCTGGAGGATGGATATTTGTAGCTTTTCTGATCAGTTGCAGTCCTTCTGACCTTGCAATGTATTATTGTACACCAAAAAGCTGCGCTTCAGCCTTCTTTGGACATTTTGTCTGTATTTTAAGAGTATCTCCTTTCTTCTATAAGTGATATTTGAGAAATGCATATCTGTGCAAGCTGGAAGCTGGTGAGCAGTATAACCTTTTGCAGGCTTAGAGAAGAGTGTTTCCCATATACTTTGTAGCTGATTTCCCATCCTCATAAAGGCACACCTTGTTCCCACTGTCGAAAAGATTTACTGTTACAGCAAATGCCACATGTGCAAATCTACCCCTCTTTCAGGCTTCTCTTTTCAGTGAAGGGAGGTATTTAAGGAGAAATCATTAACTTGGTGCTGGGATGTAAGTCAGAAATGAATATCTCTCTGTCAGTAATAAAATCAATGAGATCAACTTTTCCTGGTAGTTCTAAAAATAAAGAATAAATATAGAAACTGTCTGGGAAGAAACAAACTTACTCCTTCCAGTTAGAACTAGAGCTACACGTCTCACTGATAAGTCTATGAAACAGGTGCACATTCCAGTTGCATTTATCTGTATCTATGCATGTGTGTGGATATTGGTTATAATATATTTCTAAATGTAATTTGTCTTTCATTCATAACTGAAGCTTCTTGGATGAGAAGTGAAATGTTTTCAAAGAAAAACACCAAGAAAAGCCCAATTGCCTTTGGAAAAAAGCACCTTTGGGACAGCCATGATTGAGAATCTCCATAGACTTTCATTCATAACTATTACTTATGTTTTAAGTAATCTGCAAGGCAAATACAATAGCCAGGGAGGAGTGTAGCTCCATTGCCTGCCTGCCTCCCTTCAGTTTGGACAATCCAGAACATTTCCGTATTTATCCCTTAAAATAATCCAAAATAATGTGTTCCCCCATTCCTGTTCTCTTGATGAGTTCCCAAAGATGCTTTTTCAAGAGGCAACTGGACTTTCTGGTTTTTCTTTAAAGACGTTTCGCTTCTCATCCAAGAAGCTTCTTCAGCTCTGACTGCTCTTCCCCACCATCCAGTCAGAGCTGAAGAAGCTTCTTGGATGAGAAGCGAAACGTCTTCAAAGAAAAACCAGAAAGTCCAGTTGCCTCTTGAAAAAGCATCTTTGGGACAACCATGACCTGGATGACTGAGAATCTCCATAGACATCTTGATGACTTCCTTTCACTCTGGCATTCAGTCAGTCTGGTGGGAATGACTCAGAGTTGAAATTCAATAACATCAGGAAAGTCTCACCCCTCCAACCTCCTGGTTTATGAGACAGACTGCTGCTTTTCTATATCAGAAATCTGGTTGCGTTTTGGTTCAACCTCCTGTTCTTTCAAAACTCTGGTTAGTGCACAATGAAACTAAATACGTTGTGTTCTTGAATCCCAGTAAGTGCTATCTGATATGAGCCCTTGCAAAATATCTTCTTTCCTTTTTTTCTTTTTTTTTTTAGAATCTAGAATCATTTAGAATCTTTAGAATCATTTTTAATGGCCACCTTGCCTTTAATATGGCCGATGCCAGTCAAGGCCACTTCCAAAATGGCCGGTAGGTCTTCAAAATGGCCGTCTCAATGAGGGAAAAGGCCAACCAGCAACTAAAATGGCCACCGCTAATGTAAAAGGTTCAGCCAGCATTCAAAATGGCCACCGCAGGATCAAAATGGCCAACCAGTGTGGGCAATGACACCCAACGGCCTCCTAGCCGTCAAGATGGCCACCGCTGACAGCCGAAAACACGAGACTGCAATTCAGTCAGGCAGAAGCTCTAAAGGCCGCCCTTGATGTCATCGTGGAGAACGCTGCCTCAGCACGCAACAGCTAGCGGCGAGCGGCTCAGCAGCCAGCGAAGAGCACACTGGGGACAATTGATGTCTTCCCATTAAGGCATCTGCTCCTTAAAAATCTATATCATAAATTTTTAAAATCATTCATAGTGTCAATGGAGATTTACATCCTGACAGGAACAGCAAAATCATGACCTTTATTAAGACAAAAGAAGAGAAGTTGTACATAATATTTTAATATTTTGTACATAATATATATGTGTGTGTGTGTGTGTGTATATATATATATA
>QLTV01000442.1:459609-472194 GCA_003457575.1 Thermophis baileyi
AGCGTGGCCACACGGCACAGGAGGACGCGAACCGGCAGTGCGGTAAGTTAGAACCCACCCCTGGAGCGGAGCACTCTTCTCGTGAAATATTTCTGGACTCTTTCAATTGTATTAATGTCCGATATGCAGTGCGGGTTCCAGACAGGTGAGCTGTATTCGAGAATTGGTCTAGCGAATGTTTGGAATGCTCTGGTTAGCAGTGCAATATTGCCAGAGAAGAAGCTACACAAGATTAGATTGACTACTCTTAATGCCATTTTGGCAATGTTGTTACAGTGGGCTTTGGCACTTAGATCATTAGATATGAGTACTCCAAGGTCCTTGACAGAGTGAGGGTCATCTACAAGGTCGTGTCCTCCAAGCTTGTATTTTGTGTTCTGATTCTTTTTGCCAATATGTAAGACAGAGCATTTGTTGGTTGAGATTTGAAGTTGCCAATTGTTTGATGATTCTGATACATAATCAAGGTCTTTTTGAAAGGTAGTAGCATTGTCTGTGGTGTTAAATAGTTTAACATCATCGGCAAAGAGAACGCAGTTGCTTATAATAATTTGCTTTCAAAACCATGGTTGTGGTTTGGGATGAGACATGAATTCCTCCCATTGTGTTTCTTTCAAAACGAAGCCATGGTGTGTTATGCGCCAAGCTACTACAGGAGGACTGGTTTCATGTGAAAATGTAAAACAGAATCTTGTCAAGCAATTCAGGCTAAACAAGATTAATCCACATACTTCACAGTTCTGGGCTGATATTCAGTTCTACAAATAGATTTGGTCTGATTTGGAAAACTGGTTTCACTCAGTTTGGTTTGGCTGGATTGGACTCCACAATCTCAGCCTAGTTGGACCACATCTCAATGATGTCATCAAACATGCACATGCATTTTAATGGTGAGCATCCAATTTAGAGATTTGGCTCAGATAAATGCCTAGACCGAGTTCAATTCATTTCTTGAAACAATTTAAATCTGTTGAAGCAAACCAGATCCAGTTCACCTCACTTCTGGTATATAATTGCACCTTTCTGATGAGGAACCAAGATAATGATAGGGAAGACTTTACTCTTTATCTGGAATGTTTGAAGTCCCTAACTTTTACATGAACTTAACTCATAACACCACAATTTATCCTTTGCATGAAATTCTTTGTTGTTGGGATGCTTCAACCCTTGTTGAATTTCTCTCTCTTATTTAGCAACACAAGCTTGTTTGTTAGCTTATTTAGGTCATCAGAGTTAAATTTTCCATACAATTCCTTTGTGCTCCTGTCTTTGGAAGGCATCCAAAGTCTTTTATCTTGTACTAATTCAAGCATCCAACGTGTTAAGTATTCTTAGCTTCAGAGACTGGCTACATAATTACATCCAGTGCTTTCATTCTGAATACAGAGATTCACTCTGGATTTCTTTTCCTTTTGAGAGTTACCTTTAGGGTATTAAATATTTGGACGGCTCTTTTAATTATAAAAGTACAGCAATCTTATATTTACATTATGAAATACCTCTATAATTCTCTCTCTTTCTCTCTCTGTCTCTCTCTTCCATCTCCATTAATGGACTTCAATATTTCAGCAGCAAAGAGCATGATAACACGGAGCACCTAGGAGACTTTAACATCTAAAACAGATTGAAGACAGGGGGAAATTAAACTTTGGATTTATCCTCTTTTAAAGTGAGTAATCCAACAAGAATATTAAAAAAAAAAAACACTCCCTCTCACTTAAGAACTTTCATAATAATTGGAACATTACCCACTAGCCTCTCCCAATTTAATGCATTCTCCAACTACAAAAGAATATTATTATTTTAAGACATTTTTATTGGGATTGATTTTAAAGATAAATTGTGAATTGCACCAAAATCAAATGGAGTGTTGAAAGCATTACCTGTACTCCAGAGGTGGGTTCCTCCCGGTTCGCACCGGTTCGCCCGAACTGGAGAGCGACCTGCTGGTGATGTCACGGGGACGTCACGGAACCGGTTCTGTTGGTGCCGGTCCGTGGGCGCCGCCATCTTTTTTTATTTATTTTTTTATTTTTTTGAATTTTTTTCTGGGTTTTTTTCTTCTGCGCATGCACAGAAGCCAAGTTTCCGGCACTGCACATGCGTCACCATCTTGTTTTCAGCTTTTTTGAGGGGGGGGGAGAATTTTTTTGGATTTTTCAGCACTGCGCATGAGGTGGCTCAGGAGGAAGCGAACCGGCAGCGAGGTAAGTTAGAACCCATCCCTGCCTTACTCCCATCTGCAAAATAACGGAAGGCATGATTCTATTGTTCATCTGAGATATACTTTATCCTAACATCAGTTTAGTATAAATAGCTTTTGATATGCTTAGGAGAGTTTAGAATGCATTCTTTAGTCTTATCTGTATTCTTTAAATCATTTTCTGCCTCTCTGTTTTTATTGTTCTATTATGTAACTTGATGTTGAACATCAGAAATTCAGACTTTGTAGAATCTATTTTTTTTAATTGTTCACTAATCCTGACATGGGGCCTACTCCGAGATGGAAAATTGGTCCTGAAAGCAGAGGTGGGATTCACATAATTTCCCTACCGGTTCGCCCAGCACTGAAAATGTGAGCGCACGTATGTGCACGCTCGCTTCAGTCACGCACACAGCCTTCCGTGCATGTGTTTTGCTCACGCACGCGGCTTGCACGCATGCACACAGCTTGAAAATGTGGCTAAATAGGACAGCATAGCGCTGGGGTGGGCGGGTGGGTGGGTGGGCCCACCTGGGCCCACCTGCAGGTCGCTAATACTGGTTCGCCTGAACCGGTCCGAACCGTCTGAATACCATCTTTGCCTGAAAGGCGAACACAGATTCCGTAAGCTGAGAAAATGTGCACCTATAAATTTATTATGTATATGCTTAAGTTGTTAGGAGCTGATGATGATCAGATGATGTATTTAAGAAAAATAGCTGGATTGTCTGTCTCCAGGAAGATCATTTGAACTGCCTTGCAAATGAGGGCATCTTCTCCAGATCCCTATTCCAGCTCTTTCTTGCTTTAAATTGGGGTGAGAACCTGTTCTCATGTTTTCTCATGTTAGCCTCTTCTAAAGCTCCCTGTCCTTCTTTCCATCACTATCAGCTGGTTGTCAGCCCTTCAAAGAAGTCCAGTTCCAGAAGCAGACATCACAAGAACCATGCAAAATCTTCCTTCATCAGCACCACCTAGGTAGATGACATCTGGACTTTAACTCCACAGGAAAGCGATTGACATACTGTAAGCTACAGTAACAGAACCTTGCAAATCTGGTTGTGCTATACCTCCCCACGCTTCTTATATCCCAGTTGATTGGAAAGATTTCTGCTTGAACCTCTTCCAAATGTTATCTTGTTGCTCTGGACCAGCGGTGGGTTGCTCCCGGTTCAGCCCAGTTTGGCAAACCGGTAACGGCGGCGGCGGGAGGCTCTGCCCACCTGCCCGGGACACTTCTGCGCATGCGCAGAAGCATCACGCACATGCGCAAGTGCACGCATGTGCACGAGCGAACTGGTAGTGACAGGATTTACAACCCACTACTGCTCTGGACTTAAAAAGTGTTTTGAGCTTCTCTTTCCCCCTTCTCTTAAAGAGAGCCAGTTTGGTTTAGTGGCTAAGGCACCTGGCTTAAAAGAGAGAGACTGTGAGTTCAAGTCTGGCCTTATCCATGAAAGCCAGCTGGGTGACTTTGAGGCAGCCCTTCTCTCTCAGCCCAACCCACCTCACAGGGTTGTTGTGAGAAAATAGGAGGTTGAAAGTGTATTGGTTTGCATGTTTGTCACCTTGAGTTATTTGCAAAATAAATAAAGGTAGGATACAAACAATGTATATCTAAACCAATATCATTTAAAAAAAATTCTCTACACCTTTATAATAACAGAATCTTGGAAACCTGATGACAGTAGAACCTGGTCCTGCCATGATTCTGGAGGCTTGCCTTCAGAAGTTGTGGGTGTTCCAACACTGGAGTTTTGTAAGAAGAGATTGGACAGTGATTTGTCTGAAATGGTGTAGGGTCTCCTACTTGAGCAGGGAGTTGGACTAGAAGACCTCCAAGGTCCCTTCCAACTCTGTTGTTCCTATTATTCTGATTATCTTCTCTCTCCTTACCCCTCCAGTAAAAGAATAATAATAACGAGGCGTTTATGAAACCAATGCAACTAACTCAATATCTGCATGTTGGCAGGTGTGTTATTTTGGCTGAAGTTCCATCTCTTTTGTACATAATGATAGGCAGGGCTTCAATTGTGACATTGCAACCCCCGTCTTGCAGATTTTGACAAACGTACACACACACACACAGAGAGAGAGAGACTCCCCTTGCTGTTCATGCTTTGGAAAAAGTTGAAAAATATATTTTGGAATTCATGGGAGCATGAGTCCATCTCCCTTTAAAAGCAACTTTTCTTTTTTTAACCCCAAGGTTCCAAGAAAGTCTGGAAACAGATGCAGTTGCTTTAAGGAGTCACATTAAGGATTTGCTGCTTTAGGATATCACGCATAAAGGATTTCATATAGATGACAGCTAGCCTACTACAACCTTTATTTATTGAGAATGGAGCCACACGTGAATGAGATAATCTTTGGGGAAGATTATCCTTGAACCATGATCCAGGAAAACAAAAAGAAGACAATTTACCTTCTAAAGAGGAATTCCTCCTTTAATATATATATATATACTCTTGAGAGACAGCATGCATGAGAGAATCTTGGTTCTTTTTCTATGAATGCTTCAGACTCGCAAAGAAAGAAAATTGTGAGCTCCTTGTATTATTCCTTCTTTCTTTCAATTATAGAAGCTCACAATTTTATGAGTTTAGACCCAGAATTAAATGCTACGTTCTTCCACTGGTCTTAATTGCCAGCATAGAATTTAGAATTCCACACTAGGGCTCTTTAATTATATGTCTGATCCCGGTGGTAATACTATAATTATCTGGATTCGGCTTTGGAAAGGATTAAATGGTCACTTTTTAGGAAAAGAGGGTTTAAATACTGGCGCGTGGCTGTTTTCATGTCTCATGATGTTCAGCAATTTTGAGAGGGCAAGGATACAATCGGGAGCCCAGGCACAAATTAGATTGATGTGTTGTCCTTGATACATTGGCAGTTTCATTTCTAGGGCCTACCAAATCCAAAACAAAATCATTCTTTATAGTTGTACAGAATCTTGAGAGAAATTACATGTTCATGTGATCTAGCCTAGCTTCCTGTATACAGAGGGACAATTCAAAATGCTCCCCTGGGTTGATAGCCATTTATCATTCCCTGTTTTGAAAATCCACCAGATTATGGGAAGGGAGGGGAGGGGAATATAGCTAGCAGGCTACCTTCTGCCCTCCCTTGCCAAGTTTGATCTTAAAAGCCTAAGTACACGTGTCTACAAACAGGAATATTGAACAGGAAATGAAGATGAAGCTCTGTGTTTATCAGCAATTGACCTTCCATTCAGTGTCCTGTATGATGTTAGATGCTCAAAATAATCAGATGAGCTGATAGATGAAGTGCCAACATGAAAGAACAAAGAAATCAACATCAACAGGAAGAGTAGCTACTGAAATAGTAATTTAGATGGCAATTATAGAGAGAGTCCATCTCGCTGAAAACATTCTTAGCCCTGAGTAGATCTAGTGTGAAGGAGGCTGATAATTTACTGGAATGAAAAATGGAGAAGGCGGAACTAAGGACGCCTTTATGCAGCAGTTTTGCCTTCCTGAAATGAACCTGAGGGAAGAAAAAGAACCAGTGTCTTGCAAATGTTGAATCTTCCATAAGCCACCTGTTTCTCCATCTGTCTGTTTCTTTCTCTTAGATGGGAAGGCAGAAAAGATCTCACTGATTTATTTAAATTCACATTAAACGTTCTCTCCAGGAAATAGCTATATTAAAAAAAGATGCTCAGATTTTCCTACAGGTAAGGTTGAAGACATAATAGTTGCTATTCATTCGTTCATTCAGAGAGAGAGAGAGAGAGAGAGAGAGAGAGAGAGAGAGAGAGAGAGAGAAACAAAAAACCCAACTCATGTAACATGGGTTACATGCAGTGTAACTTGCATTCATCCACAGAGTAACATTCCTGTGCGTTTAATTCATTTTGGTCTTTGAAGCAGCTCAACCTACTACACTCCAAACATGGGATCCAGAATTCTTGCACTCATGTCAGAAGCACCGATGCCCTTCCAGGTTGAAAAGATTAGCCAGTGACATCACCATTGTCCTGGGGATGCTCATTTGGGGGCTTTTTTCAAATCCCCAACAGGAGCTGAAGTGAAGGACGAGAGCTCAACCCCATCCCATAGCAGCTTTTGGGTCTCGAATATAGGCTTGCTAATGTCCTGCTCAGTGTTCCAACTACTCGAGCTACCGTGCTCCTATCAGAATTAGGACATTTCTTTGGAAATCTCTGCATCCCATCAAATCCCTATTTTTATAGTTTTAGATCATGGTGCTAACTTGGAGCCTGAGGATCATGTGTGTCCTAAGTGACCCCTAGAATCTTTTAGACTCTACCTAAAATAGACACCAAATCATCATCTTTTAATGACCCGATAATCCCTTGCAGGATGGAGTCTGGGCAACTGAATGGAGCTAGCAGAGTGTTTTAATGGCCGGATGCCCTTCCTGTTGCCAATGCAGAGTTTTGTGCAGCAGATATATTCTCAGTGTGCCCAGAGAGAGAAATACCTGCCTCTACCTAGGATCGAACTCACAGCCTCCTGATTGTGAGGCGAGAGCTCCACCTCTAGGCCACCACACCACTCCTAAAATAGGCATCAAATGTTGATAGCATAATTCCTGGGGAAAAAAATCAACGGTTTATTTCTATTTTAGAAATAGAAATAAAGCTTTGTTTTAAAAATCTTATAAAAATCCTTCTTTTGCTTTACCTTCTGCAGCACAAATCTCTGATTCATCAAATGTTCTCCAAATGGTTTAGCGTGTCTCTCAGTTTTGCCTAAAATAAAATTCGGGATGAGTTTTGAGATTCTCCTACAGAACAAGGAAATGTTGTCATTACACTGTGCACAGTTCCACCCACCCATCCCCCATCCCAAAATAGAGAATGGGGTAGACACTTGCTAAAAGAGGAGAGTGGAATGCAGATGTGCTTCTCCATAAAAAAAAAACCTATCTTCATCAAGTATTTCCCTGTATGATTTGGAAGACTGAAAAATATGTCAAGTGAAAAAAAAAAAGATTTCATTGTGGTTCCTATTCTCTAAATAATTCTTCCCTGTCTCCAGACCTTTCTAATTTTTAAGAAGACAAGTAGATAAAAAGTGAGAAATGATGAGCAGCCATGTAAAGCGGGAAATAGCAAATGCTTAAGATTATAGTTAATCTTTCTGTGCTGGCCTGCTGGCCTACTTAGTAGTGAGAATATTCAACCTCGATATGTTTCTAATAAACTAGAAATAATTAGAAAAGTCTTCTTTGCTAAACTGCATTATTATTCCTAGAAATGGTAGGGATCATGAAAATGAAAATATAGCTGAATGTAAGGGTAGAGCTTCCAGTTGTGACTGTATCATGTGATTGGTCATTTAGGATTCATTTCATGGGTAAATTCTCTAAACTGTTTTGTCAGGATGAAGGTGGTTTTTTTTTTAAAGCTTCTTTAATGCACAGTTAATTTCTGCATCAAGGACTAGAAAACACAGGTTGGTTAGGTTATCTGTAAAACCGAGGCAGGGAAAATTCTGAAAATCTGTTTTTAGGAAAAATAAAGATAAGATGATAAGATGAAATGAAATGAAATGAAATGAAATGGGATGGGATGAAATGGGATGGGATAGGAGAGCAGAGCAGAGCAGAGGATGGGAGGAGAGGAGAGGAGAGGAGAGGAGAGGAGGGGAGGGGAGGGGAGAGGGGAGGGGAGGAGAGGGGAGGGGAGGGGAACGGGGGGGAGGGAATAGGTGGAGGAGGAGGCAGAGAGGGGAAAGAGCACTGGGGAGCGGCGGGGATGGGAGGAGAGGAGAGGAGAGGAGAGGAGAGGAGGGGAGGGGAGGGGAGAGGGGAGGGGAGGGGAGAGGAGAGGAGAGGAGAGGAGAGGAGAGGAGAGGAGAGAAGAAGTAGAAGCTGAAGCAGAATAAATTTGAAATTCTGATACCCACTCTCAAAAAAAGTACACACACACACGTATATGTATATGTATATGTATATGTATATGTATATGTATATGTGTATGTGTATGTGTATGTGTATGTGTATGTGTATGTGTATCTGTATCTGTATCTGTATCTGTATCTGTATCTGTATCTGTATCTGTATCTGTATCTGTATCTGTATATGTATATGTATATGTATATGTATATGTATATGTATATGTATATATTGTTGTTAGTTGCGAAGTCGTGTCTGACCCATCGCGACCCCATGGACAATGTTCCTCCAGGCCTTTCTGTCCTCTACCATCCCCCGGAGTCCATTTAAGCTCATGGTGACTGCTTCAGTGACTCCATCCAGCCACCTTATCAGGGGTGGATTCTGGTTTTCTTCGCTGCCAGTTTGCTCAATGTCGCGCCGTGAACTGAGAAGCAAAAAACAAGATGGCGCGCTGTAGGTGCCGCAGAAAGAACCGGTTCGGGGGCGTGGCAGGCCTGGTCACTGCCAGAACCCACCTCTGCACCTCATTCTCTGTCGTTCCCTTCTTCTTTTGCCCTCAATCGTTCCCAGCATTAGACTCTTCTCCAGTGAGTCCTTCCTTCTCATCCTTCATATACAGTATATATATATATATAAGGTTGTTACTATATGATACAAATCTATTACAGAATCTAGTTGTTCTTCTTTGGGTACCATGAAGCATCCTCCCAGAAGGTAACCAAAATAAAGTGGCTGTAGACACATATCAAGTTGAGGACAGTCAGGTCTGTTTCAAGAAACTACCTTCTGGTGATTGACTGAGTGGTGGCAATGATGATATTTTGTCTGCAAGTCTCAGAATGAGTCATTTATTTATTTATTTATTATTTAAATTTCTATGCCACCCAACTCCCGAGGGACTATCATGGTAAATTGGAAGACCTCCCTGAACATTTTTCTATTGTACGGTGATTGGGTGCGCCATCATGCATTTTTAGAAAATAAGACCATGAAGAGGATAAGAGAACATGGCAGTAGATCTGGTATCACAGATAGGTCTTAACAAAGCATCAGCTGCATCAGAAAAAATATTTCATTAAAAAGATGTTGAAACTCTAGAAAAAGTGCAGAGAAGAGCAACCAGGATGATTAGGGGACTGGAGACTAAAACATATGAAGAACGGTGGCAGGAACTGGGCATGGCTAGTCTAGTGAAGAGAAGGACCGCAGTGTTCCAATATTTGAGGGGCTGCCACAGAGAGGAGGGGGTCAAACTATTTTCCAAGGCACCTGAAGGCCAGACAAGGAATAATGGATGGAAACTGAATAAGGAGAGATTCAACCTAGAAAGAAGGAGAAATTTTCTGACAGTGAGAACAATCAACCAATGGAACTGCTTGCCTTCAGAAGTTGTGGGAACTTCATCACTGGAAGCTTTAAAGAACAGACTGGACTGCCCTCTATCAGAAATGGTGTAGAGTCTCCTGCTTGGGTTGAGGATTGGACTAGATGACCTACAGTACAAGGTCCCTTCCAACTCTTGTTAATCTGTTAATCATGCCAATGCTGAGTTTATAATTACATCCATGAGATTGACTGGAGATAAGTAATAGGGGAAAAAAACAAGTATACACCAGTGAACTTGGATACTAATGATATATAAATACATGTGTAGGGATCTTTCACTATCAAGGACTTTCTTCCCTTATGGATAATCTATTACAATCTTTGTACTTGTGATGAGCAGTGGGACATATTCAGCCATTTATCACTCTCAGGATATTTTTTTCTCCTTTGCTTATTCCTCTGCCCTGTAATGCTGACTTATTCTTTTTCTATCACGGTGATGCCTGCCCAGATCATTGATAAGTCTCTTTTCCACCTCATCCATCTCGCAGATTGCCAATGACCTTTGTGTGCTTTCCTTCTGCTGTTGAATGTTTTCTTCCCACACCTCTATCTGCTTGTGTTTTCTGATCTTTTTTCTTCTTCTGATAGCTACTGACCAATCTGTCTGCTGCCTCTTGAGAAATGTCCATATTTCAATCTATTTTCATCCTTAGGTGAATTCTCCCTGACAAGTTGTTTTTCAGGCCTTACATTGTGAAAATTTCTAGCATGGAGCAAGATTTTTTTTTCTCTCTCTCTTTCCCCGGTCCCTTCTGAAACACACAGATACACCCAGACACACAATATGTTAACACAATGCTTTCCAAGCTTCTAGAATTGAAGAAAGAGCAGCAAAAGAAATTAGATGGAGAAGAAATAATTCAGGAAAGGTAGAAGAAAAGCACAACTGCTGACATAATAAAATAGAAGAAAAACTTTGGAAATATGGTGGAGGCATGGGTGTCACAGCTAACAGAGTTCAGGGTCAGATTATCTACAGATCATGCATTGCTTGGTTCTAGATCACCTTGTTCTTTCCATCATGGGAAACCAAGATTGATGTAATCATATACAATCGTAACAACTCAAGACTTTCAAGTTCCTAGGAAAAAGCAAGATAGCAATAGCAATAGCACTTAGACTTATATACCACTTCATAGTGCTTTACAGCCCTCTCTAAGCGGTTTACAGAGTCAGCCTATTGCCCCCAACAATCTGGGTCCTCATTTTACCCACCTCGGAAGGATGGAAGGCTGAGTCAACCTTGAGCCTGGTGAGATTCGATCTGCCAAACTGCTGGCAGCCAGTAATCAGCAGAAGTAGCCTGTAGTACTGCACTCTAACCACTGCGCCACCGCGGCTCATGCTCATAAAGAGAGCCGAGGTGGCGCAGTGGTTAGAGTGCAGTACTGCAGGCTACTTCAGCTGACTGCTAGCTGCAGTTCAGCGGTTCAAATCTCACCGGCTAAAGGTTGACTCAGCCTTCCATCCTTCCGAAGTGGGTAAAATGAGGACCCAGATTGTTGGGGGCAATATGCTGACTCTGTGAACCGCTTAGAGAGGGCTGTAAAGCACTATAAAGCGGTATATAAGTCTAAGTGCTATTGCTATTGCTATGATGCTTAAGTTGCCACAAGGGTGTCAGAAATGTTGTCTTGAGACTGACCCAAGCAATAGCAATAGCACTTACACTTATATACCTCTCCATAGTGCTTTACAGCACTCTCTAAGTGGTTTACAGCATCAGCCTATTGCCTTCAACAATCTGGGTCCTCATTTTACCGACCTTCGAAGGATGGAAGGCTTCGAAGCTTTGGTCAAACTCAAGCATGTCATGATTGAACTCCAGACTGTGGGCAGAGTTAGCCTGTAGTACTGCATTCTAACCACTGCGCCACTAGAAGTCCTCTGCAATGAATAAAAGCACTGGACGAAATGTGCTTTTAGTTACCAATGAAGGGGATGAAGGTAATGAAACATCTGCAAGAAAACAAGCAATTTCAGTGGTATTAGTTAGCCTACCTTGGCATGGTCTCCAAAATGGAACAAATGAGGCTGCAAGCTAACATATAAGTAGACTTAGAAGTAGGTTCCATGGACAAAGGCAGTGCTGAGGACCTCCTTGTAAATAGAAGAATAGTTTCTTATTTCAGACATATAATGAACCTTGAAACAACTGGCTTGGATGAGGACTGCAAACTGAAATGAGGAATTAATTGTACATTGGTATGAGACCATGTTCCATTCCATCGAGAACATCATGAGCTGTAAAGGCTTGCGACAATTAGTCTCTGTTAACAAAAACTGAAATGGATACAGCTTCAATAGCAGTTTATTATGGAATCTGCCAGACAAGAATGAACTCCCCAACTAACGTAATGAACATTTAATAAAAAAAGACATAAGATGACAGTCAGCCTCTGGAAGTGCCTCTTCTGTCAGAGTGTGCAATGTTAAGAAACAGATGCATAATTTCAGCTTTGAAATATTGGGAATGCATTCAAAATGAAGTAATTAATATCCTGTTCACCATGCAGCTTTTTTTCAATAAGCACAATGCCAGCCATTATTCTGAATCTTGTCTTCAGTTTAAAATACACATACGGTCAGAAGGCTTATCAGCAAGGAGGATGCCTCTCTGCTTTTGTGCAGAATTAGTTGTGGAAATAGGGTTCAGGAAAAAGTAATGTTCATTAGAAGTAAAATGAAGCATACAGCAGTCAGGTTGTCCTACTGGTATGTATGAAGACAGTCCCAACCATCTCATTCCTTAGAACCGTGATGGCGAACCTGTGGCACGCGTGCCACAGGTGGCATGCAGAGCCATATCTGCTGGCATGCGAGCCGTTGCCCTAGCTCAGCTCCAACGTGCATGTGCGCGCCAGCCAGCTGATTTTCGGCTCGCACGGAGGCTCTGGGAGGGCGTTTTCGGCCTCCGGAGGGCGTCTGGGGGGTCAGGGGAGGGCGTTTTCGCCCTCCCCGGGCTCCAAGAAAGCCTCTGGAGCCTGGGGAGGGTGAAAAACGGGCCTACCGGGCCCACCGGAAGTCGGGAAATGGGCTGTTTCCGGCCTCCGGAGGGCCTCCGGGGGGGCCGTTTTCGCCGTTGTCGCGCTCCCCAGGGT
>QLTV01000442.1:481375-494928 GCA_003457575.1 Thermophis baileyi
AGTGATCATCAGAACAATGGTCTATTCAGAGGAGGGGAGAGAGAAGGGAAGTAGGTTAGGAGGAGAAGAAGGGAGAGGGGAGCAAGTGAAATAAGGAGGGGTTATAAAAAGAAAAAGGGACGGAAAAAAAGCAACCCTGAATTTAATAATGTTATAAGATAACTATAAGATTTGTATACAAAATAGTTAATGTATGTATAAAAATTGTAAAAAAGAAAGGAACTGATAAAAGTGTGAATGTCTATATGGAAATAAAAATAAAAAAAAATTCAAAAAAAAAAAGAACAATGGTCTATTTGAAGTCCAGAAAAATTACGTTTCTTTTATATAAATCATGGGGATTTTAGGATAAAGATTGATCGTGATGAAGTCAGTCTTTGGACTAGATCACCATAATTCTTCTTCATCTCTGCTAACCACAAGCCAACTCTCTTCCAGGAAAACTGGCATAATAATAATATTCCCTGTATGTTTTAGCCTCCAGTCCCCTAATCATCTTTGTTCCTCTATTTAGGACATAGCAATAGCAATAGCACTTAGACTTATATACCGCTTCATAGTGCTTTTACAGCCCTCTCTAAGCGGTTTACAGAGTTAGCATATTGCCCCCAACAATCTGGGTCCTCATTTTACCCACCTCGGAAGGATGGAAGGCTGAGTCAACCTTGAGCCGGTGAGATTTGAACCGCCGAACTGCAGCTAGCAGCCAGCTGAAGTAGCCTGCAGTGCTGCACTCTAAGCACTGCGCCACCTGGGCTCTACATTTACTATGAGAATGTTTTTTTCCCGATAATTTTTTGCGATCTGTCTTCCTAATGTAATTCTGAGTCCTGTCTTCTGAAATTAGAAAGAAAACCAGACTTTAGTCTTTTCCACCTTATATGATGTTTGAACATAGAATAATAGATTTGGAAGGGACCAAATCTATTATTCTAGTCCAACCCCCCCGGGGCTATTTCATCCGTGTTACAGGACTAAAACTGAAATGGTGGAATGACCTGTGAAAATCATGGGAAATGAAGTCCTTGTGCATTACACCTCATGGTGTACCACATTCTCTATTCCATTGTGGAATCATGGTTGGAGCTGGTGTCTACTGGATCTTCCCAGCCACTTTCTCCAAATCTTGTCTTACTCTTCTGGACAAAATAAGACATCTGCCAATTTCGTGTCCCTGCCTCATATAAAGGTTCTCAGTTGGACCTCCTTGTCCTACTCTAGGCTAGTCTTGAGAAGGAATAATCTTTCTTTTTAGTCTTAAATTAATCATCTTGAGCCACAGTGGTGCAGTGGTTAGAGTGCAGTACTGCAGGCTACTTCTGCTGACTGCCGGCTGCCTGCAATTTGGAAGTTCAAATCTCACCAGGCTCAAGGTTGACTCAGCCTTCCATCCTTCCGAGGTCAGTAAAATGAGGACCCAAATTGTTGGAGGTAAGATGCTGACTCTGTAAACCACTTAGAGAGGGCTGTAAAGCACTGTAAAGCGGTATGTAAGTCTAAGTGTCATTGATATTGTTATCTTCAGAGTGACTACCCTTTACCTTTTAATTGAAATATCCAACCTTCTCACAAAACTTTCGGCTTCTTCATTTTTACCGCATTTCCTTTTACACGGGAAACTAAGTTCTTCTCCAACATTCTTAATCTGTTCCCATCTTGGGTGAATTTGTCTCCAGCAATCTGTTCTTCAGTAGGGAGGGGAAAAAAATAACACAAAGAAATGAGTAAAAATGCGGTGAACGGATCAAGATCCGGCGCCAGCAATATTTTTAATTATTTGCACTTATAAAGTTCCTATGTTATAATTAACACATTGGCATTCATTTTATCTGTGATGGCACTACTAATAGCTACTAATTGGATTCACAAAGTCTCTGCTGGTCAATTAGCTTTTCTTTATGGCAGGTTGCAAACGCTGAACAGAAATGCTTTTTTCTACCTTTTCTATCCCCTGCTGATCCATCAGGCCAACTGTGCTTCCTTGAGTGGCCATTACAGTCAGAAAGTATTTTTATTATTATTATTATTATTATTATTTTGGTGGGAAGTGGAGATCAAATGTTGGCTTAATCTACTGACGAAAGGGCACAGAGCATTTCTTCCCTTTATATTCATTTAGTCTATTTTCCCCAGAAACATTTTTTTTTCTTTTGCATTCTGACTGTCTCTCTGTTTTGAATGGCATTTTTGAAATTGGTTGATATCAGCAGTGAAATCTCTGCTTCGCTGAACAAGGCTCAAGTGGCCAATAGCATACAGGTAGTCCTCAACTTAAAAGGGACACAGTGGCTCAGTGGCTAAGACACTGAGCTTGTCGATCAGAAGGTCAGCAGTTCAGCGGTTCGAATCCCTAGCGCCATGTAACGGAGTGAGCACCCGTTACTTGTCCCAGCTTCTGCCAACCTAGCAGTTCAAAAGCACGTAAAAAATGCAAGTAGAAAAATAGGGACCACTTTGGTGGGAAGGTAACAGCACTCCGTGTGCCTTCGGCGTTTAGTCATGCCAGCCACATGACCACGGAGACGTCTTTGGACAGCGCTGGCTCTTCAGCTTAGAAACGGAGATGAGCACCGCCCCCTAGAGCCACAAATGACTAGCACACATGTGCAGGGGAATCTTTACCTTTACCTTTAGTCCTCGACTTAGGACCACAACTGAGCCCAAAATTTCTGTTGCTAAGTGAGACATTTGTTCAGTGAGTTTTGCCCCAAAATTTTGCAACAACCTTTCTGGCCACAGTTGTGAAGTGAATCTTCCCCGTTGAGTTGTTAAGTTAGTAACATGGTTGTTAAGTGAATCTTCCCCATTGACTTTGCTTGCCAGAAAGTAGCAAAAGGGGAACACATGACCCCGGGACACTGCAACCGTCATAAACATGAGTCAGTGGCCAAATGTCTGAATTTTCATCACACGACGATGGGGATACTGCAGTGGTAATAAGTGTGAAAAAATGGTCATATGTCACTTTTTTCAGTGCTGTTGTAACTTCAAATGGTCACTAAACAAACTGTTATAAGTCCAGGACTAACTGTAATTCAGGTGGATGATCTTCTTTCAATCTAAAAGTGCTACATGAAGGGAAAATTTGGCAATATATTTTGTTCTTATTGGCTCCTATATAGCAATAGCAATAGCACTTAGACTTATATACCGCTTCACAGTGCTTTTTACAGCCCTCTCTAAGCGGTTCACAAAATCAGCCTATTGCCCCCAACAATCAGGGTCCTCATTTTACCGACCTTGGTAGGATGGAAGGCTGAGTAAACCTTGAGCCGGTGAGATTTGAACTGCCAAATTGCAGTCAGCCGACAGTCAGCAGAAGTATTGCACTCTAACCACTGCGCCACCGCGGTTCTTAGCTACTATGAAGATTATAAGAAGCCAACCTCTTTAATACATTCTTTGGGTCAGTCTTTGTAAACAGCAACAACTCATGCCCAGTATTTCCTAGTCGTACCACAAATAATTACAACGATCTAATAAATATTGATTTTACAGAAGACAATGTAGAAAAAGCACTACGCAATCTAAAACCATCTCTATCTATTGGACCTGATGGACTATGTGCCTACTTCTTAAAAAAGCTTTTCACCACCTTAGCAGAACCTCTAAGCATAATCTTTGAAAAATCCTTCAGGACCAGCTCCTTACCCAACCTATGGTCATTAGCCACTGTCATCCCTATCTTCAAAAAGGGAGACCCCAACCTAGTTGAAAATTACAGACCAATCTCTCTGTGTTGCATCATCTGTAAAGTCATGGAATCAATTATAAACCAATCCATCACCCTCCACTTAGAAACAAACAACCTTCTTTCTAACAAGCAGTTTGGTTTGAGGAAAAATTTGTCCTGTAATCTGCAACTCCTACACTGCAGAAACATTTGGACCACACATCTTGACCAGGGTAAGGCAATAGACGCAATTTACATAGACTTCTGCAAAGCCTTTGATTCAGTGGTGCACGACAAACTACTGTTAAAACTAAGTTCTTACGGCATTTCTGGATTCCTACACAAATACTGCGTTCTCTTCGCTGATGATGTAAAACTATTCAACATCACCGACAATGCTGCTACGCTTCAAAAAGACCTTGACTATGTGTCAGAATGGTCAAACAAGTGGCAACTTCAAATCTCAACCAACAAATGCTCTGTCTTACACATTGGCAAAAAAAATCAAATCATAAAATACAAGTTGGATGGACACAACCTTGTAGACGACCCTCACTCTGTTAAGGACCTTGGAGTACTCATCTCTAATGATCTAAGTGCCAGAGCCCACTGCAACAGCATTGCTAAAAAGGCATTAAGAGTTGTTAACCTAATCTTGCATAGCTTCTTCTCTGGTAACATTGTACTTCTAACTACAGCATACAAAACATTTGCTAGACCAATTCTCAAATACAGCTCATCTGTCTGGAACCTGCACTGCATATTGGACATTAATACAATTGAGAATGTCCAGAGATATTTCATGAGAAGAGATCTCCACTCCTCTGTTCGCAACAGAATACCTTATGGAACCAGACTTGAAATCTTGGGCTTAGACAATTTAGAATTACGTCGCCTTCGATCTGACCTAAGCATAGCACATAAAATTATCTGCTACAATGTCCTACCTGTCAATGACTACTTCAGCTTCAACCACAGCAGTACATGAGCACAATAGATACAAACTTAAGGTAAACCGCACCAAACTTGATTGCAGAAAATACGACTTCAGCAACAGAGTGGTCAATGCCTGGAATGCACTACCTGACTCTGTGGTTTCTTCCCCAAACCCCCAAAAGTTTAACCTTAAACTGTCTACCGTTGACCTCACCCCATTACTAAGAAGTCTGTAAGGGGCGTGCATAAGCGCACCAACGTGCCTACCGCCCCTGTCCTAATGTCCCCATGTATTCGTAACCATCTTATTTATACATAACCATGTTTATACATTTTACGTATTCACAATCACGTTTATACTTTTTCTGTAATTTTATATATGCTTGACAAAATAAATAAATAAATAAATACATACATACATACATACATACATACATACATACATACATACATACATACATACATACATACATACTAGGCCCAATGAGCCATTTCCTCTAATATTACTTGTTGAAGAACAATAGCCTTCATGATTTTGACTTAACCAGCCAAGATACAATGCCATCAGTTAAAAATCTCAAAATTAATTTAAATGACTGATCTCTAGACCAAGAGAAAACCACTAATTTCTTAGCATTTTAAATTGATTTGTCTTGCAATGACCACTTATAATGCTATATTCTGTATACATAAGAGAGACAATATAATATAGGGGCTAAGGTACTGGATATATATTAATATCCAAACTTAGCTATCAGATCTATTGGATTGCTTTCAGTCAATCTTTATCTCAAATTCCATACTAATTTCAATGATGGGAAACACAGAAAGAAGAAGTGTAGGCTAACCTGAACTTTTGAAAGAAAGATAGTGTAAATCAATAAATCATCAATTTTTTTCCCCCTAGGATTAAAACACTGGAAGCTAGAAGTAAAAAAGTTTCGGAAGATCAGGAGGCCTTTACATGTTGATAAATTGGAAACTTTCATTGCAATGTTGACAGATGGAAGCAGTGTGAGTGTTAATAGAGGCAGTCTATTATAAGGGCTTCTGAGAGGCCAAATACATTATGGGTCCACCATGTACTAGGGCAGTGATGGTGAAGCTTTTTGGCACCAAGTGCCGAAAAGGTCGTGCGAAAACATCATGCGCGCATGTGCGCCGTCATCAGGGCCACGTTCCGGAAAAGCCAAATTTCCAGGTTCTAGCACACATGCGCGCCCGACGATCAGCTGGTCAGCGCGCATGCGCAGGCCGGTTTTCGGCACTGCCACGCACGCGAAGGACAGCTGATCGTTGTGTGCGCATGCGCACCAGAAACCCAGAAGACAAACAGGCAAGGCCGCGCGTGCCAGGCGACATGGCTTCGCGTGCAACTTTGGGCATGCGTGCCATAGGTTCACCATCACGGTACTAGGGCAATTGATTTGGATCTAGCTACTTTTCTGCTCTGTGAAAGCTGTCTCCAAATGAAATAAAGAGTCAGCACACTGATGAGGGATTTGACATATTCTTTTTTTTCCAACAGAGGGCATGGTAGAGCCAAGGGATTAAAAACACAGGATGGAAATCAAGAAACTTTCTGCATGACCTGTGAGGAAATGGACCAAGTTGTCCCATAAAGTTAAGACTTTTCCTTTGCTAAGAGTGTCATGCCCCCAATGGAATCCACAGAGGAGGACAAGCCAGAGCTGGGGTGGATGGACATCGAGGGGGCAGCCTTATTGGCTTTGGAGGAATGCGGGGGAGGAGCAGGATGATGCAGCCCTGGGCCCATCGGGCTTGGGATGGCTTGCCAGCATGGAGGAACTGGGGCAGGGTGACTGAGAGAGGGCAGGCAGTGGAAATGAGGAGCAACAGAGCTCAGGCAATGAACAAGGACCGCCCCCTCCTGATCCCTAAGCACGGAGAGTGAAGAGGAGGCCGGAACAGTGCAGGCTGATCCAATGATTCGGGTCCTCACCTGGGGACTGAGACTTAAGGAGATGCTGTGGGGAGGGGCGTTTGTCAGAAACAAACACTGAATTTGCGAAGTTTTGTGTGTTGTTGCTGATGTCTGGCATTTGCAGAACTGCTTGCCTTCTTCCTTGCTTCGTTGACTCATTGTCTTGTTCCTTGCTTCATGGACTCATTGCCTTATTCCTTGCTTCGTGGACTCATTTACTTATCCCTTTGCCTCGCTGGACTTCTTGCTTTGATGCCGTTATGCTAACAGCGTTTTGCTGGATTACTCGCAGCCAGAGGCTGCTGTGTGTGTGTGAGTGCTTTGCTCTGGGACTGCTCCGGAAGAGTTTGGGGGAAAGTTGGAGCATTAAAGGTGAGTTTGAACTCTCAGCTGGCTGTGTGGACTTCGTGGATCCACACAAAGGGCTTCAAGCAGAGGCTGAGTGACCACCTGTCAAAGATGCTATATTGAAGACCGTTGCAAGCTGGAGGTTGGATTAGATGTCATCTAAGGTACCTTCCAACTCTATGATTCAAAGAAAGCTTTGTCTCAGTGGGACAGTTTGTTTGTCATCTGCCTTTGCAATGTCATTGCATTGTATTGTTCTTTTATGGATTCCGTAGTTTCAATAATGTATAATTTAAACCCTCACAGAAAATACAAAGGTTAGGGTTATATTCCCAGGTTCTAGTAAAGAGCAAATTTAGCTCTCCTCTACAAAACCACTTGTATTCTGACCCCCTAGATTTGCTGTCCATTTCCAAAATGAAACTGCATCATCTCTGGGTGTTCATGGGTGTGACGTTTAACCTGGGCTTATATAACACCTTAAGCCACATCATGGCTGCTAAGAGTCTGGTTCAGGAGTTTGGGTGTATTTAGACTGAACATCATCCGGGAGCTCTGGAACTCTAAAAAGTCACATCACTGAAAGTTCAACCTTGGAAACAAGGGGAGTGAGTGATCTTATTGTGCTGTGACCCATTTGATCTGTAAAAAGATAGAAGAATTTTTCCTTTCGATTGCAAAAGACTCCTTGCAATTGTTAAGTGTGATGCATGAACCCAAACATGTGTTAACCATGATTTATATTACACTATGATGTATGACAGCAAAGAAGTGAAGGTGGAGTTATTTTTGTTTCCTTGGGCTGCAGGATAGATAAAGATAAATAAAGATGGACAGTGTGTTTGAGAAGTAAATGGGAGATTAATCTTAGGGAGGAAAGCAATGACATTCTTAGACAAGGTCGTGAAGGATATTTCTATCACAATAAGGATCGGAGTCATTAAAGCATTTTAATGGAAACACATGACTATGAGAGATGGGCATTGAGAAAGAATAGGAGAGAGAGAGAGAGAGAAATGTCATCTTTTAATTATGTGTTTGGAGATCGTTGCGAAGAGTCCCATTGAGTTCCAGAACATGCAGGTTGGTCTTTGATGAAATAAAGGTTTATTATTCCCTTGAAGCAGGGGTGAAATTCAAAATTTTTCCCTATTGGTTCTGTGGGCGTGGCTTGGTGGGCATGGCAGGGAAAGGATACTGCAAAATCTCCATTCCCACCCCACTCCAGGGGAAGGATACTGCAAAATCCCCATTCCCTCCCCACTCCTGGGGGAAGGATATTGCAAAATCTCCATTCCCACCCCACTCTGGGGCCAGCCAGAGGTGGTGTTTGCCGGTTCTCTGAACTACTCAAAATTTCCACTACCGGTTCTCCAGAACCTGTCAGAACCTGCTGAATTTCACCCCTGCCTTGAAGTTTTAATAAACAAGCAAGTAGGCATGTATCTTGGGCTTATGGTAGGAATGGATTATGGGGTGCAAATAAAGATGTTTTCAGCAGTGAAATAGAAGAACATAATGAGAATGGGTAAGAGAGATGAGCAGATGGCTTGTGTTGACTACTCAATGGCACCTAACTGGCATCTAACTGATGACAAGTGAAGTAATTCATTCTGGCTTATTCAATCAACTGTAGTTTAGCATAATGTTCAAACTCAGACAAAATAAAGCAATTCCAGGTATTTCAATGTATTTCATTTTCTTCTACTAGTTATATGGATTTTCCTTAGTAGTTTCTCTTGGTTGGAAACTTCTTCTACCTCTCAGGAGTAAACTCATTTCTGCCAGAAGCAAATTCTGATATAATTCAGATATAATTCTACTAATTTTTTTATGGAATTTATGTGGAGACCTGAGATCTGGATTTTCTAGAGATGTGAACATACAGCTTATTATAAGAATGAGATAAAAAGATGTCCTGCTAGTGAGAGAGGGATGGGAGAAACATTTTACCCATCTCATCCACATCTTGACATGATGTACCTAATCAGGGATGCGGTGGCTCAGTGGCTAAGACGCTGAGCTTGTCGATCGAAAGGTCAGCTGTTCAGCGGTTCGAATCCCTAGTGCCACGTAACAGGGTGAGCTCCCATTATTTGTCCCAGCTTCTGCCAACCTAGCAGTTCGAAAGCACGTAAAAAATGCAAGTAAAAAAAATAGGGACCACCTTTGGTGGGAAGGTAACAGCGTTCCGTGTGCCTTTGGCATTTAGTCATGCCAGCCACATGACCACGGAGACGTCTTCGGACAGCACTGGCTCTTTGGCTTTGAAAAGGAGATGAGCACCGCCCCCTAGAGTCGGGAACGACTAGCACATATGTGTGAGGTTTACCTTTACCTTTACCTAATCACCACATTGCTCAAAAGAGTGAAAGTTTAATGAAATGAAATAGGATGCTAATCAAAGCAAGATGATTCCAATAAAACTCTTGGGCATAACACCCACACACATATGTGTGCGTGTATTCAATCTCAGATAATGCAGACATGAGACCATTTTAGAGCTGGCATCGACACTCAAGAGCCCTTTAGCGGGTTCCGATTTGACTTAAATCAATTCAATTCAGGTTGAAATTGTCAATTCAAACCTGACTTGGATAAGAAAATCAAATCAATTTAACAAAATGGACAAAACCCCTTTTGTGAAACATTAAATTCTTTCAGTTGAGCAGTTCATTTCAAATTCAGAAAATTGATTCCATTTGGCAACCAGCATAATTTTTTTTTGACAAGTTCTACTTTGCAGTTTTGATTAATATTTGTTATTTTCAAGGGAGGTCCGGGGGGTCACTCCCAATCATTCTGAAGTCTTGTTGTGATCTGTGGACTGTTTGTTAGTACTCTCTGCTGAAAGGAGAAACTTCAAGATGGGATTTTTACAATGCAGACTGATGGTGCCCAGAATGGCAATGGTTTTGTTCTTTTCCAGGTCATGAATCATGTTATAAAAGACCATGAAGTTGGTGTTGGCAAACGCTTCACTACTTGGATAATAACAGACCTGATCAGCTACAAGTGCTATAAGGCAGTTCTTCACAAAAATCCCTCTTTTTACCAGATACTGGAAACTAGCCAAACAGTAGTCCACATAGCTTTTCATTGATTTCTGCGGTAGTTTGTGGGATAAATGGAACAAATAGACTGAAACACTGACATTTGTAGGCTGTACCTGCTTCTCACAAGATTCTTTTTTTTAAAAAAAAAATCTATAAATCTTTTGATACGCGTTAGCTCCAGTTCATATATTTTAAGAAATGAAAATTAGATATTCAATTATGAATGCACATTTTATGGAACTTATTTGTTTGACCAAATCACTTTCCAAAAGCTTTCCTTTCTGAATCAACAGAGAGAATTACACGTTGATTCTGTATATATGAGCAGTTTTTATGCCAATGTAAGGCAGTGTTTGGTGGAATACAATTCTAGTTTTACCCTAATAGAAATCCCTACTGAACACATACATCAAGATTGTTTTCTGCATTTTTCTATGGTTTGTCCTATTTTCTTCCAGAAATGGCTCTTTTTTGGGGGAATGGATTGAGAAAGGTGGAAGACAGGTAAGACTAATCAATGATCTGTATAGACCAATTTAAAAACATGTTCTGAAGTTTACAAGTGGTATTATTTCCTTTAAGGTAAATCCCCCAATCACTGGCTGTAACCTATTTAGATTTATTACTTCACATACCAGAGGAAGGAAACGAGGGAGCTGACATTTTTCCAGCATTGAAAACTTCAATATTTTATTTGCTTGTTTTGTCAAATGTAAATGATGCAATTGTCCCTGTTCTTTACTACCAAGTTAGCAGTGCTCAACAAATGAACGTGTAGTTACTTTCAGACTTTCTAAGTTTTAAACAATAACCGAGGCTGATCTTCCACAGTTTTTATAAGTACGGTACTATAATGGGAAGAGATTTTGGGTAAATAACTTTCACTGTTTAAACAGGTAATTATCAGGCTTATCATGTTATAAAATTATTAATGTGATCCATTAATTAAATTTGTCCTGTTGACACTCTCTTTTCAAGGAGATTTGCTATTTTTTTGGCATGCAGCAATCTTATTTCTTCCTAGCATTTTCCCACAAGGGCAAAGTCTGCTTTTTGGGAGTTGATTCCAACACATTTGCAAAATTCTCCTGCAATTCACACGCAAGACTGTTTGACATATTAATATTCAACATAGATAGCATGTTTCCCTGAAAATAAGCCCTAGTGAAGGGGGGTCGGTATGGCCAGCATAGGAGCCGATGAGCACATACAGGCCAACGGTGTCTGGCAGCAGCCACATCCCGTGCAGCACAGGTGAGTTGAGTACCTGTCCAAGCAGCAGGCAGAAGCAGAGATGGGGAGAAGGCAGGCAATCCAGACACACCCCAGAGGCCATGGGAAAGCTGAGCATCGGTGGGTCAGGCATCCGTGGGAGGCTCGTCTTCAGCAGACAGAGGGAGAGGCACGGGAGGGAGGCAGGCAATCCAGACGTGTCATGTGGGCCACGGGAAAGCCGAACAGCTGTGGGCTGGAGCGGCAGCGGCCATGGGAGGCTCATCTCCACATATCTCAGCTTGTCTGCAGCCCACGTGGTGCATCAAGATCGCCTGTCTTCTTCTCCATGTCTTCTGCTCTGAGCAGCCCCAGAGTGTGCTGACCAAGGGACTGGTGGGCTGCAGCTGCTGCCGGATACCATCAGTTCCCACGTGCTCTTATGTGTGTGCTGGGGGGTTGGGGCGTCCAGCTGGGCTGATCACCCTGAAATCCCCAAAAATAAACCCTAGTGCTTATTTTGGGGCCCCAAAGAAAATAAGACCGGGTCTTATTTTCAGGGAAAATAAGTATGTGCCTGTGGACCATCACCCATACTCCTCCACTGGATTGCTTGGGGTGACAACACCAACGTTTCTCCCCCAAGATATTTCAGTACATTGTTGTCATTGTGTGGCTGCAAATACAGATAGTCCTCAACCTGACCCAAAATTTGTTTTGTGAAACATTTGTTAAGTGAGTTTTGCCCTGTTTTATGACTTTTCTTGCCCCATTTGTTAAGTGAATCACTGCAGTTGTTAAATTAGTAACAGGGTTGTTAAGTCAATCTGGTTTCCCCATTGACGTTGCTTGTTAGAAGGTCGCAAAAGGGGATCACGTGACCCCGGGTTGGCGCAACCGTCATAAACGTGAGTCATTTGCCAAACATCCGAATGTAAATCACGTGACCATGGGGATGCTGCAATGGTCGTAAGTGTGAAAAACGGTCACAAGGCACTTTTTTCAGTGCCGTTGTAACTTTGAACAGTCACTAAATGAATGATTGAAAATCGAGAACTACCTGTATGTAGAGTGATCTTGCAACGGAAATCAAGACAGAAATGACCCAAGGAAAAGGATATAGAACAACTAGTAGCTTCCAATACCTTTTCATAGGTTAGAATCTATCTATCGTTAGATAAATGCATGCTGAAAGGAATGTTGGTTACCTTAGTCATCCAAAATGTCCATTTCAGGACAGAAAAAAAAATATGTTTTTCTTTCTGAAGGTGCCAGTTTAGCACTTTCTGGTCTGTGACTTAGTAGATGTATAGAAGTAAATCTTTTGGACAGAAAGTGGATTATAGAATTCCAGATGTTGGCTGGTCCCAAATGGACCTCTGGAACACCAGAAAGTTCTATTTCCAGTACAGTGAGTTTTGTGTATCCCTATTAACTATCATGAAGGACTGTGCCCTAGAAAATTTGTTGCGTGTATTGATTAAATGAGAGGTAAATGCCAGATTTATTGTTAAGTGAAACCCACAATCTGGAATGGTGATAAATAGACTAAGGAACCATGTCCATTCTATCAAATTTAATTTATATGTAAATGGAAAAAAATGGGAATCATGTTTGTAGCTACATTTAATTTAAAAAAAGGGGAAATTTCTAAATATATACATGCGCTATGTGGTTTAGGTTAAAAAGAAAAAAAAACTCTCTGTCTCCAGGTAATTAACAGAATTGAAAGAAGCAAATTGAAGGAAATTGTAAGGAGAAGCTAAGTTCCAACAAAAGAAGATGTTTTATTATAAAATAATACTAAATTTTGTTACCCAAAAAGTAGAGAAGGGAACAAGGGGATCAGCCATATTGGACTTAATTCTCACTAACAGAGATGAAATGATAGAAGGTGTTGAAGCTACAGGAACCTTGGGGGCAAGTGATCATGCAATACTGGAATTTAACACTATGCAAGCACAAGCAGTAGAACAAAGTCAAACTAGAGTCTTGGACTTTAAGAGAGCTAATTTCAATAAACTTAGAGAGAGCTTGGGAAGGATTCCATGGACGAGAATCCTCAGAGGGAAAACAACCCAAGAAGCTTGGGAAACTTTGAAAAGTGAGATTATAAAAGCCCAATCTATCACAATTCCAATGAAGATGTGATCCCAGAACCATTGAATTATATCTTCTCCATTGTATCGGGGAAGATTATCCAGGAATGGGTGGTAACTCTCTTCTCTGCTTGGAGACTGAGTCATCGCTTTTTGGGGTACGCCTCCCTTGTCTGGTTCCTCCCCAGTTCGACTCAGTCTTCCACGAGTAGAGACATAGAGAAAATAGGCTCCGACCATTCCTGAATTCTCTTCAAACCTTAAGGCAAAACAAATTGTATAGA
>QLTV01000442.1:524540-535901 GCA_003457575.1 Thermophis baileyi
GCAGTGTAATGTTGCCAGAGAAGAAGCTACGCAGGATTAAGTTGACTACTCTTAGTGCCTTTTTGGCAATGTTGTTAGAGTGGGCTTTGGCACTTAGATCATTAGATATGAGTACTCCAAGATCCTTGACAGAATGAGAGTCGTCTACAAGGTCGTGTCCTCCAAGCTTGTATTTTGTGTTCTGATTCTTTTTGCCAATGTGTAAGACAGAACATTTGTTGATTGAGATTTGAAGTTGCCACTTGTTTGACCATTGTAGGGGACTAAAAGCTAAAACATATGAAGAATGGTTGCCAGAATTGGGTATGTCTAGTTTAATTAAAAGAAGGACTAGAGCAATATGGTAGCAATGTTCCAATATCTAAGGGAGTGCCACAAAGAAGGGATGGGGAGTCAATGTATTTTGCAAAGCACCTGAAGTCAAGACAAGAACTAATGGATGGAAAGTTATCAAGGAGAAATCCAACCTAGAATTGAGGAGAAATTTCCTGACATTGAAAACAATAAATCAATGAAATGGCTTGCATTCAGATGTTGTGGATGTTCCATCACTGGAAGCTATAAGAAGAGTTTGGACAACAATTTGTCTGAAACTGTATAGGGTCTCTTGCTTGAGCAAGAGGTTGGACTAGATGACCTCCATGGTCTCTTACAACTCTATTATTCTGTCAACCACTTCTGCAAGACTCATGAAATGTGAGAAGGCAGATCTTTCCAGAGGTCTCCCAGGCTGGACATCTGAAATATGTTTAGATTATTATTTCTAGTTTGATTTTCAAAAGATTTGGACAGCTTTCAAAGGAAACTGTTCATTCCTACAGGTGCCCAGTGATGGGGAGCCTGAAGGCAACTTGCACTAAGTTTCAGCTGTTCAATAAATGCCTAAGGTTCTGAGGATAGTCACTTAGATTTAAAATGACTATTTATTTTTCTTGCTGTGTTAAGCATATTCATAAATTAAAAGATAAACACCAAAGCTCTGCATATCAAAATAACATGGTTATTATTATTTCCCAAAAGTTGGTTGAGATATTGCTCGCATATCAATATATATTTCTGGATTGGAAACGTTGGAATCAAAGTCTATGGCATGGTTATTTGATTGGACTAATCTGGCTTTTCAGCTCTTATTGATATTTTATAGGTAAAGTTATGATATTGTTTCTGAGTGTTATAAGCTGCCCAGAGTCACTATTATGGCATGGGAAACTATATAATGGAAGGAAGGAAGGAAGGAAGGAAGGAAGGAAGGAAGGAAGGAAGGAAGGAAGGAAGGAAAGAAGGAAGAAAGGAAGGAGGAAGCATGGAATGATGGAGAGAGGGAGACAGGAATCTTTGCATTTGAGAAAGCCTCATTTGAGTCACTGGATTTGCTGAAAAGCATTACATTCAACAGGATGCAATAGATATGCCTTTAATAATAAGCCAGGATTATAAGAGGCCATTAGCCCAGGAGATATAACACACTGGAAAATGGCCAGCCTTATTTAACATTGTATTTCCTGTATGGTATGGTCCTGTAGTGAGAAGAATCTGTCCCGTCTAAATTTAGGGATTGGCCAGAAATTGTGTACAAATTATTATGATTCAATTTTCTTGGATAGTTAATCCCCAGGCCATTCAGGCAATGAGAAACGATTTCTTCCCTATTGCAAAGGAATCTAGCATGATATCCTTGTAGTTATCCTGAGTCAAGTTTGACTATTGGACACTGTTACTATTTACCATTAAATTATTTCCAAGTAGTCAAATCTGATAACAGAACGTCTTTGATATTCATTGATATTGTCTGTCTAAAGGTCAGATCTGTCATAATGATGAATAGAGAGGGCTAATTATCTTCATCTATAACACCTGGTCCTCATCTCATCTTGTCCTCTTTACAATGGAGGACAAGTAAACAATCCAGCCATTCTTGAGAGACAAGACACAATCCTAATCAGGGCTGAAATCCTCTGAAGTCTGCTACCGGTTCGCTTCGTGGGCGCTTTGCACACACATGTGCACTGTGCGTGCATGCGTGCCGCAGGCACTACTGTGCAGCATTGAAAAAGGAGCATTTTGAAGCCATCAGAGTCTGCAAAGGTAAGTAGAACAGCGAGGGGGGGGAAATCAGCTGTGCCGCATGATTTAGATTAGCTAGAAAGCAGGAAATCCTGTGATTGTCGCACAGCTGATCGTTGGATATACTGGTTCACCCGAACCGGTAGCATTTTTTATTACCGGTTCAGGCGAACCAGTCTGAACCGGTAGCATTTCACCTCTGATCCTAATACTACGGTACACACATTCTTTGAATGCAATGTTTTTTTTACAAGATAACTTAGCTTCCAATTCCAAGTGGGTTCTATGCCATCACACCTTGGTCTGAAAAATTCTATGAATACATACATGCACCCCTGCAGTGCTACTGTTCATCTGGAAAATATTATTTGGATCACTGTCTCAAAGTAGGGAAAATGTAAGCAAAATCAATGTGAATAAACAAAGGATCTTAAAACTGAGATACCAATCTATTGGCTCAATTAAGTATTAAGTATCCTGCCATTAAAGAGATTCATACGGAGATCAATGCATTGGTTAAGCAGCCATCTGTGCAAACTTTTCAATAGGCAAAAAAAATGATCAAATTATCCCCTTTTCAGGAGCTTGCTGGCAGTGAAATTTTTCAGCAGCTGGAAATCTCTAAAAGAGCTTGTAGGGAAGGCAGCCAATCAATAATAGAAATTATCCAGTTTTGAAAGATTAGCATGCATGAATAACTATTTCAAGGTCTGTCTAAGAAAGATATTGAGACAAGAGGGGAAGCATCTGCCTCAAAGTTGCATTTGGCTCATGTGCTCTCTCTCTCTCTCTCTCTCTCTCTCTCTCTCTCTCTCTTCCTCTCTCTCTCTCTCTCTCTCTCTCTCTCTCTCTCTCTCTCACACACACACACACACACACACACCCCCTCCCTCTGTGTGTGTGTGTGTGTGTGTGTGTGTGTGTGTGCGCGGGGAGAGAGAGAAAGAGAGAGAGAGAGAGTGAGTGAGTGAGTGAGAGAGGGAGAGCTAAAGCTTATTAAAAAAGCTCTGCTTATCAGAGCTTAGCTTTTTACAAGTTTCATTAAAAATGCTAATGAAGAATCTAAGAGAAATAATATGATGCCAATCTAGTGGCATATCTTGAATTAGTTTTGAAAGACGAAAGTGGAGTGAAAGAGTTAAAAGTGTTACAGTGTAATACACTGAAAGAGTTAGAAAGGAGAAATATTATCAAACTTGCATTGTATATTATATGTAGATCTCTGTATCTATATACTACATGATTTTTCAGATCTAATCTCTACTGCATAGAAGAGGAGAATGCTGTACAATACTTATTATATGGAATGGGATAACTTTCTGTGGCTACCTTGTCGTAGCCACCTTGCTATAGCCACCTCACTGCGGGGACATTTTGCCGCAAGGCTGGGCTTTCTGTTCTGGTTTCCAAAGCTGGCCCGGCTTAACGGGAGGCAAAAGTCCAGCCTGCACTCCAAAGGCTTCCTTGCCTCACTTTCCAGTATACCCCCTCCCCTGCAAAAGGCAGAGTAAACGGGAGTCATTGTTCTGTGTGCAAAACCAGATGGAAGGCCCCACAATGAGTTGGCCGATGCAAAGTGTCCAGCGACGAGGTGGCCATGGCGAAGTGGCCATGGCTGTTGTATTAGAAGTGTTGATGAAATCGGGATCAGTAGAACTTTAAAAAATTCAGCAAATGTTTGATGATCTCCATTAGTCCTGCAAAAAGTGTAGCATACTGACCAAAAGCATTGGCTTCCTTGAAACTGATGCTAATGAAAAAACCCTTTAACACAGGGGTGTCAAACTCAAGACCCAGAGGCTGAATCTGGCCTGTGGGGGGTGCTTAGATCTGGCCCGCGGGGCTGCCCTGGAAACAGTGAAGGACCGGCCTGCACTGCCTCTACTAACAAAAATGGAGCTCACAAGGGCCACGCACGGCCCTCCTGGGCTCCATTTTTGGCTGCGATGGCCTCCTGCAGCCCTCTGCCAGCAAAAATGGAGCCTGGGAAGTCCCGGGCTCCGTTTTTGCTGGCAGAGGGCTGCAGGATGTCAAGATGGCCGTGCCCACCCTGGCCACACCCCCCCCAGCCACACCCAGGTCAAACACAACCCTGATGTGTCCCTCCATGAAATCGGGTTTGACATCCCTGTTCTAACATGAAGCAGCCAACTGTTCTTAGGTACATGATGTTAGGTTCTATAACATTTGCTTGCCTTTTCAAAACGGAAACCTGAAAAGTTAAGAGGCTGGATTGGTGCCTTTCTGTCTGAATCACTTCAGAAGGCCTCCCTCATTTGCTTTAGCTACTGCTATTATATATTAAGTCTTTACTCAGGTCCGCTGTTCAAATGGGAAGAGACATTCATTCTGATTGGCTATCCGTCTGACAGCTGACTATAAAAGGAGCTGTCAGAAGGAGAATCAGCTGTTGCTGTTAGCTGAGCTGTCACTGTTAGCCGAACTGTTAGAACTAATAAACGAGTTCGCTAAACGTTATTCTGTCTCGCCTCCGTTCTTCCACCCACCGTTCTCAGAACAGAATAGCTATAAAGAAACATTCACAAACAAGTTGCCTTCTCCATTTTGATGGGCCCTGATGTCACGGAAGAGGCAGCTTAGTCTTCAAGAGGTGGCATTGAATTCAACGGGTAGGGAAAAGGATGCCAACATCAGCACAAATGCATGCCCTTTGCCTTGAAGAAACTGGTGGATGGAATAATCGCTTCAGTGAGTTTCATAGAAGAAGGATTTTACTGCTTAGAAGTCGCAAGTTAAAATTAGGAAGGGAGAAAAAAGCAAAAAAAAAAAAAAAACAAAAAACCTTACAACCAGCATCATTTTGCTTGCTTACTACACACTTACTTTAAAAATACATTTCAGGAAGGATAATGGCTCAGTGTAAAAACATATGGACAGTTACCAATAGAAGAGGAGCACTAAAAGTGAAAGGGTAAAAGCTGAGTTGTCAAGGTCCCTTTTGAAGACAGCTTTTTATGAAATATTACAGGAGGTTATGATTGACTATGACCTTTTATGCGAGATTAGTGCCCTGTCTGATGACTTTTTCACTCATAAGAAAACTGATCTTGGAATTTATATCCAAAGAATTCAAACTTCTCTGATTTCTATTTAGGACTTTGTTTCCCTCTATCTCAAAAGCTTGTGCTAGTCTAATGAAGAGAAGGACCAGGAGAGACATGATAGCAGTGTTCCAATACTTGAGGGGCTGCCACAGAGAGGAAGGGGTCAAGCTATTTTCCAAGGCACCCGAAGGCCAGACAAGGAATAATGGATGGAAACTAATCAAGGAGAGATTCACCCTGGAAAGAAGGAGAAATTTTCTGACAGTGAAAACAATCAACCCATAGAATGGAAGTTGCCTTCAGAAGTTGTGGGAGCTTCATCAGTGGAAGCTTTCAAGAAGAGACTGGACTGCCATCTGTCAGAAATGGTTTAGGGTCTGCTTGGGTGGGGGGTTGGACTAGATGGCCTACAAGGTCCCTTCCAACTCTGTTAATCTGTATCTGTTTCTGTTTCTCTATTTTTGACATGGCTTTCATTGACTGAATATGTGGAGTTGAAGAAGTGTGTATCAGAAGCATATTTCTAGATACTTAATGAAGGAAGTCCCAAAAATGCTTTTTCAAGAGGCAACTGGACTTTGTTTTTCCTTGAAGACATTTCACTTCTGATTCAAGAAGCTTCTTTAGTTCTTGAAGCTTCTTGGATGAGAAGTGAAACTTCAGTTCTTGAAGCCTCTAGGACCATGATGGCGAACCTATGGCATGTGTACCACAGGTGGCACGAAGCGCCCTCTCTGTGGGCACGTGAGCCGTCACCTCAGTTCAGCTCTGCTGCACATGCACACGTGCCTCCCGCTGGTCATTGGGTCTCTGCCACGCATGTGTGGGGGGCGGGGCGCCTGTGGGGGGCCACACATGCATGTGCAGGGGGCGCACGCATGTGCGGGGATGGGGCACGTACAGGGCGCATGTGTGCATGCGTGGGGGCGTGTAAGGTCCCCGCACGTGCGTGTATGGGAGTGGGGCATGTTCAGGGGGCCACGTGCGTGAGCGGGGTGCATACCCGGGGCCCACACGCGCATTGCATTTTGGGGGTTCGGGCGCGCGCACGCTTTGGGCACTCGGTCCAGAAAAGGTTAGCCATCACTGCTCTAGGATAAGAAGCAAAAAACATCTTCAAAGAAAAACGAAGTCCAATTGCCTCTTGAAAAAGCACTTTTGGGACAACCACGACCTGGATGACTGAGAATCTCCATAGACATCAATCAAAGAACTTTATTACAATCAGCAACCAATTCAAAAAAGAAGAAATATGATTGCTAATCATCTAATAACTTTGATAAATATGATGTAATGTTGACCTTTGGCATATTTGACCTTTGACTTTTGAATATTTTGCATGCTGTGGTGGCTTCTTACCTGCTTCCAACCAGAGATGTACAGAAGATGGGTCAAAATGTTAAGATGGCTACCACATACTATATCAAATCCTCATCACTTTTGTTACATGCATAGCATGCATGACACATTTTTTAAAAAGGCAGCTTTTTGAACACATAATTGTACCTACTGTTATGATTTTTTTAACCCTCCACCAGCATACCTCTGCGGCTACCTGTTTTATTATGTAATTATTTGTTTATATTAGTAAAATGTTTCTTTTAAAAGACAGTATATTCGATATTTTCCATGAATCTTATTTTCTAATTTTCCCTCTCTTTTTAAAATATTCATAAGGAGAAGAAAAATAAAACTGAACCAATTACGGAAACAATTTTTCCTCATGATTTTTTAACCAAGCGGTGTGTTTCAAAATGTCCAATGGTTTTATTGGATTTTTCCCAAAATATTTATTTGATACCTCCCGCCTTTCATAGTTTGACTGTCACAACCTGAAAAGGGGAGGGGGGGGAGAAAGCATAGGTTTTAAAATGAAGCAAGCTTGTCTTACCAAGTTCCCTAAAACAAAACAAAAATAGACTCAGAAAACAGAGGGGTCCTGAAATTATTATTAATCTACAAAATAAATGCTTTCTGGGCATTATCAAAGAAATGGCGACGTTGTTATTTTTTTTCACCAGCTGAAAGTCTAAAGGGAGCTCTAGAAGCCTTCCCATATTATGTTTCCACCGATTTTCTGAAGTATATTTGAAGACAATTTTCATCCCCTAGCAAGCAACTTATAGATAATTCCTCCTGAGGGGAAAAAAAGTCATGGAGACATGTATGACAAAGGCGTGCACTTAAGAGATGCGGGGGCTCAGCAGGTCTTGTTTAACTGCTCTCAGCATTTCAAAGCAATTTGCTTTGGAAAAAGGCAGTGTTTGTCAGTTGTTCCTCTGACACATTTTTTCATGTGTTATTTCAATTTCTTCCCAAAAGAAATTCTTTCTTCCCCCTCCATTGAAAATGTATAGGCTTTGTGATGTTTTTCTTCCCCTCCTTTCTGACAATACTCCCTTCCCAAGAGATACCAGCCAATCACGAGAAAAAATGAATTTCTCTATATTCAGTCATAAAAAACCAGCAAAATATTATGAAAAGAATAGATAATATAGAATGGGTGATGTATAATCTTAGGATGGCTCTGAGAAAAAAGTGAACATTCTGAGAATATTCGGAAATTGTTCTGAAGAACAGTTCTTAAATATTTTCCTTCTGTACCAAGTGTGAACACATAAATAGAAAAAAAGGCACAAATCAAAGATTAAACCAGCACTTTATGATCAGTGTAAAACCTTCGACTGAAGTCCCTAGGTCTACCATCAATTGCCATGTTGACTTGGAATCTGGAGAAGGACCAGAAGGACACAACCTCTGAAGGACACAACTGGGGAAAAATTGATACAAAGAATGCAAAACGTTTTGGAAAATCAATGTCCCAAGCGCTGGCCTCCATTTATTCTGTTGAGAACCTCTTTTAAAGCAGAATACAGGTACGACCACAATTGAGGCCAAAATTTCTGTTGTTAAGTGAGACATTTGTTACGTGAGTTTTGCCCCATTTTACGACCTATCTTGCTTCAGTGGTTAAGAGAATCGTTGCAGTTGAATTTGGCTTCCCAGTTGACTTTGCTTGTCAGAAGGTTGCAAAAGGGGATCACATGACCTCGGGATGGTGCAACCGTCATAAATATGAACCAGTTGCCAAGCATCTGAATTTTGATCGGACAATCATGGGGATGTTGTAAAGGTCGTAACTGTGAAAAATGGTCATACGTCACTTTTTTCAGTGCCGTTGTAACTTCAAACGGTCACTAAACAAACTGTTATAAGCCGAGGACTACCTGTAATTCAGATGGAGGATCTTCTTTCAATCTGAAAGTGCTACATGAAGGGAAAATTTGGCAATATATTTTGCTCTTATGGGCTCCTATATAGTTCATAGCTACTATGAAGATTATAGGCCCAATGAGCCATTTCCTCTAATATTACTTGTTGAAGAACAATAGCCTTCATGATTTTGACTTAACCAGCCAAGAGACAATGCCATCAGTTAAAAATCTGAAAATTAATTTTAATGAATGATCTCTAGACCAAGAGAAAACCACCAATTTCTTAGCATTTTAAATTGGTTTGTCTTGCAATGACCAATTATAATGCTATATTCTGTATTCATAAGAGACACAATATAAGTCATAAGTCACTTTTTTCAGTGCCGTTGTAACTTTGAATGGTCACTAAATGAATTGTTTGTAAATACAGGTAAGTCTACCTACCTACCTAATATAAAATAAAATAAAATATATTTATAGGTCAGGGTTGAAATGAGGGGTCCTGATGATGTTACCTAGTTGGGTAATGAAATGTCTGCAAGAAAACAACCAAACTCAGCACCAAACTCAGCACCAAAATCAGATTATTTCCCTGGAAATAATACCTTGGAGAGTGGAGATCAACAGAAATAGCTCAAATGGATGTCTCATGTTAAGAGCGACAGTTCCCCACCCCCCATATCAAAATTTGACTTGCTACTTAAACTTAGGCAATCACTGTTAAACTGCTGTAAATAGGAAAGAGAAGGGTTAATATTCTTAAATATTTCACTCCATCTTAAGTTTCTTTTACTGGATTAAAAGTTCCTTCTCTGTTTGTGTGATGCAAATGTTAACTCTGAGATGGTGCTGTCAGCATTCAGAAACAACAGCATTCTAATAGACCTTTACGAAGGAAACAACTAATTTTCTGAGCCACAAAAATATTCCAGGGTATTTCGATTTACTCTTATTACCCCAGATTGCAAAATAAGAAAACAAGAGATTTTGATATAGTCAAATTATAACTATAGCTCCCCTCTCTGCAAATAATAATATAATATGATATGCTATGTTATGAAATAAAATAATAATAAAACAATACAATAAATAAAATAAAATAATAAAATAATATAAAATAATAAAATAAAATAAATAAAATAAAATAAAATAAAATAATAAGGACTTCCTGGCCACCTGCCCTTTGAGCAGAAGCTGCAAGTGCTAAAGCCTTCCTAACTGTCTAAGATCTGCCTAAGATATAAGCAGAGAATGGATAGATGTTTAAATAGAAAAAAAGAGATAAATAAAAATATGAAAAATAAAATAAAATAAAAAAATAAAATAAAATAAAATATAAAATAATAAAATAAAATAAAATAAAATAAAATAATAAAATAATAAAATAAAATTAATCAAATCAAATCAAATCAAATCAAATCAAAAATACAAAACTACAAAAATACTGTAGTCCTTGACTTACAACAGTTAATTTAGTTGACCGTTCTAAGTTACAACATCACTGAAAAAAATGACTTATGACCATTTTTCACACTTATAACCATTGCAGCATCCCCATGGTCACATGATCAAAATTCAGACGATCAGCAGCTGACTCATATTTATGACGGTTGCAATGTCCCGGGATCATGGGATCCCCGTTTACGACCTTCTGACAAAGCAAAGTCACTGGGGAAGCCAGATTCACTTAACAACAGTGCTACTAACTTAACTGCAGTGATTCACTTAACAACTGCTGCAAGAAAGGTCGTAATATGGGGTAAAAACTCACCAAACCAATGTCTCGCTGAGCAACAGAAATTTTTGACTAAATTGTGGTCGTAAATCGAGGTCTACTACTACCGTGTGACCCATCCCCCTAGGAAAAAAAAAATCTCATTTTGTAGATATCTCTAATATAAACTTAGGGATGGAAGGAGAAACCTGAGGAAGGAACTATCAGTAGTATTTACGGTAAATGGAGAAAAGTATTAAGCATGTTTGTTCTGGAATACAATGAAATATCTGCTACAAAGATTCATGTAGCAGACAATTTTAATTAGATTGGAGAATGGGAGTGAGATTTAGAAGGCTAAATTAAATTATCTTCATTTAGTTGTCTACCCAATAATGTATTCATTTATGATTATTTATTACAAATGTCATTTTAGATGGCTGACACTAAGCAACTCAAGAGAAAGAATACACAATAAATAATCTACAATAATTAGAAAAGGATCAGAATTTATGTGTGTTTGTGTGTGTAAAGTTTTATATAGTATATAACATTCAGATAGATATAGGTATAGATAGATATGGATGATATAGATATTATAGATATAGATGATATAGATAATATTAGCTATCCAATCAAAATAAAGCAGGTTACAAACATCATAAACGAGTTTAGAGGATCAGGGGCTTTTTTTGCTTATAATTTTTTTCAGTACAAACTCTGTAGAATTATTATTAAGTGAAAGCTTGAAGTAAATATTCATTAAAACATGAGATGTTTATAAATGTTCAAAAAAGATACTTGCTTGCAGCCAGAAAAGAAGTATTTAAGACCAATAGAATTAAATGGTGTAAATAGATCAAGTAAACTTTTAAACCATCAGAGAACCAAAGGCAGCATGGTGGAATAACTCATTACAAGCCCTATTTAACACAGTTTTGGTGCAGTGACCATGCACAGAAAAACAGACTGGAAATTTTCATCTAGCTAGTTATGGCAGTAATGGGACAGAAGTTGTACGCTAATGATCCTGTATAGATTCCTTGCCAGGGAAAAAAGAAAAAAGAAAAAGAGTTGCTAGAAAATGTTCTTTGGAAAAGTCCTTGATGTTACATTATTTGGATAACGAATAATTACCACAACGCTTATCATATGTCCTATACCAAGTTTTGTCCTAAAAATCTTAACAAGTAACTATAGAGTCTGGGGTTTACCTTGCTTTGAAATGAAGAGCTCCAAATAAGAGAATATAACTATAACTATAACTATAACTATAACTATAACTATAACTATAACTATAACT
>QLTV01000442.1:539566-553595 GCA_003457575.1 Thermophis baileyi
TTTGGGGCATTTTTTTGCCTCCTGGGTGGCCCGTTTTTCACCTCCCCCACCTCCAGAAGCATTCTGCTGGCCAAAAACAGGTGAAGATGGCCTGTTTTTTGGCTAAAAATGGGCCATTTTTGCCTCCTGGGGCATCTGTGCGCCCCGTTTTTCACCTCCCCCACCTCCACAAGCATTCTGCTGGCCAAAAACAGGCGAAAAAGGCCCATTTTTTGGGCCAAAAACAGGCCATTTTTGCCCATTTTTTTGCCTCCTGGGTGGCCCGTTTTTCACCTCCCCCACCTCCAGAAGCATTCTGCTGGCCAAAAACAGGTGAAAATGGCCTGTTTTTTGGCCAAAAATGGGCCATTTTTGCCTCCTGGGGCATCTGTGCACCCCGTTTTTCACCTCCCCCACCTCCACAAGCATTCTGCTGGCCAAAAACAGGTGAAACAGGCCCATTATTTTTGGCCAAAAATAGGCCGTTTTTGCCCATTTTTTGGCCTCCTGGGGAGTCTGTGAACCCGGTTTTTCACCTCCCCCACCTCCAGAACGTCTCTGCAGGCCAAAATTGTTGGCCTTACCTTTCAGTTCCAGCCTGCGGGGCTTGCGAAGGTAAGTCCCACGCTCGGCCGAAGGGTGGGCGGGGCGATGTGGGCAGGGCAGCCTCATGGTCCTGCATGGGCCAGATTAATGGCTTCGGCGGGCCGCATGTGGCCCGCAGGCCGTAGTTTGAGGACCCATGCTCTAACCCTAACCTTCAACAGAGCTAGTCCTTGGGAAAACAATCAAAGCTTTTTATTTTGGTTGTTGCTACTATTGTACATACTGTATTCATGAGGCTTTGATCTATGGAAATGTGAAGGGATTTTCAATGGTCAGAGCTAAATTCCCCCCCCCATTTAAGATACCAGCCTTATTCAGAGTACAGGTGAAGAATCTGAGCTAAAATCAGGGTCATCTTCTGTTTACATGTTTATCCTGATTCCCACTATCTTGTGAATATAGATTCCTTGAAATTTAAATTTATTTATTTACCTATTCTTGCAGGACTGAGGTAAAACATTTCTCTCTGCAGCCTTATTCCTTTCCAAAGGATATATTTAAGGGAGGCTGCTCTGAACTCTGAAAACTTGGGCTCTTGAGATCCTTATCTATATATTAAAATGAAGTCTACCAAATAGAAGTATAGTTTTGTTTAGGGAAATATTTTTTTTTATGTGGGGAATACCTCTTAGAGGCTGCTCGAGACACCTTAACTCACTCTTTCATAAAATGAAGACTCCATCCAGGAGGGAGTGAAATAGAAAGGTCTCCGATTACTTTAAAAGCATTAGTTAATTAAACTTCTAAAAGACCCTTCTGAAATAAATGGAGTTCTTTCCAGGTAGATTGAAGCAAATTGCTTTACTTTAACAATCTGTGCATTTTAATTTGCTGAAAGCCTTGCTAGAGGTCAGGAAGTAAATTGGTGTAGAGGTAGAATTCAGGAGCCAGAATCTGTCACTATAATGCCATTAGCTTTCAGCGGAGGTTGCTTAACTTAACACAACTGATGGTACAGCTTTCACAGTCCCTACTCATATTTCTTACCATTTCAAGAAGTCTCTGTTGTCCCTACTACTTTACTCAAAGATGATTAGATCCTAGCAAGACTTTAATAGAGGCATCAGAAGAACCAGCTATGAAGAACCGCCTTTCTGCTTTACATCAACGACCTATGCGATCATATTAAAAGCAGCTGTGTCCTCTTCGCTGATGTTGTAAAATTATTTAACACCACTGACAATGCTGCTACCCTACAAAGCAACCTTGACCATGTGTCAGAATGGTCGCGCATTTGGCAATTCCAAATCTCAACTAATAAATGTCCTACGCATTGGCAATAAAAATCAGAACACCAAATACAAGTTGGATGGACACGACCTTGTAGACGACCCTCACTCTGTCAAGGACCTAGGAGTGCTCATCTCAAACGATCTAAGCCCCAGAGATCACTGTAACAGCATTGCCAAAAAGGCATTAAGAATTGTTAACTTAATTTTCCGAAGGTTCTTCTCCGGTAACATTGTATTGTTAACTAGGGCATATAAAACCTTTGCCAGACCAATTCTCGAATACAGCTCGTCTGCCTGGAATCCACACTGTATATCAGACATTAATACGATTGAGCGGGTCCAGAGGTATTTCACGAGAAGAGTACTCCACTCCTCTACTCACAATAGAATCCCTTATGCCACCAGGCTTGAAATTTTGGGTTTGGACAATCTGGAACTGCACCGCCTGTGGTTTGATCTAAAGATAGTACACAAAATTGTCTGCTACAACGTCTTACCTGTCAATGACTTCTTCAGCTTCAACCTCAATAATACACAGGCAAACAATCGGTACAAACTCAAGGTAAACCACTCCAAACTCGACTGCAGAAAATACGACTTCAGCAACAGAGTGGTCAAGGCCTGGAATGCACTACCTGACTCAGTTGTTACATCCTCAAACCTGGCTCCTGTGCTCCTGGTTCCTGTAGTCTGCAATTTTTTTCTTCTTCTCTGGAAATCCATACCTACTCCCACATCATTCACACACACACCACACACACACACACACACACACACACACATTTTTGTTGTTGTTCAATTGCTAAGTTCATGGCCAACTGTCCACAACCCCATGGACCATAGCCCACCTGAATCCTGTGTCCTCTATTGTCTCCCGGACTTTGTCCAAATTCATGTTCATTGCATTGATGACACTATCTAACCATCTCATTTTCTGCTGTCCCCTTTTCCTTTTCAGTCTTTCCCAACACCAGAATCTATTCCAATGAGTCTTCTCTTCTCATTAGGTAGCCTAAGTATTTGAGCTTCAGTCTCATTTTGGTGGCTAAAGTACTACTTGAGCTTCAGACATATATATACATGCACACATTCATACACATTTCAGAGAGAGAGAGAGAGAAACATACATACTGTACACACAAACATACTTTGTCATGGTACAAACTTTAATATATCATAAATATATGCTATAAAATAAAAAGTAAGCTTTATTCCATGGCTAAGCATTTTATCCACTGTGAGCAAAGAGGGAGATCTCATCACAGCTATATGCCCCATGTTACAATGGGCAAAAGATATAATGTTCTTCCTAAACACAAAATGAACACAAGCAAGAAACCCTACGGGTTTTTTAAAAAAATATATTTTATGTATCAAATTTCAAATTTTGGGTTTTTCCAGCATAAGAAAACCTATCCATTGTTATTTATTTATTATTTTATTTACCGAATTTCAAATTTCTCCCAAACAAGAAAACCTACTGATATATATTTTTTTAAAATGTTATGTATCAAATTTCAAATTTCAGGTTCCAAAATATGATTGATAAATAAATAATTTTTTTTCCAACAGCAATGTAGAAACTTGGTATTATTTTCACTCTGGATCTCATTTCAGACATCAGCGTGAAAGCTTCTAAAATGGCCAAGGACCAACAAACACCCTGAGTGGGACACTTTCATTTTTTCCTCTTCAGCCCATCCCACCTGGAAAAATGCCCCCCCCCAAAAAAATGGCCAAGAAAGTGGAAAAATGGAGACTTTTGTCTGGTACATAACAGTGAAGCTTGATTTTAATTTGAAAATAAATCTGGGGGGTTCATTAACTAAGCAGTAATTGACTAAATAACTAAGGAGAGAAGCAATCTAGAACTAAGGAGAAATTTCCTGACAGTAAGAACAATCAACCACTGGAACGGCTTGCCTTCAAAACTTGTGGGTGCTCCATCTCTGGAGGCTTTTAAAAAGAGACTGGACAGCCACTTGTCTGGAATGGTATAGGGCAGGGGTGTCAAACTCGATTTCATTGAGGGCCGCATCAGGGTTGCGTTTGACCTCAGGGGTCTGGGGTGTGTGTGGCCAGGGTGGGCGTGGCCAGCTCCACATCACTCCTGTCAGGGGCGCCTGTGGTGGCCCGAGCGCTCTGCCAGCAAAAACAGGCTCCCGAGGTTGCTGTGGCCTCCTGCAACCTTCTGCCAGCGAAAACAGAGCTCGGGAGGACCTCCAAGGTCCCTTCCAACTGTTATTCTGTTATTATGCTTGCTCAGGGCAATTTAATTTATACCTTTGAACCCTTGGTTTCCTTTGCCAACAGTGGAATCTGTGCTTAAGTGCTTTCTGTTTTTAAAAAGCAAACATTAAGTATAATTAATAAAACCGTGCCATTTATAGCTGGCTGTCTGGTAATTCTAGAAATTAACATTCTTTAATCAGTGATTGACAGGGCTAATTTGTTATACAGGAAGCAGGGTGCTTTTTTTCATTGTTGTAGGATGTTTTTCTTTCTTTCTTTCTTTCTTTCCTCAGTCAGTGTTATACAGAGTGCATTTAAACACCTTCCGATTGGAAAATAAAGAGGTGTGTGTGAGGGTGTGTGGGGGGGAGGGGGAAAAGAAACCTTGCACTTTTATTCAAAAATCGATTACATGGCTTCAGGTCTCTTTAAAGGGCAGCCAAATATTAATGACATTGTTAAAAAAAAAAATCTGGCAACGGGAGGGAATGACTGAAATTCAGTTGTCTTGGTTTTTCTCCCAGCAGTGATACCTCTGACTCTTGTGATCTTTTTATGGGCAAGAACTCACTTGACAAATATTCTCTGTTTCTCCTGACAAATAGAAATTTGCAAGAAGAGAAGGAAGTGACTCATAGATGTGCTCATAAATATGGTTCTATAAAGAAGAAAGGAGATTTCATCTAACCACGGTTAACCATCTAGGACTGTATAAGCCGTTTAGGAAGGGGAGGGGGAAGCAGAAAATTCTCTAAAGTCAGTGGGTTTGCAAGCTTTCCCCCCCCCCCAAACAAAAAAAGGAAGAACGGCTCACCTTCTCCTTTGGGACATTCAAAGTGTGTGTATGTGAGAGCATGAGTGCTTGTGTTTGTGTAAGGTGACTAACAAGCAAGTACTGGAACACATAACACCAGGCATGTCACTGGAAGGCAAAAATCATAATCTCACTTAGGTTGGCCATGTCATGCGGGGGAATTCACTGAAGAAAGCAATTATGTTTGGAAGAGTTAGCAGTAAAAGGAAACCAGGCCATCAAAGAACACATTTGCTGGACACCATCAAAGCTGACACCAGAGAATAGAAAAGCTGAAAGAAGTAGATTGGAATATGTGGAGAGCCCGTGGCCCATAGAATCATCAAGACTTGTACGTGACTGAATGTGTAACATCATCATCATCTACTTAGTCACATGTAGTCATGTTATGATATCAATTTTTCCAGCTTAAATTATGAGAACATTTCTGTGCAATTGGCTTGATAGTCTTGCAGAAGCTGATGGTCATTGTCTTCTTCCAGGAAACCTTTCCTGAGACTTTCTCATAGCCTTCCAACAAACTGCATGACACATACATGAGAGCAGTGTTCCAATATTTGAGGGGCTGCCACAAAGAAGAGGCGGTCAACCTATTTGCCAAAGCACCAGAAGACAAGACAAGAAGAAGCAATAGATGGGAACTAATCAAGGAGAGAAGCAACCTGGAACTAAGGAGAAACTTCCTGACAGTGAGAACAATCAAACAGTGGAACAGCTTACTTTCAGAAGTTGTGGGTGCTCCATCACTTAAGGTGTATAAGAAGAAACTGGACAGCCATTTGTTTGAAATGGTATAGAGTCTCTTGCTCTAGCAGGGGGTTACACTAGAAGACCTCCAAGGTTCCTTCCAGCTCTGTTATTCTGTTTGTAGATTGTATTTAGCTTCCAGGTTAGCTAAGGTCAATGATATACTAGGTTCACTTGAAAGCAAAAGTATATCAATCAATCAATCAATCAATCAGAATTGAGCTGGAAGGGACCTTGGAGGTCTTCTAGTCCAACCCCCTGCTCAAGCAGGAAACCCTATAACATTTCAGACAACGGGCTGTCCAGCCTCTTCTTAAAAACCTCCAGTGATGAAGCACTCACAACTTCTGAAGGCAAGCTGTTCCACTGGTTAATTGTCCTCACTGTTAGGGAGTTTCTCCTTAATTCCAGGTTGCTTCTCTCTTTGATTAGTTTCCATCCATTGTTTCTTGTCTTGCCTTCTGGTGCTATACTTCATGTACATTCATAGGAATGTAAATTGTCTAAAGGACAATATAACTGAGGGTAAACTGGGTGTCACCCAATGCAGAATATGCTAAATAAAGATGGATTTAAAATGCAAATCCAGAAACTTAGCATGTATGAGGAAAGTCTGCTTATCGGTAGTTTCAAATGTTTTAGGATGTTTTACTAATACTAGCCTCTAGTAAAATTGAGCTTTATTTTGTTGGAAAGTTTTTGACAGCTGGGTTAATTGAGTTAATTATTGCCTTGCTAAAAACTGGGCTTAGCCTTGAAGATGGAGGAGGAGGTGATGACTGACAATTTACAAGCGTTCATTGTAGAAAAGAGCCCATTATTGACAATCGGCCTGCATTTAATTTTAATATTAATTTACCAAATTTTACTTCCTCTGGAAATCGCATGGAGAATCAATATTTTGTACTTTTTTTTCCTGAATTTTGCAAAACATATCTCCAAGGAACAAATATGTGCATATATTTCTTGAGGGTGAAAGTGAAAAGGTGAGAAAATTCACTAAGGTCCCACCAATTATAATACCAAAGGCACATGGGAAAATGCATACATCATGAAAAACATGCACAGAAATGCATTTTCAAGCTGACTTTCCAAATCTTGCCTATTGGCTCAGAAAGGCAGCTGAATAAATTGTTAGAAAAATAAAACTGTATGCAGCATGACAAATTCATTCATTCTTAAGCCATTCTGGGATACATAAAATGGATCTAGTAAATGCACAGGTACAGTATATGTGGTACCTTCCTCAATAGTAGTAATTGTGAGAGGGATCTAGGAGTCCTTGTGGACAATCATTTAAATATGAGCCAGCAGTGTGCAGCAGCTGCCAAAAAAGCCAACACAGTTCTAGGCTGCATAAATAGAGGGATATAATCAAGATCATGTGAAGTGATAATACCACTTTATAATGCCTTGATAAGGCCACATTTGGAATACTGCATCCAGTTTTGGTCACCACGATGTAAAAAAAAAGATGTTGAGATTCTAGAAAGAGTGCAGAGAAGAGCAACAAAGATGATTAGGGGACTGGAGGCTAAGACATATAAAGAATGGTTGCTGGAATTGGGTATGTCTAGTTTGATTAAAAGAAGGACTCAGGGTGACATCATAGCAGTTTTCCAATATTTGCGGGGGTGCCACAAAGAAGAGGGAGTCAAGCTATTCTCCAAAGCACCTGAAGGCAGGACAAGGAGCAATGGGTAGAAACTAATCAAGGCAAGAAGCAACCTAGAACTAAGGAGAAATTTCCTGACAATTAGAACAATTAATCAGTGGAACAACTTGCCTCCAGAAGTTGTAAATGCTTCAACACTGGAAGTTTTTAAGAAGAGATTGGATAACCATTTGTCTGAAGTAGTGTAGGGCTTCCTGCCTAAGCAGGGGGTTGGACTAGAAAACCTCCAATGTCCCTTCCAACTTTGTTATTCTATATTCTATAAATACTCTGTTTGGATATACTGATTTTTTTCACATGTAACATCCTTTCAATAAACTCAATATATTCTCAGGCATTACAACCATTTCTTTAATGACTGTTCAAAGTTAAGTGGTACTGAAAACAGCCGTATGACTGTTTTTCACACTTATGACCATTGCAAAATCCCCATGGTGACATGATCAAAATTTGGATGTTTGGCAAATGGTTCGTATTTATGACGAATGCAGTGTCCCAGGGTCATGGGGTCCTCTTTTGCGACCTTCTGACAAGCAACCTCAATGGGGAATCCAGATTCACTTCAAAACCGTGTTACTAATCTAACAACGGCAGTGATTCACTGAACATCGATGGCAAGAAAGGTCATAAAATGAGGCAAAACTTACTTAACGCTATCTTGCTTAGCCACACAAATGTTGGGCTCAGTTGAAGTCATAAGTTGAGGACCATCTGTATATTCTTTCCATAATTAGTAAATCTGAAAACTTCTTTTTCCCATTGTCTTCTGGTGAGTGTGAAGGTCATGTTCATTTGGAATATAGAATAACATGACCCAGATAGCAAGATATTTTTAGGTGAAATCAAAACCCAATATAATCTTGAGTGTCTTTAATTATCTTTTTAAAATTTTCTATTCCCTGATTAATGACCTGTTGCTCTAGATCCATACATAAATTTATTTTGTGAGGCTTTTCCAAAACCTCAGGTTTGCAATAAGCAAATGGGTCAAGCTACAAAATGAGAAACCCTTTTTATGGCTCCAACAGCAGCCCAGCAAAGTGCTTTGTTTACAAGTCCCTCAAAGTTCAATGGACTTCAGCTCATCACTGAGATCAGTGTGGAGACAAATCTAGTTATGTAGATGCTGATGTGGAAATACGTACAGGTGTGCCAACTACAAAAATGTGTTGCAAATAAACTCTCCATCATGTCCACTTTGATTCTTCCCATCAGCAATATTGAGATGGTTTTCCTAAGGTTATTGTTTATCACTTTGGGATTTGAGTCTTCTATTCAAGTACTAACTGAGTGGTGCGGTGGCCTAGAGGTGGAGCTCTCACCTCACAATCAGGGGGCTGTGAGTTCGATCCTAGGTAGAGGCAGATATTTCTCTCTCTGGGCACACTGAGAATATATTTGCTGAACAAAACTCCGCATTGGTGACAGGAAGGGCATCCGGCCAGTAAACACTCTGCTAGCTCCATTCAGTTGCCCAGACTCCACCCTGCAAGGGATTATGGGGTCGTTCAAAGAAGATGATGATTCAAGTATTAACCTGGTCCAGCTTAGTTTTCAAGACCATACAGATCTGAAGAGGTGTGGAGAAATTGTACTCTGCATTCTTTACACTGAAGTAAAGCCATAGATATTTTATAGTTATTGTCTTGAAACTTTGAAAGGATGCGATCTCCTCGGTGTTTGAAGAGTAGTCCTTTGGTTGTGGCATCACAATAAGAGTAGTCCTCTTCTAAAGGATGAAGCAAAAGCTTCATGATCTTCAGCAGATGCAATTCTTGAGATCCATTTACTTTGTGGGAGAAAACGTGAATCCAACGAAACGTAATTTTATCTATCCAGTACCTGTATTATATTCATTATTTTTTAAAAAAACCATGTGTTTTCAAAATGTAAAAGTTTTCGGTTGTGCGAAAATTTGTACATTGCTGTATGTACAATTTCCCTCTATGTGACATTTATTCATAGCATAGCATAGCATAGCATAGCATAGCATAGCATAGCATAGCATAGCATAGAACAGCACAGCACAGCACAGCACAGCACAGCACAGCACAGCACAGCACAGCACAGCACAGCACAGCACAGCACAGCACAGCACAGCACAGAACAGGAATTAAAGAATAGAACAGAGTAGAACAGAATGCAGAATAGCACAGCACAGCACAGCACAGCACAGCACAGCACAGCACAGCACAGCACAGCACAGCACAGCACAGCACAGCACAGCACAGCACAGCACAGCACAGCACAGCACAGCACAGCACAGCACAGCACAGCACAGCACAGCACAGCACAGCACAGCACAGCACAGCACAGCACAGCACAGCACAGCACAGCACAGCACAGCACAGCACAGCACAGCACAGCACAGCACAGCACAGCACAGCACAGCACAGCACAGCACAGCACAGCACAGCACAGCACAGCACAGCACAGCACAGCACAGCACAGCACAGCACAGCACAGCACAGCACAGCACAGCACAGCACAGCACAGCACAGCACAGCACAGCACAGCACAGCACAGCACAGCACAGCACAGCACAGCACAGCACAGCACAGTCTCAGTGTACATAAAAGATATAAGTGATATATTATTTATTTATTTGTTTGTTTGTTTGTTCATTACAGATGCTTGCTGTTTCTCTGCAAGTATAGAACACAATCAAATTATTGCATGCATTTTAATAAAATCATGACATTTGTAGACTTTGCACACTGTAGAAAAAGTACTCATTGAAATGTGTTTAAACATTAGTAGCTCGGGTTGGTAGTTAGGCTGTTGGTTTGAGCTCCGACGTTGGCAATTTGGTTGCAAAAGTACTCACATTTTGATTTGAATACTAGCTTGGGTAGTGCAGAATAGATGAGTTTCCATTAGATGCACAGCAGACCATCCTTCACTCTGCCATTCCATCCCCCCCCCCAATTTCATAAGCAGCCCTGAGGACGCAGGCTCCATTGACTCGTGTTTGTAAGTAGGCAACAGTCACTAAACACAATAGAATTGCTCTTACTTCCCCCTAATGACAAATTCATTCTGTTGCCTATACTCGCCAATTAATGAAGTTAATGAGTTTTATTGCACAAAAGTTGCCTGCTCTTGCCAGCTAGCCTCAGCAACGCTTATTAATAAACCAACTAAGTGCTACAATGGCTTTTTCTGGCTAGGATTTAAAAATAAAGGCAACAATTATTGTCACAGAACAAAGGATATGGCATTAACAGGACACCAACCCAATTCTACAAGAGGCGTCCAATGACTTCTATGCAAACCCCCCTTCTCTGTTTACCACCTCACAGAGCCCTATATATTTTTTTTCTCCATGTAATATCTGACCACCACAAATTACTGTGGTCTACAATATCCTGGGCAGATGAATTGGAAATGCCCTTAAAGCAGATGTACTAGACTTTTGGGAGCCCACAAACCACTGAAGATTGATTTATGCAACCATTATGATCCAGTTGAGTTACGTCGTATGAGAGTTGAACAGCAAGGGAGTAAATTGTATCAGGATCTACAGGTACTGCATTGCTTAAGAAAATTGCTGCAGTTTTTTTTTTTTTTTAAGACAGGTAAAGGAATAACATACTAAGCAGTGGGTTGCATTTACCGCATTCATAATCCTCCCAATAAAGAGAAGTTTCTTAAATAATGCATGTTCTGCTGCTTAGTTGCATGGATAAAAATGCTTTGAGACTTTTAATGGTGTCAAAGTTCATCAACTTTGTGTGTGTGTTTGTGTGAGTGGGAAGGAGATTGTGATGGGAATAGTTGCCACTGTACAGTAGACTTGAAAAAAAAAATCACACATCAGAATCAAATATGCAAATGGCTGAAATTTGTTTGTTGAAATGTGATTAAAAATACAGTATCTGTAAGTCGGTATTTTGAGCCTGGGAGCTGGGAATAATTAATCTTTCTGTGAATTATTATTATTATTATTATTATTATTATTATTATTATTATTATAATTGTAATACAATAATTGTATATTGCTGCTATAGCATATTTGGGGATTTGGAGGAGGTAAGCTGCAAGATGAAGATATTGATTCTCTATGGGAAACGGGTAAGGAGCGCAACAGCTGTAAAAGGAGATTTATTATTATTATTATTATTATTATTATTATTATTATTATTATTATTATTATTATTATTATTATTATTATTATTATTGCAGCACAAACAGACGTGTTTGGCTTTCTAATTTTTATTCTCCACAGAATATCATGAAAAGGAGAGTTGCAAAAGAGTAGAGCTGAACTCACCAAACACAAAGAATGTAATTCACAGATTCCTGAATGCAGTGTGTCTTCTGTTGAATTGTCTTAGAATTAATTCTGAACTAACGCAACCCATTGTTTTCCATTTTGCATGTGGACATTAACATGTGCTCCCTCATTTCTTTCTGTGTAAAACACGAAGTAGTTGTTATTGTTTACCAAATATGACCATAGGTTCACGTATGTATCTCGAGACATGTCCTATCAATTGCTTCCATGTGACACTGGTATTGCTTTTGTTAGCAGCACAATTTGTGATTTTTGCTGTGTGTGTGTGTGTGTGTGTGTGTGTGTGTGTGTGTGTGTGTGTGTGTGTGTGTGTAGAATAAAGCAGGGATGGTTTTCACTTACCTTCTCTACTGGTTCGCAAATGTGAGTGTTCGCACATGTGCACAGCCTCCTGCGCAGGTGCTTTACTCACGCGCGAGCCTTCTACCCATGCACTGGGCCTCCAAAACATGCACAAATAGGTTAGCATAGAGCCGGGGCGGGGGCCCACCCACGATTTCCTCTACCGGTTCGGGTGAATTGGTCTGAACCGGCTGAACCACCTCTGGAATAAAGGCAAAAGACAACTAAGTCTAAAGAGAGGAGAAGTCACTCCCACAGTTTCTCATGAGGGATACCTTAAAGTTCAATATCGCCACCTTTCTGTTTAACATCTAGATGAAGCCACTGGGTCAAGTGATCCATTGTTCCGGATTCCGGTGTCGCTGATTATATCCAACTCTACATCTCTACCTTGGACTGTGCAAATAAAGCTGTCAAGGTACCAGTCATAGAAACTGTTTGGGTCTGGAGGGCAATAAATAGTACTGTATGTGGGCACTCATTGATGAGAAGTAATGATCTGCTCTAGCACTGTTTTATCCCTAGCTTGAAGAACATTCAAAATTAATTGGCTTAATGTAAGATCAGACTCCCTAGTGGAAATTTTTCTTCCAATCTGTGAATGGCCTAATGGCAGACTTAAATTTGTGATGTTATATACTTCTTCTTCTTCTTCTTTTTCTTTTTCTTTTTCTTCTTCTTTTTCTTCTTCTTTTTCTTCTTCTTTTTCTTCTTCTTTTTCTTCTTCTTCTTCTTCTTCTTCTTCTTCTTCTTCTTCTTCTTCTTCTTCTTCTTCTTCTTCTTCTTCTTCTTCTCCTTCTCCTCCTCCTCCTCCTCCTCCTCCTCCTCCTCCTCCTCCTCCCCTTCCTTCCTTCCTCCCCTCCTCCCTCCCTCCCTCCCTCCCTCCCTCCTTCTTCTGCTTCTGTGTACAGATCAAACTTTAAACAGCTAGAATGAAGCCACCTTCTTAGAGTCAGATCCTTCAGTCATATCCTCCTTTAAAACTATTCCTTGCTCGATGGTCTCCTTCCTCTATCTTTCAATTTGATTTTGTTCTTGTGTACCCTCAAGAATGTTTGTTCTTGCCATAAAGCTGCTCCTAAATATGAGTTGGCAGACTTGGGACATATGTCCATTCAGAGGATGTCAACGATCATTCTCTTGCTTAGTTCTCTCGGCATCATCAGGTTCCATATTTGGAGATTTACAGAGAGTCAAACCTGAAGTGAGCCTGGCTGAAGCCATCTTGGAAGCTCCAGGGTTGCCACACATCGGTGTGTGTGCGTGGGGGGGAAATAGATGGGGTTTTGTAGCCAAAACAATAAATTTTTTCTATGGGGAAACCACAGGAAATTCACACAGGTGGCTGGCCAGAGGAGGAGCCAGTAACCAAGCGACCAGCCAGCACTTGGATTCGACAGCATGACCAGTGACTTGGGGAGAAAGGGAAAACTTTTACTTTTAATCAGGTGAAAGCCATGGGAAAATTCAGAGTCGGCTTTCACCAGTTATTCCAATATGATGTATCCAATAAACTGTTCTTTGAGGAACTCGCCTGCCTCTGAGTTTTGTTTCCTATGGGTGCATTACTTGGAATGCTGACACAGAGTTTCCATCAATGATAAGGCATTTGTGATTCTGGCAAAATATTATTATTATTATTTATTTATTTGTCAAGCGTGTATATGATTACAGACAAAGTATAAACATGATTGTGAATATATAAGAAGTACAAGCATGGTTACGAGTACATGATATTTTATGAATACATGGGAACGTTAGGACAGGGATGGTAGGCACACTGGTGGGCTTATGCACGCCTCTTACAGACCTCTTAGGAATGGTGTGAGGTCAACGGTAAACAGTGTAAGTTTAAAGTTTTGGGGGTTTGGGGAAGAAACCACAGAGTCAGGTAATGTATTCCAGGCATTGACCACTCTGTTGCTGAAGTATTTTCTGCAATCGAGTTTGGAGCGGTTTATCTTAAGTTTGTATCTATTGTGTGCTCGTGTATTGTTGCAGTTGAAGCTGAAGTAGTCATTTATAGGTAGGACATTGTAGCAGATAATTTTGTGTGTTAACCTTAGGTCAGACCGAAGGCGGCATAGTTCTAAATTTTGTATGCA
>QLTV01000442.1:559953-590413 GCA_003457575.1 Thermophis baileyi
AGGAAGGAAGGAAGGAAGGAAGGAAGGAAGGAAGGAAGGAAGGAAGGAAGGAAGGAAGGAAGGAAGGAAGGAAGGAAGGAAGGAAGGAAATGCAAACAAGCCAAAAATAACTCAAGGCTGGGAAGACAAGAAGCCAACAATTAATAATCACCCATTAGTTTACCTGAGCTTAATCAATCTTGCTAGCATTTGATAGGAATCAAATCAGTTCTTTTAAATTCTCATGAAACCTGATTTGGCTATTTAAGCATTAGCATTAATAGCCTGAACAATTGGATGGCAAAGAAGTCTTGCAACAATACGCTTTATTTTTGGATTTTGTCTCTGCTACATTCTAGGGAAATAGTAGTGCTTGCTATGTATTGTATTCTTTTTATTTATGCATTCATTACATTTACAGTATATGCTGCCTGATTCCCAGTGATAAGTCTGGGAGCAGTTTTTGTTGGTCTTGTTGTTGTTGTTACCCTACTGCAAACTTAAACGTTTTCCCAAGGTTACTAAAACATCCTTCTCAGTATTGAAAACTGCAGCCTAAATTTGCTTTCTGCTACAAAAGGGGAAAAAAAAACACATTTCAAAGCTACACAGCAAATAATCCGCAACTCATTTATTTTAGCTTAAACTTTGAAAGCACAAAACCAAATGTATTTTATTTAACCACTTGTCAAGGACTTCACGCTAAGACAATCAGGTCCTTGTGACAAATATTTACTCAGGAAATGGTCTTCAGAAGAGCTTGAAGTGATTATTCCCTCGTTCCCCAAGACAATGATATGCAACGCAGCAAACAGTTGTGCCTTTCTCAGTCCTGATGTTTAAAATCTTGTCACAAATCTTTGAACTCGGGTATCTTGTCATTGAGTTAGCTCGTCACAGAGAAGAGGAACCAGGAAGTCACCTTTTTGACTTGGTGAGTAAAATAGGCAAAATTAATCAAATGTGGTTTGTTTTCTGTTTGTTACTTGAGTGGCCCTTTAAAAGGATGCAGATTACCAGCTTTCTGCAAGGAATATAAATCCTTCCATTCCCCACTATCCTGTCAGAGCTGAAGAAGCTTCTTGGATGAGAAGCAAAACATCTTCCAAAGAAAAAAGAAGAAAGTCCAGTTGCCTCCTGAAAAAGCAGCTTTGGGACAACTGTGACCTGGATGTCTGAGAATCTCTACAGATGTTACTTGAGGTGTGTTAGTAGTTCAGTTTGGGCACAATTTGACAAGCAATGGCCAGTGCAGAATTTTGTTGAAAATTCAGTGAGGGCTCCTTTACTGAGCATTAGCCAACTCAACAAACCGTCCTTTGTAGTGGACCAACCTTTCTTATCTCTATCCAACTATATTCTGATGCATCTTTCTTTGACTTTCGCTCCTCCTGTTCCCTGAAATGAAAATACAACCAAGTTGAGTGAGGAAGGTTTGAAGAAATACAGTGAAGCTACCAAGGGATACAAAAATTTTCCCTTGATTTCTTTAGTCATGGGATATTTTTTTTTCTCATGAATGAAGGCAAATATACGTGTCCCAGGATAATGTTGCAGGATCCAATCTGGGTCAGTCACAGGTACCACACAATGACACATTCTGGTAGAGAGAAGTTCCCTGGGGATGGGCTCAGTGGTGGGATTCAATTTTTTTTACTACCGGTTCTGTGGGTGTGGCTTGGTGGGTGTGGCAGGGGAAGGATACTGTAAAATCTCCATTCCCACCCCACTCCAGGGGAAGAATACTGTAAAATCTCAATTCCCTCCCCACTCCAGGGGAAGGTTATTGCAAAATCCCCATTTCCTCCCGATCAGCTGGGACTCGGGAGGCAGAGAATAGATGGGGGCGGGGCCAGTCAGAGGTGGTATTTACCGGTTCTCCGAACTACTCAAAATTTCCGTTATCGGTTCTCCAGAACTGATCAGAACCTGCTGAATCCCACCTATGGATGGGCTCTAACACAAATCCAAAAACTTGGAAGACTAAAACTCTGGTGCTAGTGAACAACCCAGATTGGATCCTGCTATATTTTTTTCTTTTAATACCTCTATCACTGGACAGCTTCCTGTTTTGAAAAAAAGATTAAATCCAAGTCAATTTAAATATAAAGAGAGTTTAATAACGTCCTTGGTGCTCTATGGGCTTGGTTGTTCGCTTGCAGACATTTCATTGCTCAATAGCGATAGCATTAGCACTTAGACTTATATACCACTTCATAGTGCTTTACAGTCCTCTCCAAGTGGTTTATAGAGTCAGCCTATTGCCCCCAACAATCTGGGTCCTCGTTTTACCAATCTTGGAAGGCTGGAAGGCTGAGTCAACCTTGAGCCAGTCAGGATTGAACTGCCGGCAGTCAGCAGAATTAGCCTGCAATACTGCATTCTAACCACTGCACCACCATGGCTCTTCCTAATTTGGGTCAGGGGTTTCAAACTCATAGCCCGAGGGCCGGATGCATCACATGCTGGCCACGCCCACACCCGGTTAACGAAGGGGGAAAAAGTCATGATACGTCACGTGATGCCGCTGTGACGACGCGAGTTTGACACCCCTGATTTGGGTAATGAAATGTCTGCAAGAAAACAACCAAGCTCAGGGAGCACCAAGAACCCTTCATTTCAACCCTGAGCTCCAAATATTCTCCTTTATGAATGTTGCTTTCCAAGCATAATATTTTGGTTGTTGTTAAATTTATATTTCACCTCTTTTTGGGAGCTGAAGGTATCTTACAGAAGAATCTTCTTTTGATCCACTTCCATCACAATAGCTCAGAGAGGTGGAATGTGGAAAGGTTAGGCCCAAATCACCCAATTCATTTAAACCTGTCCCAAATCACCTGGAGTTGTTAAACCTGGATCTTCTTCATTCTAGTTTAGAATCTTCACTACTACACCACTATTGCAGACTGAAGCAATCTGTTTGGAATACATACACACTGTATATCAGGGGTGAAATGCTCCCGGTTCGCTCGTGCCTGTCGGGCACCGTAGAGCCAGACAGCAAAGTAGCGCGAGGCTCTGCCCACCCGCCCGGACGCCACCATTTGGGTTCTTTTACCCTCTGCGTATGCGCAAAGCGTTCTGTGCATGCGCAGAGGGTAAAAGAACCCAAACGCCGGCATCCAGGCAGGTGGGCGGAGCCTCACGCTACCTTGGCGACCGGCTCTACGGCGACCGACAGGCACGAGCGAACCGGGAGAATTTCACCCCTGCTGTATATGCATGTGAACACCTCCAGGAGTCTGAACTGAAGCAGGTTTTTTTTTTAATTAGAACAGAAAAGAGATTAATATACAGAAAATACAGTTTAGAGACCTGCATAGCAAGCCATCTAACAAACCAGATTCTATTTATTTTATATTATTATATCTTTTATTCATTTAACATGAAACTCAGTCAACTGAAGATTTAAAATGTGTCACAAATACCACTGACTGGTGCTAATGGTTGATACAGGTTGCTGCCAGCGTCCTAGGTATCAACCAAGTATCTTCTTAAAATATATGATGTTCCGAGTAGCGCAGTTTTTTGCAGTTCCGCTGGTGTTGTTGTTGTTGTTGTTATTATTATCATCATCATCATCATCATCATCATCATCATCATCATCATCATCATTTATGCCATCCATCTCCCTTACAAGGTGACTCTGGGTGGCTACCAGAAAGAGATTCAAGGTTTGAGCAAGAAAGAAAGGCAGAAGGAAATGACCAAGGATTAACACTCTCTTAAATGTTAATTTGTATTTTGATTTTAGTTTATGAAATATAATAAAGATATTGGTTAAAAAAAAAAGACAAAGCCAAGATGAAACAATAGACAAAGAGGAGGCAGAGAACAAATCCTCATTTCTTAAACTTATTGTCCCCTTGGGCTGATGAGCAATTACCACTGAACTGGGATCTCCACCAGGTTCTGGTTTTGCCGCGTGAAAAAATCACAATTTTATAACAGAGTTTGGGATTTATAGGGGACCACACTCTTTATTTCGGGACCTTAAAGGTTATCCATCTGATAAATACAGCAAACACCTTTGCATCTCTGGATCACTTCCCAAAATGGAGTCAAATTTATTTGTCCCTCTTATTAAAACTGTTGAAACTGTTTTCCAAATCAATTTGCAAATCTCATTCAGGAGCTCCATTTGAATCCCATCAAATCTGTGTTGAATCTTTGCAAACCTGTAGCTTTCTCTCTTGGCCTGCTTGTCGGTGCCTGGGTGTACTTTTACTCTAGGAAAAAAAGAAAAGAAAAAGAAAAGAAAAGAAATTGCAGCTATGCATTACATCCTAAGACAAAATGTATTTGATTAAACGTGCAGGGAAAGTAAACGGATTCCCTTCTCAGCCACCTGCATCTTACTCCACTCAGTCAGCACCTACCCACAGTCTGTCCCTTAATTAGATTTGAAATGTTCAAGGCAATCAGTTTGGCTGGAGTTCTCCCTGAAGTTAGTGAATGTAAAACAATTACTTCTCTTTGTCACTGCCAGCATGCTGCTCTAGCTTTCCTGGGTCCCCTGATAGCTAATTGTTAAATTGTGCATGAAGGAAGCAAGCCATTCTATGGCTTGTGTTTCAGATGTCTACTTGAATAAGTTACATGGTGTGTACATTAGGCTTTAGCCTAAACAGATGGAACACACCCTTGCTACTGTATATTCTGATCCCATCATCACTGCCATCATCCCCATGAGCAGTGGGACATAAAAGTGAAAATTCAGACATATTAATTTGGCGGGCATCTCCACTTTCTGGCTTCTGGATAAATCGTTGAATAATTTCCTGGATCTGATGAAATGGTTGGATGCAGTTTCGGCGATGAATATCAACTGTGGTGGCTGCTACCTCTTCTTATAACTATCCCATTGCACTGTCCTCTGATTCTCTTCAGTTCTGGGTAACCTTTTGCTGAACATTGTCCTCTGGTTTGTTAAACAATTTTATTTCTCTCTTCAGCTAGGTGGCAATATCTATTCAACCTTGGTTCATCCCAAGAAGCTAAACAGCCTCAGGTGTTTGAAAAAAGTAAGTCAGGTGGGGAAAGGTGAACAGAAGGAAACAAAGAAGTTGATAAAGTCATCCAGGTATAAAACAATGACAAATATCTTCTTCATTCATTCATTCATGCATTCATGCATGCATGCATGCATGCATGCATTCAGTGGTGACCTAGAGGTGGAGCTCTCACCTCACAATCAGGAGGCTGTGAGTTCGATCCTGGGTAGAGGTACATATTTCTCTCTCTGGGCACAATGGGAATATATCTGCTGAACCAAACTCCACATTGGCGACAGGAAGGGCATCCGGCCAGTAAACACTCAGCTCCATTCAGTTGCCCAGACTCCACCTTGCAAGGGATTATGGGGTCATTAAAAGAAGATGATTCATTCATTCATTCATTCATTCATTCATTCATTCAATATACTCCTGGCTTAAACTAACTTTAACAGCTCGCAAGCATAAAATCAGCACAATGCATTTACTAGGATTTCAATTTGGCCTAAAGGAGTTTACTCCTCACCTCCAATTTATGTATAAAAGAGACTATTGTTTTCCTACCTCATTCTCCAAAGTGGTATCTCAATTTCATTTAGTGATGGCTTGCATTTCCGGGTTATTATTTTTTTGTGTGTGTGGCACCACTTCTGTAGTTTTATTTATTTATGTTCTCTTCATCACACTGTAGCCTCTTTGGTGCCCATGATTCCTTGATCCATAGAAGGATTTGATCAGTTAATGAGATTTATAAACTGTGTCTCTCCACAAAGCTCCCATAAACTTTCTTTAACTGCAGGAAGCCAAAGACATAGCAAAGTAGTGAAAAATGTATAGTTTTTACTGAGTGGACAGTCATACCAACTCCCCCCCCCACTAGACCCATAATCTTTACATAAGGTTAGCCCAAGGAAGTTGAATGTCATTCATGTAAATGTCAATTTTTCCTCCCTTAAAAAATAAAGAATAGTTGGTTTCCCATCCAAGTGAGTTTTATTTTTGTTTTTAAGGTGCAGAATAAATTTTCAGCCTAACACCAGCTTGGAAACTGTGTTAGCTTCTCTTCTGGGATAAAGATTCTCAGCATCTTGGAGAAAAATAAGCATGAGGTGATTGGGGAGAACAACAGTGTTACATCTTGCACAGAATAAGGCAACCCGTTAATAAGTGCAATTCTGAACGCAGCTCTTTTAAGGGACGTGGGCTTAAAGTGCTTATTCCTAGGCTGAAGAACTTGAACCGAGAAAGCTAACTGAGCAGGAAGATGGGATGCTAAATCGGTGCGCTATTTTATTACCTTCTTTAAAATCTATTTCTGTGCATTTCATACCGGGAGCATTGAAATGCAAAATTCCTCCGTGAGGAACGTGTGCCATCTCTCGTTCTGAGTGATGTTTGAAATGGCCCTGAAAGACATTTTGGCTGATGATCCAGTTGTGGAGCCAGAGAAAGGGTGTGTGACCTCTCCCAAGACATAATTGTCCTCCCAGGAAGGGAGCCAAGTTAGAGAGGGAGCTGTGTCATGTCAAATCAATAACCCACTCACCAATGTTATAGGATACACACAGGGGTGGGCTTCAAAAATTTTAGCAAGGGGTTCTCTGCCCAGTTGCTGGGTGTGTGTGGCCATGGTGGGCGTAGCCTAGTCGCCCTCCTGCACCATGTCGGGGGGGGGCACATTTTTGCCCTCCCCAGGCTCCGGAGGCTTTCTTCGAGCCTCCAGGAGGACGAAAATGGCCTCTCCAGGCTCCAGAGGCCCTCTGGAGGCTGGAAACAGGCCTGTTTCCGGCCTTCCCAAACTTCTGGTAGGCCTGTTTTTCGCCGTCCCCGAGCCTCCGTGCGCACCCTGCACTTACCTGCATCCAAAATGGGCCAGGTGGGGACTCTTGGGAGGGGCAGGGTGGGGCGGGGCCAGCCAGGAGTTTCGATTTTCTCCGAACTGCACAGAATCTTAGCTAATGGTTCTCCTTAACACCTGTGAACCCCCAGCAGCCCACCCCTGGATACACAAATCTTTATGAATGCTGCTATTATCTGTGCCACAGTTATATTAACTTTCTAGGAATGTCACCAAGGTGGTGCACAAAAAAACAAGAACATACTGTAGATGAAAATGAGGAACACAAATCATATGAAAACAGTATTACAGTAGGGATCACGTGACTCATGAGGTTAGAACGCAGGGCTGATGATTGGCAGGCTTGTATTTGAGACCCGTTTCTGAGACGGGATGGAGCAAACTCCTGTCATATGCTACATCTCCTGCTGACCCAGCAGTCTGAAAGTGGGTAACTGTGAGTAGATAAATGGGTATCGCTTCAATGGCCACCTTCATGAGGACATAAAAAGAGCCCCCAACTGGGCATCCCCCAGGCAACAGTGATGTCACCAGCAAATCCTTTCACCACAGAAGCACTTTGGTGCTTCTGACATGGAAGTATTAGTATTAGCATTACAATCACTAAAAAGCATTGCTACATTAAAACTTGAATTCTGGTGGGACCATTTTATGATCACTAAACTCTAAATGTTGCCTGTGTTATCAGCCTGATTGACTGACTATGTACCATCAAGTCAATGTTGCCTCTTAGTGACTACCGTATTTTTCACACTATAAGATGCACCGGACCATAAGACGCACATTAGCTTTAGGGGAGGAAAACAAGAAAAGAAAAATCTGCCTCTGCCTCCCAGCATCCATCTGGTATTCATCTGATTAGCGTCCTTGCAGCAAACAGCCTGGTCAGCTTTATCACATTATCGCAGCCCCAGCAAGTGGCTCGTAAGGGCTGCACTCCGTTGCACCCACTACCAGTCAACTGAGCTGAGCTGCCGCCGCCGCCGGAGAATGCTGGAACCTTCGCTGCCGAGCAGCTACTTGACGGTTGGATCGTCCTCCCAGAATACCACCGATCAGCTGTTCTAGGTGGCGGGGATCGCCGCTGGCGCCTATTGCCACCACTGCCTATCGCCACTGTTCGCCGCCATTCGCCGCCGCCATTCGCCACTGCCACATATTGGTGATCGACGGCGATTAGCGGCGGCAATCCCCGCCACCTAGAACAGCTGATCGGCAGTATTCCAGGAGGCTGATCCAACCGCTGATCAGCTGCTTGGCAGCGAAGGCTCCAGCATTCCCCAGCGGTGGCGAATGGCAGCCCCCTCCCCCCCACCGCAATATTCACTCTATAAGACACAGACTTTTTTTGGTGGGGGGAAGTGCATCTTATAGTGCAAAAAATATGGTATATCAATATATTTTCCTCTGACAATCTGTTCCTAACCTGGTCCCTGGGGTTATAGCAATAGCAATAGCGCTTAGACTTATATACCGCTTCACAGTGCTTTACAGCCCTCTCTAAGCGGTTTACAGAGTCAGCATATTGCCCCCAACAATCTGGGTCCTCATTTTACCCACCTCAGAAGGATGGAAGGCTGAGTCAACCTTGAGCCTGGTGAGATTCGATCTGCCAAACTGCTGGCAGCCTGTGATCAGCAGAAGTAGCCTGCAGTACTGCACTCTAACCACTGCGCCACCGTTATCAATTGTAACTGAGTCCATCTACTTTTTTTTCCCAGTCAACTTCTTATTTCCTTTCCTTCCCTCTTTCCCAGCATTAAAGTTTCTTCAGAGAGTTAGGACTTTCCATTATGTGTCCAAAATAGCATAATTTAAAGCTGGTTGTCTGTGTCTTGAATGAGAACTTGGGTTCTTATTGATCCATTTGTTTCTCTTAGCTGTACATGGTATTCTCAGGAACTTTCTCCAACACCAAGTTCAAAAGCATCTTCTATTGCAGGGGTCTCCAACCTTGGGAATTTTAAGACTTATGAACTTCAAATCATGCAGTGGTTAGAATGCAGTACTGCAGGCTACTTCTGCTGCCTGCTGGCTGCCTGAAGTTCAGCAGTTCAATTCTGACTGGCTCAAGATTGACTCAGCCTTCTATCCTTCCAAGGTTGGTAAAATGAGGACCCAGATTGTTGGGGGCAATATGCTGACTCTGTAAACCACTTAGAGAGGGCTGTAAACCACTGTGAAGCAGTATATAAGTCTAAGTGCTATTGCTATTGCTAAACTCCCAAAATTCTGGAGGTTGAAGTCCACAAGTCTTAAAGTTCCCAAGGTTGGAGACCCCTGTTATATTGGGTTCCTATCCTGCTTCTTCCAAGTCCAGGTTCTCAGTCTACCACAACCAAACCACAAATTAACCCCCAAATATAAAACAAGAAGAAATCAATCTTCTTTCTTGTTTCTGTCCCCAATGAGGTTTTTCCTTTGTATTTCCCAATACAAAGTATTGTTTGCTTTTGATATGGAGATTTCTCTCTCCATATCAAAACCAAACACTTCCCTTTGCAAATTGTTCTACTGAGAAAAGTCATCTTTGCAGTCTAACACCTTCTAAAGAGGGCAGGGTCTGTTTCCTTAGCCATCTACCTTGTTTAAATGTGACTATCAAATTGTCCCTTATGAATAAATTTGTTTCAGTAAATTTATATCCTGCTGATTCATTGCTCCAAACAGTTAAGATAATACGGCAAGTTAATTTAAACAAAACTGGGGCATAATTTATTTTTTAACCTTGGATTTGGCATTTATTCTCTCAGCCTTCTCTCGCTGTTACTGATATGTTTAATAATACCTGTGATTCAAATACATTAATATCTTATTGATGGCCTTACTTTTGTTTTTGGTTTTTTTTTCCCTCTTATGAATACAATACATATATCTTTAACTTTCTTTTGGGGAATGGAGGTGACTGATTAATGAGAACAACCAAGATAAATTAAATGGAAGAGATTAGTAAAGTAAATGGTTTTCCAAGTTAGGGAAATTAAGTGTTGACGGACTTGCAACTCAGTGTAACCTTTACCAGAAATCAAAAGTTGTGACACAGATCTATCTGACTGGAAATGTTAAAATTGAATAAAGCAAAGTTTCATCCATCAGTAACAAAGTACTGAATCCAATTAAAGAGGGAAATAAAAACTCTTGTAATATTTCAACTGTGCAGTAAGAACCAATAAATAATAATAAAAATAATAATAAAAATAATAATAAAAATAAAAATAATAATAATAATAATAATAATAATAATAATAACAACAACAACAACAATACTAATACTAATACTAATACTAATACTAATACTAATACTAATAATACTAATAATACTAATACTAATAATACTAATAATACTAATAATACTAATACTGATAATACTGATAATACTAATACTAATACTAATACTAATACTAATACTAATACTAATACTAATACTAATACTAATACTAATACTAATACTAATACTAATACTAATACTAATACTAATACTAATAATAATAATAATAATAATAATAATAATAATAATAATAATANGTGGAGGAGGGAGGGATTTAGGGAGAACGAGACGGAGGGGAGGGAAAGCAAGGATATCAACAAGCAGAGTCCGAAAGGTGGTACCTTCACCTGCAGGGTGAAGGAAGCTCGGTAGGGCTGCCAACCTGAATAGGGCAGCGTCCATGTAGCAGGAGTTACAGTGGCCTTGGATCCCTCTCATCCGCCCTCGGAGGACATTCACGGCCACCTCGGCTCTCAGGGGTGGCGAGTTGCTCTGAACAGACAGACTGTCCACCTCACCTGAAACAGAGCAGGATTCTCTGTAATAATAATAATAATAATAATAATAATAATAATAATAATAATAATAATAATAATAATAATAATAGGAACACCAAATTGGCAAAGTTCTTGAAAATGAACAGGTCAAGATCTTGTGGGACTTTTAAATCCAAACAGAGACATCTGGCCCACACCTGATATCACTATTGTAGAAAAGAAAAGAAAAAAAACTCTGGTTTATTGATATTGCAATACCAGGTGATGCACGAATTGAAGAGAAACAACTAGAAAAAAATAACGAAATACCGTGATCGGCAAATTGAAGTTGAGCAATTGTGGAGGAAGAAATCAATGGTTGTACCAATAGTAATAGGAGCCCATGGAGCAATACCCAAAAGGTTGCCTAGATACCTGGAAATTCTGAACTTATCAGACCTGAATATTCTGACTTTTCAAAAAACCCACCTTACTCAGAACTGCCTATATACTCAGACATTACCTTAACAGCTCTTAGGTTTTTGGTTAGGACTTGAACTGTTAAGTTTTTACCACTCCCAGACTGTGAATGGAATTGAAGATTAAGATCTTAAATAATAATGATGATGATGATAATGATCATAATGAAATATCATTTGCCTGCAAGCAAGATCTGGTGAGACCATAAAATAGAGAAAGTCATAGAAAATGAAGAAGCTAAATTGCGTTGGGATTTTAGAATTCAAACAGAAACATACCTGTCACATAACACCCCAGATTTAATGATTGTCGATAAGAAAGACAAAAAAAAAATCTGGACAGTGGACGTGGCAGTACATGGAGACAGCAAAATAGTGTCAGCGCTCCAAGTAATGTACCCATAGAAAGGACAACTCCTCAAAGAACAATTTACTGGAAACATCATATTGGCACAACTGGTGAAAGCCGACTGTAAAGTTCCCGCGGCTTTCACCTAATTAAAAGTAAAAGTTTTCTCCTTCCCCCCAAGTCGTTGGTCACACTGTCCAATCCAGTTGCTGGCGGGTTGCTTGGTTACTTTGCTCCTCCTCTGGCCAGCCACCTGTGAGGATGTCCTTGGTTCCCACAAGAAAACTTTATTGTTTTGGCTATCAAACCCTGTCTAACTACCGTATTTTTCGGAATATAAGACGCACCGGAGTATAAGACGCACCTTAGTTTTTGGGGAGGAAAATAAGAAAAAAGCTGATTGGCAGGTGGATCATGCTCCCGGAATACCCCCAATCAGATGTTCTCAGAGGTGAATTTTAGGAACAGGTTCGTTGGTTGTGAGCTCTGTGCCTTGCTTTTTTTTTCTGAAGCTCCGTTTGAGAGGCTGAGCAGGGCTACATTTGGAGTATAAGACGTACCCAGATTTTCACCCTCATTTTTTGGGGAAAAAGGTGCGACTTATACTGTGAAAAATATGGTATTTCCCCCCTCCCTCTGGTGTGTGGCAACCCTGAAGCCTCCAAGATGGCCTCAGCCAGGTTCACTTCAGGGTTGACAAATAGAAGAGAAAGAGACATAGAACAACTGTGGGGAAAAGCAAGCAAAGGTAGTACCAATTATAATAGGTGCCTTGGGTGCAAACCCAAAACATGTGTGGCACCGCTTGGAAACCATCAGCATTGGCAAAAGCACCATCAGTCAATTGCAAAAGGCAGCTTTACTTGGAACAATTTACATCCTGCGATGAGACCTCTTACACCAGGGGTGTCAAACTCAAGGCCCGGGGGCCAGATCCGGCCTGCAGGGTGCCTAGATCTGGCCCACGGGGCTGCCCTGGCAACAGCTAAGGATCGGCCTGCAGTGCCTCTGCCACCGCAAATGGAGCTCAGGAGGGCTGCGTGTGGCCCTCCCGAGTTCCATTTTTGCTGGCAGAGGGTTGCAGGAGGCCATCGCAGATGAAAACGGAGCTCGGGAGCCCATTTTCGCTGGCAGAGTGCTCGGGCCACCACAGGCGCCCCAACATGAGTGATGTTGAGCTGGCCACGCCCACCCTGGCGACGCCCACCCTGACCCCCCAAGGTCAAACACAATCCTGATGCGGCCCTCAATGAAATCAAGTTTGACACCCCTGTCTTATATCATCAAACAATCACATCTGCCTATTCCAGGTCCTTGGAAAGGACTCAATAGGTAGACAAAAATGCAAAGTCCAATCTGAAGATCTGGCTGACTGTGGATGAACCTTAATAATAATATCTGTAACACCCATCAAACAACTGTGCATAAGCGCACCAGCGTGCCTACCGTCCCTGTCCTAACGTTGTACTCGTAAAGTATCATGTACTCATAACCATGCTTGTACTTATTATTTTTTTCCACAATCATGTTTATATTTTATCTGTAATCATATACACATTTGACAAATAAATAAATAAATAAAAGTTTGTGATTTAATAGTTGTAATTAAAATTGAAGCTGGGCTAAGATACGCTTGACAAATAAATAAATAAATAAATAAATAAATCAATCAATCAATCACTCACATCTGCCTATCTCCGGTTTTTGGAAAGGACCTGTTAGGTAGACAAAAATTATAGAAGTTTTTAAATTCACTGTAATGGAAAATAGAATTAGCTCAAACAATACAAAACAGAAAGAAAACCCCACAACCATCAACTCGTGATACTCTTTCTTTTCATTATCGCTTCAGAGCTTTACTGCTTTGTTTGCTTGTTCTGTATTTTAAATGTAATATCTATGTTTCATTGGTCTTTCCGAATGTCAAATTCTGTATTTGTGTTTCATTGGTCTGAGATATCAGCTCTAGGAAATATGCAAAAGTGAACACCAAAAATCAAAGCCATGCCTAAATTGGATGTTGAACAAAAAGCTAATAGCTAATAAATTGAAAAGCAATGACAAAGAAACCCACAAGTCTGTGATAAGCTAAATGATGAAGTCATCAACCCATAGACAGTGAGAATTACTTGTCAGATTTGCAATGTTGATATCATGCAACACTTGTTTGAATGAAAACTTTAACAATATGATGACTCCCCGCCCCCCCTATTGCTATTCCATAACTATAAGGGGTTGACTAAGTGATGGTTGATGATCTACTGAGTCCAGCTATAGAGGGGTTGTGAGACAGCGTACAATAATCACAGTTTATTTGTGGGATAATATTTCTGATACGCTTTGAAAACTCCAAAGACCTATAATTTATATTTTGTTTCCAGCAGGGTGGGAAGCTGGGCCCCAGAAGTGTCATCTAACAAATGGAAAGAGTGTTGTGTGTAGATGACACGTGTGTAGTCTCAAAGTCCCCCTTGGAAAATTTAAAGGAAACAGTATTTCTGCCTTGCCAGCTTCCTGTTATGGTATCAAATATAAATCCTGGAATCAGGATACTGCCTAAGCATGCCATGCATATTTATTTAAGAATAAATCCCGTTGAACTAAGTAGGATTTTCTTAGAACTGATCTGCAAAACTGACATTTTTGTTTAGTTCCTGCATGTGGAATTCTGCTCAATAAAATCACCTTACATCTGAGTGAGAAGTCACCCAAATAGATCACAAACAGGTATTCAAATTTCCAGAAGATTTTCTTCTTCTTCTTCTTGAGATACAAACATTGCAACACTGTTAACTTATAAATGAACCAACTGCATATAGATTTATAAAGAAGTAACGGTAAATTATCAAGCTCCAGTTGGAAGAGCACGATATTAAGAACATGATCTTTAAAAGATAGTTCAGATGAAAATGTCCCTGCCTTAAGAAGCTTAAAATATGGTCAGCAGGAATGGGAAGAAGAGAAAGAAAAAATGAAGAATAAAAGGTATGTGAAGTCAACCGTAGAGGAATGCAAGGACATTAACGCATCTACCTATTGTTCTTCTGGCTTAGTGATTTGGATTCAAATAGAATTCATAGAAGTGATGACTTGGGGGGGTTGAAAGAAAGAAGAAAATGTGAGTCTGGCATCAATTTGATGGCTGAGTTACAATGTACCTTGACATCAGTTATCGTTTCAGCAGCTGAAAAAAGACCTCACCATACTTGCCTCCTGTTTGTACATTAGCCAACGCTCTTCCTTTTAAAGGAATCTATGAAGACTATTGAATCAGTACTAGTACTGGCAGGAACCCTGTAGAGGTAGTCCTTGACTTATGACCACAATTGAGCCCCAACATTTCTGTTGCTAAGTGAGACGTTTGTGAAATGAGTTTGGCCCCATTTTACAACCTTTCTTGCCACAGTTGTTAAGTGAATCACTGCAGTTGTTACATTAGTAACGTGGTTGTAAAGGGAATCTGGTTTTCCCCATTGATGTTGCTTGTCAGAAGGTCGCAAAAGGGGATCAAATGACCATCATAAATAGTGAGCCAGTTGCCAAGCGTCCAAATTCTGATTGTGTGACCACGAGGATGCTACAATGGTTGTAAGTGTGACAAATGATCCTGTCACTTTTTTCAGTGCCATTGCAACTTTGAATAGCAATAGCAATAGCACTTAGACTTATATACCGCTTTACAGTGCTTTTACAGCCCTCTCTAAGCGGTTTACAGAGTCAGCATATTGCCCCCAACAATCTGGGTTCTCATTTTACTGACCTCGGAAAGATGGAAGGCTGAGTCAACCTTGAGCCTGGTGAGATTCGATCTGCCAAATTGCAGGCAGCCGGCAGTCAGCAGAAGTAGCCTGCAGTACTGCACCACTGTGGCTGTTAATGGTCACTACACAAGAGGTTGTAAGTTAAGGACAACCTGTAGGTTTTTTTTTTTTCTGAAACAGGCCTAGCTCAGGACATGCTAGATGTAGCCAGACATCTTATTGTCTTGCTGCCCAGCCTTCCCCAATGATAAAGCTTGGGTCTTGTTGTTTAGAATCTCAGGCAAATTTAAATGATGATGGTTAGGTTTCCATCTCCAGATTGGATTGAAAGCTATATACACATTTGTTAGTGCTTAATAAATATCGTGTTGTCTGGGTATTTAATTTGCTTAACAATACAGATTACATTCTTAATCTCCACCCCTTTTTTCCAACCACTGGTAAAATAAATTCCATGTTTGATAATATTCTGTGTCTTCTTTCTGTTTAATTTTCAGTGTAAGTCTATCCATTTCTACACAATCTAGTATCTTCCTAATTATCTCTTCGTCTTGCGGTGTTTCTTCATTTTTCCAATATTGTGCGAATATAATCCTCGCTGCTGTTAAGACATGCAATATTAAATATATAGTTTGTTTCTCAGGTTTTTCTGGTATTATGCCTAATAAAAACAGTTCAGGTTTAAAATCTACATGTTTCCCTATCATCTTTTCTAACCAAGTGTGTATTTTTGCCCAAAATTTTCTTGCTTTAACACAAGTCCACCACATATGATAAAATGTGCCTGTTTTTTAATTACATTTCCAACATTTGTTAGATATATTTTCAAACATTTTAGCTAACCTAGCAGGTGGTAAATGCCATCTATAAAACATTTTATATAAATTTTCTTTATAAGAAGTTGCACGTTGTTAATTTATAGTTCCTTTCCCATACGTTTTGCCATTTCTCTAATTCTATGTTATAGCCATAAGTTTTTTTTACCATTGTACCATTGTGTCTTTTACAGTCCTATATGGTTACGTCTATCTCCAAAGCCTAGACCTTTGAAAATTCAACCCTCCCAGTTCTTGTCCTTCATTTCTTCATCCATTTGTTCTTTCATTCATTTGAATTTATTATCCGCCAAACTCCAACAGAGTCTTTATTTCAGGATTTATACAGGATGTGTGCAATGTTATTTATTAATTAATTTATTAAATGTATATGCTGCCCATTTCACCAAGAGTGACTCTGGGTGGCTTACAACCAAGTATTAATAACTGATTCCAGATAGATTACAAAACTATAGGAACAGAAGATGAAGAACTACTGCATCTTAGTGTTTATTGTTATGAGTCCAACAATTTACAAATTGTACAAATCACAACTGCAACGCCTATAGTCATGATGGCGAACCTATGGCACGTGTGCCACAGGTAGCACGCGGAGCCATATCTGAGGGCATCCGAGGCGTTGCCCTATGTCAGCTCCAGCACACATGTGCAGGCTGGCCAGCTGATTTTCGGCCTTCCGGAGGGCAGGGAGAGGCCGTTTTCACCCTCCCCAGGCTTCAGGAAAGCCTCCAGAGCCTGGGGAGGGTGAAAAACAGCCCAACGGGCCTATCAGAAGTCTGGAGGCTTCAGTGAGGCCTGCGCGCATGCGTGGGGGAGGCAGCATGGGGGGTTGTGCGTGCATGCATGGGGGGAGGGCATTGCATTATGGGTGTGGGCACGCGTGTGTGTGCTATTGCGCGCATGTGCGCCTTTTTGGCATCCGAGCAAAAAAAAAAGATTTGCCATCACTGACCTATAGTGACAAAGCAAACCGAGGTGGTATTCAGCTGGTTCGGACCCATTCGCCCGAACCGGTAGCGGAAATCACAGGTGGGGCCCGCCCCCCCCCCCCCCCCCCCCCCCCCCCCCCCGCCCGATCCACCCCGTAGATAAAACCACTATTTAAAATACAAACAGAGATGGTATTCTACCGGTTCGGATCGGTTCGCCCAAACCAGTAGCGGAAATCATGGCCCACCCTGCCCTGGCTCTATGCCATCCTATGTAGGCATGTTTTTTAGGCCGGGCGCATGCATGGAAAGCGCACACGTGAGCAAAGCGCATGTGCAGAAGGTGGGGTGCATGTGCAGAAGGCAGGCGCATGCATGAACCAGGTGCGGGCACGCACGAACTGAGCGTGCACGTGGGCAGTGAACCGGTAGTAACCCACTGCTGAAAGCAAACCTTTGCAATACAAAGTACATTTCCCCCTCCAAATTAGAAAGTATCTACAAATCTAAGAGCAACATGTTCCTCTGTGAAAACATATATCTGCATGATTCTTCTTTGGAGTTAATTTTTCTTTGTGCTGTGAAACCCCATGTACTTCTAGGAGACAGAAATAGGATTTGTTTTGTGTCGTCTCCCCCCCCCCCATGGTATTTATTACTGGAGCTGTTGCTGAATGAACACTGCTCACTGCTCACTTAGGAGAAAATGTAGCTGTGAAACAGATTTGATTTCTGACATCACTGGCACTTTGTGAACAACTGGTTTTTTTGCTGTGAGGAATGAGAGCCAGATGTGCAAACATTTGCATACTCAAGCTGTGAAAAAGCAGGAAAATGAGTCTAAATAAAAGAATAGCTGCAAAGCAAATATCTCTCTTAAGATTTCCCATTAGCACAATTGGTAAACAACGTGAGCCCGTTGTAGTAATAATGGTCCATCACATGTATAGATAGAATAGAATAAAATAGAATAGAATAGAATAGAATAGAATAGAATAGAATAGAATAGAATAGAATAGAATAGAATAGAATAGAATAGAATAGAATAGAATAGAATAGAATAGAATAGAATAGAATAGAATAGAATAGAAGAGTTGGAAGGGACCTTGGAGGTCTTCTAGTCCAACCCCCCTGCTTAGGCAGGAAACCCTAAACCACTTCAGACAAATGGTTATCCAATCTCTTCTTAAAAACTTCCAGTGTTGGAGAATTCACAACTTCTGGAAGCAAGTTGTTCCACTGATTAATTGTTCTAACTGTCAGGAAATTTCTCCTTAGTTCTAAGTTGCTTCTCTCCTTGATGAGTTTCCACCCTTTGCTTCTTTTCCTGCCCTCAGGTGCTTTGGAGAATAGCTTGACTCCCTCTTCTTTGTGGCAGCCCCTGAGATATAGGAACACTGCTATCATGTTACCCCTAGTCCTTCTTTTCATCAGACTATGTAACATACCCATGTAACATACCCAGTTACAGCAACCATTCTTTATATGTTTTAGCCTCCAGTCCCCTAATCATCTTTGTTGCTCTTTCTTACATTTTTATTTTATTTTTATTTATTTATTTTGTCAAGCATGTATTAGATAACAGATATAGGTATAAACATGGTTATTAATACATGAAATGGATACGAATAAAGGGGGACATTAGGTCAGGGATGGTAGGCACATTGGTGCGCTTATGCACGCCCCTTAAAGACCTCTTAGGAATGGGGTGAGGTCAACAGTAGACAGTCTAAGGTTAAAGTTTTGGGGGTTTGGGGAAGAAACCACAGAGTCAGGTAGTGTATTTCAGGCATTGACCACTCTGTTGCTGAAGTCGTATTTCCTGCAATCGAGTTTGGTGCGGTTTACCTTAAGTTTGTATCTATTATGTGCTCGTGTATTGTTGTGGTTGAAGCTGAAGTAATCATTGACAGGTAGGACATTGTAGTAAATAATTTTATGTAGTACGCTTAGGTCATACAAAAGGCGGCGTAGTTCTAAGGTGGCATAAGGTATTCTGTTGCGAACAGAGGAGTGGAGGACTCTTCTCGTGAAATATCTCTGGACATTCTCAATTGTATTAATGTCTGATATGTAGTGCAGGTTCCAGACAGATGAGCTGTATTCAAGAATTGGTCTAGCAAAAGATTTGTATGCCCTAGTTTGCAGTTCAATATTAACGGAGAAGAAGATACGTAAGATTAGGTTAACAACTCTTAATGCATTTGTGGCAATGTTGTTACCGTGGGCTCTGGCACTTAGATCATTAGAGATGAGTACTCCGAGGTCTTTGACAGAGTGAGGGTCATCTACAAGGTCATGTCCATCCAGTTTGTATTTTATGTTCTGATTTTTTTTTGCCAATATGTAAGACAGAGCATTTGATGGTTGAGATTTGAAGTTGCCACTTGTTTGACCAATCTGATACATAGTCTAGGTCTTTTTGAAGGGTAGCGGCATTGTCAATGGTGTTGAATAGTTTTACATCATCAGCGAAGAGAACGCAGTTGCTTTTAATATGATCGCAAAGGTCATTTATGTAAAGTGTAAAGAGAGTTGGTCCTAGAATGCTGCCTTGCGGGACACCGCTGTTAACAGGAAAAATGGAAAAAGAAAAACAGAAAAGATGGAAAAATTTAGCAAGTAGGGTGGGCATGAGAAGGTAAAACTTCACATACACAAATTTATTTATTTGGGAGAGGAGAGAATTGAAAGAAAAAATAAAAACATAAATATTGACTAGTTTGAGAAATCTAAGAATATGGAGGAATACCTCCAGACATATGTATATAAAAATTCTCAGTTATCCAGGTCATGGTTGTCACAACAATGCTTTTTCAAGAGGAAACTGGACTTTTGTTATTTTTTTTCCTTGAAGATGTTTTTACTTTTCATCCAAGAAGCTTCTTCAGTTCTTCAGAATATCTGACATTGATCACAGAACTGAAGAAGCCTCTTGGATTGGAAGCAAAATGTCTTCAAGGAAAAAAACAATGAACGTCCAGTTGCCTCTTGAAAAATTCAGACATTATACAAGAACATCCTCCCATGGTGAAAACAGTGATATTTAATAATTATCACGTAAAATACATTGCATAATGGTAGCTACTTTGGTCCATGAGGTTGAGGGAGGGACATCAAGTTCATATTTGAACAATAAGTTTAGTAGAATAAATTCAGCTGGTGAAACATATTATAAGCATTTGAAATGTGGATTTACAGACGGCTGTTACATATAAGCTGGGTTGACAAAATCAGAAATGAGGAGCTGATAAGCCACTTGGGAAAGCCAAGGGAAATCATCAAAACCACTAAAAAGCAAAAGTTAGAATATTTTGGACATGTGATACGACACCCAGAAAAATACGGCATACTTCACTTAATCCTCCAAGGAAAGATTGAAGGCAAACGAGGTCCAGGCAGAAGAAGAACATCATGGCTTCAAAATCCAAGGGGCTGGTTTGGACAAAACTCAACAGCACTTTTTCGTGCAGCTGTTGATAAAAGTAGGATTGTGAACGTGATTGCCAACGGATATGGCACAAGAAGAAGAAGAAACATATTAAGGAAATTTCACCATTTCTTATCAGGTTGAAATTCATTTAAAAGGGACGTTGATAGACAGAAATGGAAGTGTATGCCACCACAAAGGACACAAAAGCCACAACTGTCTTTTTTGCCTGCCCAAGAAATTAAACCCCCAAAATAGTTTTGTTCTACTGGTTGTGGCATGCTGTCCTCTTTCTATAGACCTGGGAAAATTATGGCCATAAGAATAGAAGTTCAGATGTTTCTGTTATCATGAAAAGAAAATAAAACTTATAACAGATCCTGTGAGAGTCTTACAGAAAATGAAAATGTGTTGTTTTGCTGCTTTCATATGGCACATTGTGCACCATTTGTTGCTTTTGTAACTAAAAATAACTCAATGAACTCATTGCATTTGGGAGGCTGACCAAAGTGATATTGGTCATCTGGTTGGTAGCCAATTGTGTTTTCTGTAATGGGGGGGGAGAGGGGGAATCAATAATTGATTTTGTCAAAGTTTTCATTTTGATGGAATTATGTGAAAAATAAGTCTTCCTATAGTCAAAGGATAAAATCAATGCGTTCAAATGGATGCCCCATGAAAAAAAAGGCCATAATTACAATTTAGATATGATGATTAGGCAAATGTTATTTTCCTTATGGACAGTGTGTTTTTTATTACATCTCTTTTTTTCTGGAAGAACTGTAAGAGGGAGGGAGGGAGGGAGGGAGGGAGGGAAGGAAGGAAGGAAGGAGAGAGAGAGAGAGAGAGAGAGAGAGAGAGAGAGAGAGGGAGGGGGGGAATGCGAGAGAGAAAGAGAGAGGGAAAGAGAGAGAGGGAGGGAGATCTGTGTGTGTGTGTGTGTGTGTGTGTGTGTGTGAGAGAGAGAGAGAGAGAGAGAGAGAGAGAGAGAGAGAGAGAGAGAATAAATATAGGAAGATAACGTTTTGTTGCCTAAAAGAGGTTTTGTGAAACACTGACAAGTTTAGTGAACATGTATCTACACTGCAGGTGTAAAATGAGAGCAGGCATTGAAGTAAATGAAAGCTTATTATTGTCCCAACAAAAGTAATACAAAATGGATTCTAAATTATTTCTTACATACAGAACATATAAATAGTAGTATTTATTTAAAAAGCAATTCTCCTTGTGTATACCCAAGTTACTTCTAAACCAGAATAAATGTATAAGAGCTTTAGATTTCAAGAACAGATTCCTTTCTCATATTCTCATTGTGTCTTGGCGAACAATAAAAGGTCCATAGACATCTCTGGGACAACCCTGGATTTCAACTGAGAATTATGGTGGGTGATCTGTACCTCTCAACATTTTCTGAGATCTACATTTCAATGTCCTACGTGATAGTCTTCAGGGTGTGTTAGAGCTGAAATGTACACAGTGTCATATTGAAGTACACTCCTAGACATGCTGGTTCAGAGAGCTGTAAATTGTACCACAACTGATCTGTAAAACACCGGGCTGAATGGTTTTTATCCACATAACTTACACATTACAATGCTTTATACATTTTTATGCACCTCATTTGGGGGATTAACGTTTCTTTTCTTTTTCTTTTTCTGCATATTTTTTCATTTCATTTTTCATTCATTTTTCACTGGAGACAAATTCTTAGTGTGTCTAACTACACTTGGCCAATATTCTATTCTATTCTATTCTATTCTATTCTATTCTATTCTATTCTATTCTATTCTATTCTATTCTATTCTATTCTATTCTATTCTATTCNNNACTCTTTCTTTTCCTATTCCTATTCCTATGCCTATTCCTATTCCTATTCCTATTCCTATTCTATTCTTCCTATTCCTATTCCTATTCCTATTCCTATTCTATTATTCCTATTCCTATTCCTATTCCTATTCTATTCATATAATCCATTCAAAAATGTATTTCTTTTAAACCTATACATTCCTTGTTTCATTTTGAAATAAAAGCTAAAATAAAAGCTAACAAGCAAAAGATAATGTACCTTCATGAAAACTGCAATAAACTGTGAAAAAATAAATAAATGACACAAAACTTTGACAATGTTTTGACCTAACCAATAGGGACAGTGAAAGCTAGTTTAAATGTCAATAAAGTATGTATAATTGGGTTCCTCCCATTCAATTTAACAATTGGAATTTAATGAGATGGATGTATTTATTCATTTATAAGATTTTTAGATTGTTGTTTTCATCAGATACTTCTATATACAGATTTACACAAGTTTTTTTTTTCCTTTATTGAACTTGTTTCCTCTCAAAGTACATGCTTTTTTTATGGATTTAAAAGATTTCATGTGTTTTGAGATATTTTATGAGGTGAGAATGTTACGGAACATTTGGGAATTACCAGAAGAAGACAACCAAATTGGTATTGCAAATTAGTCCCATAGGTACTGCTCAGATTGTGTTAAAACAAAGACAGAATCTATACTGAGCAATCAAATCTATACTTTACATCCTTAAAAACCATTGCAATCGGAGAAAGGGAGAAATCACTCAGAAATAAGAATCCCTCCAAATAGTGGGCAATATTAAAGAAATATTCTGCAAAGTGACTTTTTTTGTTCTGGGGGATAAAGGGGAAATTCAGATTTGTTGTTGAGGGAAAGAAAGTTCACATTCTGGATAGAGTGGACCATTGGTTTGAAAGCGGGGTAAAAGAGGCCATCTATATTAAAATTGAGCATCCCTCTCTCAAGAGAAGAAGAGAGATAAGATGTCACCTATCTCTTGTCTACAACACAGTCCTTTCAGCAATTCTAAGAATATTCCACACCCATTTTCACTTTGGTTCAAGTTACCCTGAGGCCACAGACAAACCCCAAGTGGCCTCATTGGCTCTCAGGAGAGAGTGCTAACAACCAGAAGGTTGCAAAGAAATATGATCCTTCCATTCCCCCCCCCTCCCCTCTCCAGACATCCTGTCAGAACTAATCCTTCCATCTCCCCAACCATCCTGTCAGAAGCGATGAAGCTTCTTGGATGAGAAGTGAAACATCTTCAAGGAAAAACAAAGGAAGTCCAGTTTCCTATTTGAAAAGCACCATTGAGACATGACCTGGATGACTGAGAATCTCCATAGACATCAAGAAAAAGAATGTTTTCCAAAAAAAAAAAATTACATTGCCTTAGAGGTGGGGGGGGGTCAAAACTAGACTGATTCTAAAGCAAACTGGAATACTGTTTCCTACTTTTCAGGAGAACAGTTAAACACCGTGTCAGTGTTTTTCTTTTCCGATACATTTTTGTGTGTTTTTAGGGCTTCTAACTACCATCAGGGAGTCTGCATTCTGATTTTTAAAAAATGAGAGCACATGGTACATTCAAATTAAGTCTATTCCTCCTCCTTTTTCTCCTTCCTCTTCTTCCCCTCTCACCTTCCGCTTGGTGGGAGTGTTTGTTTAAGCTAATTTGCTTTACACCTTTCAATGTGTCGTTGAAGTGAAGTTAGTGTGGAGAGAGAGAGAGAGGGAAGGAAGAAACTTTTCAGCTCGCTAGAAGTAAAGGAACATCTGCTCGAGTCACAAGCGGATTGCTGTGAAGTTCAGTAGGACAGAAGCTAGCAATTAATCTGAAATGTCAGCATCGTAGGATGAAGTGGTAGTGCAGGTTTCTGGGGACAAAAAAAAATGGTAGATTTCCTGGCACAAAGACCAGATATGTTTCTGTGACTTAAACAACTACAAAAAGAAAGAAGGAAAATGGGGGTTGCTGTCTCAAAACAGTGTCTCCCCAAAATACTGTTTATCTTAGAGTTGAATCTGACATATATTGACTTGGACTATAATAGAGACCTTAAGTATTCCCTGCTAAGATTCAAAGTTAATTTATAGTCTAGTTTAAGCGCCTTACTTTAAGAAAAGGCAGAAATGATTTTTATCCTATTTCTCACTATGGATGCTACTCAACTTTGTTCCCATCAGACATCATAGCCAGAAACTCAGGAGGAGTGAAAATATTGAATTGGATTGAAGACCCATTTTGAAAATGTGCTTGGAAAGGAGTTGAAGAAAATATTATTTGATGCAGCAAAGGCTGAATGTATCAATCCTAGTCCCAGAATCATTTCAGTCCATACATGGCCCTTCTTGATATACTCTAGAGCAGGGGTATCAAACTCAAGGGTGCTTAAATCTGACCCACAGGGCCAGCCTGGGAATATCAAAGGACTGGCCCGCAATGCCTCTTCTGAGTAAAACAGGTCGCGTGCGGCCCCCCTGCGGCCTGTTTTCAGCCTCCACAGCCTCCTGCAGCACTCTGCTGGTCAAAAACGGGCCACGAGGAGGCCTCATGAGGCCCCCGCATAGCCTGTTTTTGGCCTCCCCAGCTTCCAGCAGCACTCTGGCCGCCAAAAATGGGCCACATGGGGGCCCTGAGAGTCTCGGGCCACATGGGGCCCCGGTTTTGGCCCGTTTTGGCCAGCAAGTGCTGCAGGAGGCATCTGTCCCATCTCCCCACCTGCTTCCCCCCCCTCCTGCCGGCCCACAGAGGAAAACTACAATGCTGATCCAGCCCTTGAAGAAATCCAGTTTGACACGTCTGCTCTAGAGTGAGCCAGGCAGAAAAAATTGCTATGGCAAAGACTTGGAAATATAGGGGGGGGAAAGATTGGGAAGATTGTAGAGCAGTTCATGAAATAATTGCTCTGTAGGGCACAAGTAACAAACAGAAGTTTAGTTCAAAACACTTCAAGTTTATTACATGCTACCGTGTTTTCCCGAAAATAAAACCCTGTCTTATATTTTTTTTGAACCCTGAAATAAGCACTTGGCCTTATTGCCATGCACTCAAAAGACCAATTGTGCTTATTATCAGGGAATGTCTTATTTTGGGGGAAACAGGGTACTTATTCATAAGAATATGATGTACTAATGGTCAAGGAAAATTGGTACTAGATAAGAGTCAACAGAATTCAAGGGGGCGTTGGACTTACTGTAAGTGTCTTGTGGGAATGGGGTGACTTCAAACTGATGACATTTTTGACCCTGCCTTCAGCCTCAGCCTGGTCATCTCCTACACCAAGCACCACAATAATAATATGATGCTTTGTAGAAGAAAGGATTTGCCAAGATAAATCATCTCATAGTTCTGATTGGGTAACTTCCTTCATAGAGTGTGGGAACACTGTAGATATAATATACATTTGATTTCAGGGGGAAAAAACAACTTTTAAGATACATTCATATAATGTTGGTTGTTAAGCTACCTAAATATTGAGAGTTAATGATTTGATGATCAGCTTAGAGTTAAGATGATACATAGATGAAAATTCTACGAAGAGAGTGATCCTCAATGGTTTCTCATCAAGTTGGAGAGATACAGTATTAAACAGGTTGCCCCAAAAACATCAGACCTGAGACTTCCATTCTTCAAGAATTGGAAAGAAGAGGTGGCTTATCACATTTGCAAATGATGCAAATTTAGAATATGTAACACCCTAGGAGGCAGAAATAAAGTTTAATATGATCTTGACAGGTTGGGGAAATAGCCTGAAAATAATAATACAATGAAAGAGAGGCATGCACAACATTTTTCACTTAGAAAATAAAAAACAAATGCACAGCTGTGGGATAGGAGATCCCTTGGTTTGGTATTGGTTCTTGTAAAAAAAAGATCTAACATAGATTAGATTAACAGAGTTGGAAGGTACCTTGTAGGTCATCTAGTCCAACCCCCTGCTCAAGCAGGAGACCCTACACCATTTCCAACAAATGGCAGTCCAATCTCTTCCTGAAAGCCTCCAGTGATGAAGGTCCCACAACTTCCGAAGGCAACTTCTGTTCCATTGGTTGATTGTTGTCACTGTCAGAAAATTTCTCCTTATTTCTAGGTTGAATCTCTCCTTGTTCCGCTTCCATCCATTATTCCTTGTCTGTCCTTCAGGTACTTTGGAAAATAGCTTGACCCCCCCCTCTCTGTGGCAGCCCCTCAAATATTGGAACACTCCTATCATCTCTCCCCTGCCCCTCCTGCCTAGTTCCTACAACTGTTCATTGTTTCTTTTAGCCTTCAATCCCCTAATCATCCTGGTTGCTCTTCTCTGCACTTTTTCTAGAGTCTCAACATCTTTTTCATAGTGTGGTGACCAAAACTGGATGTAGTATTCTAGATGTGGTCTTACTAAGGCTTTATAGAGTGGTATTAGTACCTCACTTGATCTTGATTGTATCCCTCTGTTAATGCAACTCAAGATTGCATTGGCTTTTTTGGCTGCCGCTGCACACTGCTGGCTCATATTTAGCTGGTTGTCCACTAAGACTCCAAGATCCCTCTCACAGTTACTGCTAGTAAGCCTGGTTTCACCCAATAGTAACACTACCTCATCACTACTGATTTTTAGAAAGGCCTTAAAAACAAAGATGCCAAAAAGACATTTTGTTTTGTCATCAATATGTATTTTTGTGAAAGTAATGTATATTATGATTTGATAGTTTAAAATACTATTATTTTTTTGTATTATTGCTACATTACTGCTATCTTTATTCTGGTTTAATGTACACTGCCAGGAATCTATTGGGAAGCTGATAGTATATAAACAAGCAAATAAACAAAAACTGAATATGTGCCAATAGTGTGGTTGATTGCAAAAAGGAAGAAATGTTAAGCTGCATACAGAGGTATAATTTCACAGGAATTAATCAACCCACTCTGCATTGGTCAGGTTTTGCCTCAAAGTCTTTCTTCAATTCTGAACTTCAAAATGTAAGATGGATGCAAGGAAAATCGAACAGGTTCATAGAGGCAACTAACATCTATAAAAACTGAAGGACGTGTGTTTGTTTAGACATGAATAAGGGGAAATGAAGATAAATATGATAGTTCTCTTTTTCAAGTACCTGAAAGGATATAACCCAAGAGAAGGTCAAGCTTTCTTGCTTTTGATTCCAGAGTGGAAGAAATAGAATCACAGATTTAATTTACAAGAATCCAGTTGAATATTAGGGGGAAGGAGGAGGAGGAGGAGGAGGCACTAAAAGGAAATGCAGTTCAACAAAGAAAAGAAGGAATAAAAGAGAGATATTTGGCTCAATTTCAGGGCAGGCTGACCAGCTTTCTACCTGATAGGCTTCCTGCACCGAACCCAATGACCTAAATAGTTCTCTAGGATTCTGAGATCTTGGTTGCCCAGTTGATAGACAGATGCTACATTATTCCTTACTTACTCCAAAGGACCTTTTTGAAGTTCTACGCAAACACGAACATCCAAGAAAGTCAGCTCAACAAGTCATCTCTGAACAACATATGAAGAACTGTTGCAGGAACTGGGTATGTCTAGTTTAATTAAAAGAAGGACTAGGGGAGACATGATAGCAGTGTTCCAATATCTCAGGGGCTGCCACAAAGAAGAGGGAGTCAATAGCAATAGCAATAGCACTTAGACTTATATACCGCTTTACAGTGCTTTACAGCACTCTCTAAGCGGTTCACAGAGTCAGCATATTGCCCCCAACAATCTGGGTCCTCATTTTACCCACCTCAGAAGGATGGAAGGCTGAGTCAACCTTGAGCCGGTGTATTCTCCAAAGCCTGGCAATGGGCACAAGAAGCAATGGGTATAAACTAATCAAGGAAAGAAGCCACTTAGAACTAAGGAGAAATTTCCTGACAGTTAGAACAATTAATCAGTGGAACAGCTTGCCTCCAGATGTTGTGAATGCTCCAACATTGGGAGTTTTTAAGAAGATGTTGGATAACCATTTATCTGAAGTGGTGTAGGGTTTCCTGCCTAAGCAAGGGGTTGGACTAGAAGACCTCCAAGGTCCCTTCCAACTCTGTTATTCTATTCTATTCTAACAAGATGCTGTCTAAGGATGGCACAATTCTAGAAAACGTGCTGATTCTAATAGCAAATTGTTTCCAAGACAAGAAACAGGATCTTGTCTGAAAGTAACAGAGAAAGCACAATATATGCTGAGCACACTTCAATCATGGTTACAAAGCTAATGGAAGCTTGTCTCTTCAGAAAAAAACGTCTGCCTTGTGGGACGTAGCAAATAACTGATGGATAAATAAATGAATGCATTTTTCAAACCACAGATTTGGAAACATTAACTTCCAAGAGATAAAAGGATCCGGTAATTAGAGTCTCTGCTAAGCCAGGTAGGTAAAGGTCAGAAAGCCCTGAAAAAATATATATTCAGAAATGATATAAGTGGAGCAGAGAATAAAGGATAAAGTAATTGGTGCACCATCAGCTGTAAAGTGTCTGTCCGGGGAAACAGATGCAAGAAATAACAGCTTAACAACAACCGAAACAAAAGAAGAATAGCAAATGCAATAAAAATGTAAAACTAATGAAACAGACAAGAGGGGGAAAAAACAAAAGATAAGAAAAAAAAACACAAGGGGAACTGCCTTAAAATAGTATAAAGAGGAGAAGAGAGTCATAGAAGTGTTTCTTTTGAGATTAGCTTTAACTCCTAGAAAATGTCTGCAAAAGCTCCATGTCACAAAGACACTTTAAGAAGTGTATATATCTTGTGGTGTTCTCCACAGAGAAATACCAGCTTTATGCATATTTTCTCGGTTGCAGGTCCTATTGATTAAATGAATTTAGACTTAAGGAAGTGATTTGTCCTGTTCTACGTTGCTTCAGAACTAATCCCATGTAGAAAGTTAGCACCCACCCCTCTCCTAGAAGAATGAAATATTCTAGGAAATATTAAAAAGGCAGAATATTATATTTCCCTGGATGAGAAAAGGAGAAACATGTTTTTAAAGACAAAGAGCAGCTCCCTGCAGCTCCCTGCCTCCAGCAGATATCTGGTGCCCATTGAGAAGGACTGGGCCAGCCTATCTACGAGACAAAAGACCTTCAGCTCCAGGGTGATGGGATTAAGACATGACCCTCCAGGACATAATAGGATTATCTATCAGCAGAGCTCACCACATGGCACAAACCACCTGGGAACATTGTATCACCCTCCAAGTTTCAACCAAACCTGGGAGCTCAGACAAAGTTAGCTATGACCCCTGCATAGCCCCATGGGAGTTTGATAGCAACCAATAGATTACATTTCTTGCACAGGAACAGGAAGCTCAAGGGCAAGGCCCAAGAGAGGGTATAAATAACCCTCATTCTCCACTCCATGTGGTCAGCTGCCCAGGATCTCAAACCCATGTGGTCCTGTCCATCAATAAACCATCTTTCCAATTAGCCTCCATGTTTCTAGTGTCTTTCACCCCACTTGGAACTGAACCCAGATGGATATTCTTTCGACACCCACTTCTATTCAACGAAGCCATTCCACTCTCTAGAGTTGTGTTTGGAGTTGTACCATTGGAACCATTTTGGAATAATAAATGAGAAAAAAGAAGATGGGGTCTTAAACTATAACTCAAGTTTTTAAAATTTAACCTATCCTTTTATTTGGATTCTTGTATGATTTTTATAGCTTCTTATATTCTAATCAGTTTTGTGAGCCTTTTCTTTTCTTTTGCTGATCAATTACCAATAAAATAAAATAAAATAAAATAGAATGAGAAGGAAGGAAGGAAGGAAGGAAGGAAGGAAGGAAGGAAGGAAGGAAGGAAGGAAGGAAGGAAGGAAGGAAGGAAGGACCCTGAAGGTTTACACAGTTCACCGTAATGTGGCAGTAGATATGAGTAATGATTCAGTCAATACACAGATACGTTAAAGTGTATAAAAGTAGTTTAATTAAAGAGATAGCACAGTCCAAATAACAGACCGAATCATACACGATCTATCAGTCAGTATTCAGAAGTACATTAGTCTTCTCACCATCCTTGCTTTGTCTTAATCAGCAAACAAAGATTTCAACTATCACAGATAGTTAGCTACACACAGAGCTTACTCTCAGACACGAAGTCACTTCAGCAATGAATCAGCAAAAGAGAGAGAAAACTAACCATGTTCTCTAGCTCCCTCTTATGGCCGTTACTGCCAGTAAGAATGCACCAATGCATTTAAAGCAATATTACATGTATACATATAAACAGTGATTTGTGGCTTGTTTATATTAACAAACCCAACTGTTTGGACAGAGTCCTAGCAAAT
>QLTV01000442.1:612741-627596 GCA_003457575.1 Thermophis baileyi
TCTTTCTTTCTTTCTTTCTTTCTCTTTCTCTCTTCTTGGAGGCGGGAGAAGGAAGAAAATGCTTTGGGACTGGGAGGGCGGGCAGCCCGGCCCAGCAGCAGTGCGTCCCCTGTCATATGCCATCCTGGAGCACCATTGCCGCCAACGCCACCCCTCTCGCCTTCCTGGCTTCAGCTCCGGGACCAGCAAAGAAGCGCGGTTGAGCGGGGCCAGGGCATTAGTGCAGGAGCAGTGAGGAGTTCAGAGCAAGCGGCAGTTCATCTTCATACATGGAGGGCAGGCGAGAGGAGGGCAGGGGGTCCCCCAGCCCCGGTGCCCCTCCTCCGTGCAACCTGATGCTGCCGAGCGGTCTCCTTCACGCTGCCTGTTTCGCTCATGGGGCGGATGGACTGGAACTTCCGTACTTCTTTGCTGGCGCGGTTGAACAGGGCCGGGGCCATTCCCCCCCTTCACCCTGCCTGAACATACAGCCGCCGCGCCCACCTCTCGTCTGTCACGGCTCCAACAGTGGTGGCTTCAGGAGACGCGGGCTCATCTGGAGCTGCTCCCCTGCAGCTGAGCCCGTGGCTTGTCCCTGCTGCCCCTGGGTACGAGGGAGCAGGGCAGGTGAGAGGTGGGCACAGCGGCTGTATGTTCACACAGGGCATGCACAGTGCCGAAAAATCCAAAAAAATTCCCCCCCCCCCAAAAAAAACCTGAAAACAAGACAGCGACACATGCGCAGTGCCGGAAACTCGGCTTCTGCACATGCGCAGAAGAAAAAAACCCAGAAAAAATTTAAAAAAGAGATGGTGGCACCCACAGACCCGCACCGACCGAACCAGATCCATGATGTCACTGTGACATCACCACCAGGTTGCTACCAGTTTGGGCGATCTGGTCCGAACCGGGAGGAACCCACCTCTGGTTCCATAGCCCAAAATACAATGTACAGAACACATTCATTAAAAAAGTGAAGGAAACATAATGTTGGTATCTGGATGTAAAGGATTGCAGCTCTATCTAGGGATTTAATAATAATTTCCTACCTGGCTGTACTGCTTTCTTAAATCCATTATTTCAAGTTACATTAGATTCAGGTTTTCCATTCCTTTTCCAACTTACGGAGTTCTGCTAGGTTTTGCAATATGTGCGTTAAACTGTGATCTCACTGTGTTATTAGCTCCCTGCAGTGAGTTAAAAATGAAGTTTTCTAACATAGATTTGAATATCCTGGTTACAGTTCCACATGGATAGACCGAAACTCACACTTTCTAATCAAACACCAAGGGCTTTAGGAGAACAATACTGAATATGAAAACAAGTGATCTTTAAACAAAATAAACTCCACAGCAGCGGGGCATAAATGTGACTTTTTGCAGCAGAAAAGAGCTGATTGTTAATCATTAAAGTTGCCATTTTTGGGGGGGTAACAGACCCCATAACTGCAAGCGGAACCTTTTAAAAAGAAGAAATGCACTGGTAGCTTTTCCCCCAGTGGTGGAAAGTTGCATAAAAATGCCATAAACAAAAAAAAATTCCTTCTTACAGTTATATAAAGTAAGATGTGTTCCATCATGTTACAGACCAAAAAAAAAATGTTAATGCCACACATACATTGCGCTACTTTTAAAGGAATTATTTTAAACTCTTTTGGTTTAATTCAAAACTTTTTGAATGGACAGGATGTCATGCAAAGCTAACGGATAGATATAGCTACTATGGTTTATCTTCACAGATCTTAGGAACAGTGGTAATTCTCTGCTGGGAATAGTCAACTACCCTCCTTATAGATTTAGCTGCATCACAATTGCACTAAGAGACAACTATACCCACAATAGTAACTGAAAATGGAAATTTGAAATTCCTTTTGCTCTTAACAGGTGATAGAGGTTGGTTGAACCTGTCTGATCAATTTTGGTTAGATAGGTGGCCACTGAGAGAAAATTCTTAAGGAAGGCAAAGACATCTCCCTACTGTTACTAAGAAAGCAACATGGGTGTGTCAATGGGAGTCAAATCTGTTTCAAATGAAATGCTTGCACACACACAAACACATACACAAATACTGTTGTGACCCGCCAGCGGAGCTGGCAGCAGATTCGGACAGTGAGGAGGTTGGGGAGGAACATGGGCCAGTCCTGGAGTCTGGGGAAGGCTCAGACGAGGGCTCTGCATCAGAGGCAGAGATGGGGCCAGGGCAGTCTGACAGTTATCAGTTGCCTTTGGAATCAGATATCAGTGAGGCAGACGAACAGCTGGAGCCTGTTCCCAGTGTGCGCATGTGCAGAACTTCCAGACGAAGGGAACAGCTAAGGAACAAGGAGTAAGGCCACAGGTGGATGATGAATGGCCCCTCCCATAGGGAATAAAAGAGGAGTGAAAGGGGAGGGGAGTTTGTAGGAGACAATTAGTTCACTTAATTGGTTCGTGACTCTCAGAGACTCCTTGCCAAGTTTTGAAGATATTGGCATGGCAGCTCTCCAAGCCAGATAAGGTCTGTGACTGTAAATTTACCCTTGAAAGACTTTGCTGGATGTGAATGAGAAGAATTCACAGTAACTTAATAAAAAGGGATTTTTGTCGGGACAAAAATGCTTCATGGTTTGGAAATGCCTAGGTCAGAACACATACACACACCTCTGTAACAGCTCCTACTAGCTAGGCAACCAATCTGATACCACATCAGTTTGTTATCAAAACAAAGGACAGGTAGAATTTGTCCTTCTAGATCAGGGGTGTTAGACTCGATTACATTGAGGGCCGCATCAGGGTTATGTTTGACCTTGGGGGTGGGGCAGGGTGTGTGTGGCTAGCTCGAAGTCACTCATGTTGGGGCATCTGTGATGGCCCAAGCACTCTGCCAGTGAAAACCTGCTGCCAAACTCCATTTTCGGCTACGGCAGCCTCTTGCAACCCTCTGCCAGTGAAAACGGAGCTCGGGAGGGCTGTCCGCAGCCCTCACAAGCTCCGGTTTTGCGGGCAGAGGCACTGCGGGCCAATCCTTTGCTCTTTCCAGGGTGGTCCCACGGGCCAGATCTAAGCACCATACGGGCCGGATCCAGCCTCCGGGCCTTGAGTTTGACACCCCTGTTCTAGACCAACAAAGAGTACTTTATGTGCCAATATGTCAGGTGAATGGGAGAAAGATGCAGGGATTTCAAGCTTTGTTTCACTATACATGAATTTGGTATTTGACATTCAATAATCGTTGAAATTATTTTAGATAGGTTTACTGCAGTAAACCTTTGTATTTGTTGGTCAGTCACTATGTCGTGTCCAACTCTTCATAATCCCATTGACCACAGCATGCCAGGCCCCCGTGTCCTCCTCTGTCTCCCAGAGTTTGCCCAAATTCATGTTCATTGTGTCAATGATACTATCTAACCATCTCATCCTCTGCTGTCTCCTTCTCCTTTTTTCCTTCCATCTTTCCCAGTACCGGAGTCTTTTCCAATGAATCCTCTCTTCTCACCGCAGTAGCCAAGGGACTTGAGTTTCAGCTTCAACGTCAGTTCTTCCAAAGAACAGTCAGGGTTGACTTCCTTTAGGATTGACTGATTTGATCCTCTTGCAGTCTGAGGGACTCTCAAGGTTTTTCTCCAGCACCACAATGTAAGGTCTCCTGTGGATGATGGCTTATCCACATCTTCCTCAGAGGCCTCGAGGAAGTATGAGAGCATTCCTGGCAGGTTTGGTATTCCTGACCCTGAGCTGCCAGCAGAACATGCCTCGGCTGAGGAGAGCTCGCAGGCCAATGAGGAAGAGGGGGAGGAGCTGCCGGCCTTGGTGGATGCTAGAGTGCACAGGGCAGAGAGGTGGAGATCTGCCAGATTGATGGGGGAAAGGCCCCGCCTCTCTTAATGTGCTGCACTGGGAGGGGCTATTTAGCACGGCAGGCAGAGGGAGGCATTGCTGGAAGCAATGTGTGTGTCAGGCCTGGAAACCATCTTCAGGCCTGCCACATTTAGTGCTGTGGGAAACTGGGAGGGGGGATTGCGTGAGTGGGGAGATATAGTCAAAATAGCAATAGCAATAGCAATAGCACTTAGACTTATATACCGCTTTACAGTGCTTTACAGCACTCTCTAAGCGGTTCACAGAGTCAGCATATTGCCCCCAACAATCTGGGTCCTCATTTTTACCCACCTCGGAAGGATGTAAGGCTGAGTCAACCTTGAGCCGGTGAGATTTGAACCACCGAACTGCAGCTAGCAGTCAGCTGAAGTAGGCTGCAGTAGTGCACTCTAACAACTGCGCCAGCTCGGCTCANACATTCCTTTCTCCGAGAGTCAAGGTCACTCTGCCCTGCACCTGGTGGGGTGTGCCTGGGAGGTATCTCCAGTTGGGACGGTGCATTGATTGGACAATGTGATGGACATGTGGGTGCTGGGGCAGGGGCTTGAACTTTCTTTTGGGTGTGGAAAACCGGAAGCTTTCAAATTCAGGTTTTCCCAGATGTGCCAATATGACATCTCTAATAAAATGGAACTTTGAGGAAATCTATGCCTTGGAGTTTTCTTTCGTTGGGGGTGTTACTTGGAACCCTGACAGTGTGTGGATCGTGGCCAGATGGTTTGTTTGTGTTTCCGGGACTCTGCAATTCATAGATTTAATTCAGCTGCAGAGAGTTTTTATGTTTGTGTTTGGAGCAGCCGGTTATCTGTCAGGTGGATTAATTGGCCATTGCCTCGAAGGTTAGTCTGGAGCTTGTTCAGGGCTGGCTTCGCTGAAAACGACCCCCTGCATTCCTGGCTTGGACAATTCCTGTGACTTCTCCTTGCAAGCCCTGAATCTTGGACCACCGGACTTGTTGACAAACCTCAGCGTAGGCCCTGGACCTTGGAGGGGATTTGGGCTGTTTATTTTTGGAACCTACTCAGGCAAAACCTTTATTTCTAAGACTGTTTTTGGTTTGGGTGTAAGTTTGTTTTGCTTTTGGTTATCTCATTGATCATGAGCTTGCAGCTGGGAGTTAACTGAAAACCTGAAATAGAACTGTAGTGGGAACAGATTGAATAAAACTCTCTACACCAACCCTGACGTGTGGGTGAGTGGGGGCAGCACACACAATTTGAAATCAACAATAAACCTACTGATCAACATTTCTTGTATCTTCTAATATCTGTTGTTTCCACTCCATTTCAAGTGAAGCATAACACTTTTCTTTAAAGCCCAATTAAGTGTATGGCATGAGTACTCCAGATGAAAGTGTGTGTGTGTGTGTGTGTGTGTGTGTGTGTGTGTGTGCTTTCCATATCATCTTGTCCATGCAACTGATTATTCTTTGTACCCTCCTCTATAGATCATTTGAACTGGGGTAAATGTTGGGCAGAAATGGTTAACTACTCACCAGTCCTTGAAAAGAATTAGTTTGGTAGGAATAAGAGACGAGTTTGAGGACAATTTTTAATAGGTGTGGATATTATTACCGATTTGGGTATGCTGGTCAATCCTTATTGTTCTTCTGAGGAATCTTAAAGCCTGATTTATTGTTTGTGGTTTTGATCTGAAGGTTTTTATTGACCTGATAAATGGAATTCATTTCACTTTGTTAGCGATCTTGGTGTTTTTACTATTGACTCTTATTAGCAATTGACTCTGCTTTTAATGTTACAATATTGATATTTCGCTGTGTTGCAACCTTTCCTAAAATGCTCTTCTTTTGCCTGTAAAAGTGGCCTGCAAACATTTTAAATATATTTTTTAAACTTTTTCTTTTATCATACCCTCTGAATTTTCCATTGATGAGGGATTCAGAAATTAGTTCTGAAAAAACCTCACCCCGACAGCATCAACTAGATTTTGACTATTACTGCATTATAAGTGAATGTACCACCTTGAATGGTGCTTAGCATGTAATCAAAATTTCAAGGCAGATCACCTGATTCTCTGAAAAGGGTCCTCTGCACATATGCAAAGTGTGATTTTTAGGAACAGAAGGGTTGCTTAGCCCATTGGTTGAATGAAGCACCCCTCTGAAGTTCAACATAAGAGCCGAGGTGGCACAGTGGTTAGAGTGCAGCACTGCAGGCTACTTCAGCTGACTGCTAGCTGCAGTTCGGCGGTTCAAATCTCACCGGCTCAAGGTTGACTCAGCCTTCCATCCTTCTGAGGTGGGTAAAATGAGGACCCAGATTGTTGGGGGCAATATGCTAACTCTGTAAACCACTTAGAGAGGGCTGTAAAGCACTATAAAGCGGTATATAAGTCTAAGTGCTATTGCTATTGCTATTGCTAACACAGCCCAAATAGAAGATAGTAATGCAGATGAAAAGTAAAGCATTTTTTACAAAGTTAAGTAAATATATTGACCTGAAAAACAAAGGTGTGGCCCTATCTGCTATCCTTTTAAAAATGTGTATTTTACTTATTCAAAATGATGATGGTTTGTCTTCAGCTGATATTGTCGTGACGGTTGTATGGATTTTGGTTGTTTTTTTTTTTAAAACCACACCCAAATTATATGTCAAAGTCCAAAGTCAGTGTGTGTTTTTCATTTCCTACAGTTTCTTAGGCATGGAGAAATAATAGGGGGTAGTCTGGACCATATAATTTAGTCTCAGCTTTCAGAAGAAAAAGCAACTTTATAGCTCTTATTTCAGGCATGGTCTGCTTTGTTTTTGCCAATAACTGTATATCCTCAAGGTGTCAGTGCAGTAGCTGCAGTGAAGTCGGCAATGGGTAAATTTAGAACCAAATCTCTTCCTTTGGGGTCTCTCCCTCTCTCCCCTCTCCCTCCCGCTCTCCCCCTCTCCCCCCCTCTCATGAAACCTTTCTTCCTTGTCCATACCAACTGGCTATGAGAAGAGATAGCTAATGCTCACAAGAAGTCAAATGAATTCTTCAAGACCATCCATTATCCACACAGGGAATGGGACAACTCACTGCAGCCAATTTACCATGGCCATCTCATCATGTCCATCTTGCTATGGTCAATTTGCCATAGCCAACTCACCACGGCAGGAAAATTCATTACAGGACAATTCAATCATTCTATTTAATTATTTAAAATAATTAAAACATTATTTTAATTTTTTTCATTCACATTTTATTTTGTTCCTCCTTTGACATCCTTTATTTAATTATTCTATCCCACCATTTCTTTGATAATAGTGTAACTATTGTCCCATGGCAAGTTGGCCATGGCAAATTGACCATGGCAAGTTGACTGTGGTCAGTTGGCTGAAGCAAGTTGTTCCATCCACACATTCCTTAGTAGTATGAAAAGATGAACATAGAACCCTCTAGATCCATGATGGCGAACCTATGGCACGCATGCCACAAGTGGCACGCGGAGCCATATCGGTGGACACATGAGCTGATTTTCGGCCAGCTGATTTTCGGGCCTTCTGGGCCCACTGGGAGTCGGGAAACAGGTTGTTTCCAGCCTCCGGAGGGGGTGGGGAAGGCCCATTTTTTGCTCTCCCCAAGCTCCAGAGACTTTCTAGGAGCCTGGGGAGGGCGAAAATGGCCTTCCCCACCCCACCCCCCGGAGGTCCTCCGGAGGCCGGAAATGGCCCATTTCCCAACTTGAAACGGGCCATTTCTGGCCTCCGGAGGCCCTCTGGAGGCCAGAAATGGCCCATTTCCCAACTTGAAATGGGCCATTTCTGGCCTCCGGAGGGCCTCCGGGGGGGGGAAAGGCCATTTTCGCCCTCCCCAGGCTCCTAGAAAGGCTCTGAAGCCTGGTGAGAGCAAAAAACGGGTGTGCCATTGCGTGCCAGGAGCTGGAGGGGTCACGCACGCATGCACGGGGGGCCGCATGGAATTATGGGTGTGGGCACGCGCATGCGTGACCCCCCTGCACTCCCCCCTTTTGGCACAAGAACCAAAAAAGTTTCGCCATCACTGCTCTAGATGTTTTGGGCAACAACTTCTATACCATTTTCCTGTTGCCAATGATTGATTAGGTTAATCCATCTGTGAACTAGATGGGTCTTATGAAGTCTCCAAAACTGGGGAAATACCTGAACAAGGAGGGGCAGACTTATGCCAGCAAACTGAAATTAAGATGATAAAAATGCTGAATGTTAAATTATAGAAATTCAGGAGGAAATATATTCAGATGCGCTCAATTTGCCTTTTAAAAAGTCACATTATCTTTTCTTAGTACACATTTCCATTTTTAGCACTGTCCTTGCCATATGATTTGATAAATGATAACGGAAAGCATCTCAGTTTGCAAACAGACTCCTTTTAAATAGGTTTCCAGCTGGTTCACGTTTTGTGATGCTAGCGTTGTACTTCGGAGATGTGAATGCTAGAGAGGAAAGCAAGTTGGGGAAATGATTAAAGACAACCTTAAAATTCATTGTCTTTTGCACATAATAACCATGGCTGGAGGCAGCATCTAACATTTTTACAAATGCTTTAAATAACAAGCAGTTTTCAGGGGAAGTACAAATCTTTACAGCTCAAAGTTCCTCTTGCAAATTTGTCAAACTTCAAAGCATAATGATAAATACAATGCAACAGGAACTAGTCTTTGTGTTTTCTCTAGTTTTACATTTTGCACACCAGACTGTTTTAACGGTGAACATAGTGAATTGTGCATAATGAATGTTCCTTTAAAAGACTGTATGCACTGCAGTCTTGAAAAATCCCCTCCCTTCAAACATATTATATTTTTACAGTATTTTCAGTTCACCTACCCCTTGTCCAATATTTTTTTTTTCATTGTAGAAATACCATAATTTGGACAGAGTTACAAAATTTCAAATGCTACACTGGTGCTACCATCAATTATGGCACAGTGAGTAATTCCTTAATTCAGTGTTATCAACCACAGGACTTCTATTCTGTACAACTCCATGGCATGTATATTGAAATAAATTGTATTTAATAAATATGCATTTGAAACAATAAAGGAAGATATAATATTTTTTAGAATCCGGGACCAATCTAGAATTCTGATTCTAGATTGCTCCAGAATTCTAAAAATATTACATAAAATTACATACAAATATTATGTAATAAAATTATATTAATAAATATATAAACTATTGTGTAATAGAATTCTGTAATAAAAATACATAAGCTATTCTGATTGAATAGAAATAAGTCATCATAACATAATAGCATTTATTTATTTTTTGGTTGGTTGGTTATTTGCTACATTTCTGCTAATTTTGAGCACTCCAGGTTGCTAAAGAAGGGTGAAAAGTGACACACAAAATGATTTTTTGAAAAACAAAAGGTTGCATTAAGGAAAGTAAAAACCTAATAAAAGACATCTATATATAGTAAAGGAAGATAATCCCATGGGGCCATGTAGGGGTTGTGTAGGGGTCATAGCTGGCTCTATAGGCAAAGTACAAATCCTAGGTGTTTGTCTGAGCTAAGTTTGGTTGAAGTTTGGACTGCTCTGAGGGTGATGCAATAATTCCTATTGTGGCTTAATGGCTTTGTCCTGTGTTGGATCTTGAGTGATGGCTGCTTCAAATCCTACCATTCTGCCTTTGTTTCAAAATATCCTGTCTTGAATGGATTACCAAATCTGCATTTCTAAAAGATGGCCTCAGTATCTGCTGGGGCTATTAAGGAAAGTGGGGTTTGCTTTCTGCCTCTAAAAAAAAGATGTTTCTCCATTTCTCCCTTTGGGGAATATAATAATCTGCCTTTTTTAATATTCCTCAAAATATTTCATTCTTCTAGGAGGGGAGGTGGCTTCCCACACCAGAATTGAGAATAACATGAACAAAGGCCCAGTCATAAATAGTAGAGGGACGATTCTGACAGTAAAGGCATTTTCAGAAAACCTGTCCTGCCTACGTGATTACTAGATATGTTTGTAAGAGGAGCAGAAATATTCATCCATTTCCAAATGCTGGTATGGTTGAATCTCCAGCATCCATAACACCAGTGGTGGGTTGCTACCAGTTCGCCCCGGTTCAGGCGAACCGGTAGCGGCAGCGGCAGGAGGCTCCGCCCACCCACCTGGATGTCATCACAGACGATCTGCGCATGCGCAGAAGCGCCACACGCGAGTTCACAGTTCCGAACCGGTAGCGAAGGTAAGTGAAACCCACTACTGCATAACACTATCAATATCCTTTCTTCCAAAGCTTTTTTTGCAAATGTACATTGCATTTAAATAGGTGTCAGACATTCTGGCTGAACCTGATTACTCCTTATTTACTTATACAATGTATTTGTGACAAAGATTTGTAAGTCACTTGATTGTTCAGATTACTCTTTCTAGCTGTAATTCTATACAGATGTAGACAAATCTGCCTCTATAGTTTTCTTTTGTATTTGTGGTTTTCAAGCACTCAGTCACTCCATGCCACTCTTTCCAATTATTTTTTTTAACGGAATATAAAAATGTATACCAATTTTCATGTGGGTTTTTGAATATTGGATCAGACAAATTCTTCTATGCTCTTTTCATAAAATACAAAGCTTTGTGCTAACGTCTCTTACCTATCTTTGCAATTTTGCAGCATGTTTGCATTGAGTTGGGGCACAATCTCTCTTACTGAACACCTTGTGGTAGGCATTTTATTTTACCAATTGTAGAAACGACATTTCAAATGACAGAAAGCAGCAAAAACTGCAGGGCCACTCCATTCTGACTTAAGAATTACCTCAAGAAACGGTGATTATGGCAATGCACATTAAAACCCATTTTTCACCATGCTTAATATGTGACAATACCAAAAGAAAAAAAAAACTCAGCTAGCATACCTGAAAGATAATGAAAAGTATGGAAGTAATTGTCGCTTTAAGTGTTTGAGTTGCTGGTGTGACTATCATAGAAACTGCAAAGCCAGACTCTTAGATTGGATGCAATACCTGTCATGGTGAATCTTTAAATGCCAGGTCCATTTCAATGCCTATCTACCAGAATTGGCCTCAAGTAGACCAGAAATCAGACTGTTCATGTGTCATCCTCCGAGGTGGCGCAGTGGTTAGAGTGTAGCACTGCAGGCTACTTCAGCTAACTGCTAGCTGCAGTTCGGCGGTTCAAATCTCACTAGCTCAAGGTTGACTCAGCCTTCCATCCTTCTGAGGTGGGTAAAATGAGGACCCAGATTGTTGGGGGCAATATGCTAACTCTGTAAACCGCTTAGAGAGGGCTGTAAAGCACTATGAAGCGGTATATAAGTCTAACTGCTATTGCTATTGCTATCTCAGAAGCTTCTCTGAAGTCCTTAATCATGGGATGAGAGGCCACCAAGCTAATCTTGAGAGCTTAAAAAAAATATCCAGAAGACAATGGCAAGATAATTACGTACAGTATTTTGTTAAAACCCACAGTGATGAGTTTTAAGGAAGCTTTACACTTTATCCAGAAGATTAGTAGAGTCTGTAGTTAATGAATATACATGATAATTGTAAATTAGCTATATTTTGATTTGACTGCCAATATTTTATCTTCGGCCGAACAATCAATGGAAACACTGAAACGATGAAAAGGTTCTGGGTCGAAACGGTTTGGCCTGCCCTTGCCTGAAGAAATTTCCAGCACATTATCTGTTTTCAAGGACCACTTCTACTTTAATAATAAGGCAAGAATCTTACAATATGAGAAGTTCTGTCTAAAAAGCCTTTCGCAAGAAAGCAGAGAGAAAGATTTCGAGCCAAGAATTAAAGTTGAGAAAATTGGCAGATGTGGCTCTGTTTCTGAGCACATTCCTCAGGTTTGTTGGCATGTGAGACATTTTCTAATCATTCAGAATATAATAGCTGGGACCTTAAATATGGATGATCATTCACAAGGGAACATTGTTCTGACGTGTTGGGTAGAACGATGATGGAAGGAACTAAGTACCCTATCACTTTCTTTTTATTTCCCTCATTAGAATGCAATCATAGCAGAACATTCTGGAAATCTACGTTTATTTGTTTGTTTACATCCTGCCTTTATTATTATTATTTTTTTACAAATAACTCAAGGCAGCAAACATATCTAGCACACCTTCCTTCTGCACAACAACAACCCTCTGAGGTGAACTGAGCTGAGAAAGAGCTAGCTCAAAGTCACCCAGCTGGCTTTCCTGGCTAAAGCAAGACTAGAACTCACGGTCTCCCAGTTGCTAGCCTGGTGCGTTTACCACTAGAAACAAAATGGTTCTTAGAGCTGTAAATCACCTTGTGGGTTTAGTTTATCCTTTGTCTGTCTGAATTCCATTGTAACATTCCTCCTTTGTAGACCCATATTTCCATTGGTACATGAAATTTCAGATCTGGAGGAATAAATATGTCTGCAGAGTTTTCTTCTTTACTCTGGGTCTTTTTTTTCCTGAATGCAAAGTTTTTCTGTCTCCTTCCTTCCTTCCTTCCTTCCTTCCTTTCTTCCTATTGTTAATCTACTGTCTCCTTCCTTCCTTCCTTCCTTCCTTCCTTCCTTCCTTCCTTCCTTCCTTCCTTCCTTCCTTCCTTCCCTTTCTTTTTCTCTTTCTCTTTCTCTTTCTCTTTCTCTCTCTTTCTCTTTCTCTTTCTCTTTCTCTTTCTCTTTCTCTTTCTCTTTCTCTCTCTCCCTCTCCCTCTCCCTCTCCCTCTCCCTCTCCCTCTCCCCTTCTCCCCCTCTCTCTTCTCTCTTCTCTCTTCTCTCTTATCTCTTCTTTCTCTCTCTCTTTCCTTTGGTCTGGTTCTTATAGTCACAAAAAAAGTTTAATTGCTATTTAGAAAATGATCCATGGGTGCAGAAAAAAAGCATGCCCGCTCCCTCTTACATTGGCACCTTGCCTCTTTTCATAGCCCATATGTAGATTTTTCATTTGAGAATAGACTCCTTGCCGGAATTCTTGTAAGTTAATTCTATGCTAATACCCATCACTAATCAGAGCTCTGAGAAACATGGTGTCTGGATTAAGTGTTTCCAGTCCAGGTTGTTGTAAGAGAAATCTGACATCTTTTCCTTGTAGATTGCTATTTGCATTTTCAGAGACCTAGAGCTTAGTGGTGTGCATTCTTATGTTAAAAGGATATTATTATATTTACCTTAACAAAGATTTCTCCATTTCCCTGAAAATATGTTAATTTATGCATGTTATTATTTTTATTCAATCTAAATGTTCTACTTAAGCGCATAAGGTAAGGTCTGAATCGAATGGCATTTATGACAAAATTTGAAGAAAGTGCAAAGAGGGAGAGAAATATATATATAGAGAGAGATTATTACACTGCAAGTCTTGGGAAGAGATGTTATTTTGTTTTTCTTTGAAAATGCATATCTCATAAATTGCTCTTTTCACATCAAGTGTGAAAACAAAGTACAAACAGTGCAACTATTGTTCCATTTAGATTTAAAATATAGAACATAGAATAATAGGGTTGGAAGGGACCTTAGAGGTCTTCTAGTCCAAGCCTCTGCCCATGGCTGGAGATCCTATACAATATATATATTTAAAACTCCCTTTTTATGGCCCTGTAATCGCTTAATTCAAGGTAGAATCAAGGGACTGGATGGAGTTGAACATTTATTGGCCGGATGCCCTTCCTGACACCACATGGCGTTCACAGCAAATATTTTTTTTCTTTGCACCCTAGGAGAGAAATATCTGCCACTACCTAGGATTGCCTCAAGTGGGAGGCAAATGTCTTCACCATTAGGCCACCACACCACTCACATTATTGTATTGTATAGTATTGCATTGCATTGCATTGCATTGCATTGCATTGCATTGCATTGCATTGCATTGTATTATATTATTATATTATTATATTATTTGTTATATTTGTTATATTATAACATTACACTACACTACACTACATTATTATATTATATTATATTCAATAATATATTAACTATCTTATATTTGCTTATTATTACTTTATTTTATTAATTCATAAATATATTGAATTAATAAAATGACAATGTTTTTTTCAGGTAGGATTTATTTCAGTGTTTGTTTAATTTATCATTTTGAATTGTAGGGTGATGACTCTTGCGATGTAACCCAGAGTTTTCCTAAGTAATATCGAAACATCTTATTTTGAAGATAACATGAGCTGTTAGCTTTTTCTTATAGCTCTGAATATCTATTAATACATGAATAATCTCTCTGTGTGTCATCTATTAATAGATGAATAATCTTGGCTATAATTCAAAGCATTCTCCTTCCATATCACCGTTTCCACTAGTCTGTTGGTTTGCCTTGTTACCCTTTTCCACCCAGTCTCTTATCTTGAAATCTTCCTTCCCATTTTCTCCTTTCACTATTTCCGAATTCACCCTTTAAGCACAATATAAGTACCACATTAAAAGTCTATTACTGGTAATGGATTTAATGCAAAAGTGCAGATTACCTATAATTAATGGGAAAGTAATTCCATGTCTGATCCGATGTAACGGAGTCCCATTTTAATTTAAATACATTGTTCGTCTGTTGAGCCATCAAAAGGAATGCAATGTCTCCGGTGGCTTAGAAGTATATTCATTCCATAAGAAACTGTCGGATCTTTCCCTAGTTCATCTTTGAAATTTGGCAGTATCTGCAGGACATAGCTGTAATCTGGCTTCCTGCTGACCCTTAGGTAGACCAAAGCAAGGGCAGATCGTAACTTAGATTTATTTCAGTTCTAAGAAGAGAGATCCTGGAAGCTATCTCTGACGCAAGCTCTTTTATTTTCATTCTTGAGTTATGAGTCTGAGAGGAGATCAAGGCATAATTATGCCCAGCACACAGGACAACAAGCCCTTCTATAACATGGTCATACCTGGCTATTGCAATCATCAGAAAGACATAAATTATGGCTGTAGGAATTACTCTAAGATACGCAGTGTGTGTGGCTTCTGCGAGTGAACAAAAACTGGAGACAAAAATTCCACTACAGCTTCTTGCCTTCTGGTTAATGTTCTCCCAGCCTAACTCTCTGAGGATCCATTCATGGGGAAAGAAAACAACAACATTCACACTTCTTCCTCTG
>QLTV01000442.1:637650-649359 GCA_003457575.1 Thermophis baileyi
CACGAGAAGAGTACTCCACTCCTCTGCTCACAATAGAAGACCTTATGCCACCAGGCTTGAAATTTTGGGCTTGGACAACCTTGAACTACGCCGCCTACGGTCTGACGTAAGCATAGTACACAATTGTCTGCTACAATGTCCTACCTGTCAACAACTACTTCAGCTTCAACCGCAATAATACACAGGCAAACCACAGATACAACCTCAAGGTAAACCACTCCAAGCTCGACTGCAGAAAATACGACTTCAGCAATAGAGTGGTCAATGCCTGGAATGCTCTAGCTGACTCTGTTGTTACTTCCTCAAACCCCCATAGCTTCAACCTTAAACTGTCTACCATGGACCTCACACCATTCCTAAGTGGTCTGTAAGGGGACGTGCATAAGCGCATCAGCGTGCCTACAGTCCCTGTCCTACTGTCCCCTTTTATTTGTACTCATTTCATGTGCTCATGTCCATGTTTATACTTATACCTGTTATCTCGTACATGTTTGACAAACTAAATAAATAAATAAATAAAATAAAATAAATAAATTTGGCTCATTGGTACAAATTATTTCTTATGGACTTCAGACTGTGAGTGAACCACCCACAGTGAGACACCAAGAGCTGATATTTAGCATAAATTTTTTACGGTGTTGTGGCCCGCCAACGGCCAATGGAGCTGGCGGCAGACTCAGACAGTGAGGAGGTTGGGGAGGAACATGGGCCAGTCCTGGAGTCTGGGGAAGGCTCTGATGAGTGCTCTGCGTTGGAGGCAGAGATGGGGCTAGGGCCATCTGACAGTTATCAGCTACCTTTGGAGTCAGAGTTAAGTGGGGATGAAGAACAGCTGGAGCCTGTTCCCGATGTACACATGCACAGAGCTGTCAGGAGAAGGGAACAATTAAGGAACAGAGGTCGACTCGGGAGTAAAGGCACAAGGGGACACTGAATGGCCCCTCCCATAGGGAATAAATAGGAGCAAAAGGGGAGTGGTGTTTGCAGGAGACAATTGGTTCGTTTATTAGTTTGAAGATTTGTTTACCTGAGTTGGTGCCTCACAGAGACTTCTTGCCAAATATTTCCTTGTACAGCATTGTGCCTGGAAGCTAACGGCCTGGCAACTATCCAAGGACTGATAAGGTCTGTGATTGCAATTCACCCTTGAAAGACTGTTTGCCGGGACTTTGCTGGATGTGAATGCTAGGAATTCACGTTAGCCAAATAAAACGGGTTTTTTTCGGGACAAAGAGTCTGTTTCGTGATTTGGTGAAGAACATACGGTGTATATTTAATCCTTTAATACACATATACAAATCATTTGCTCCAGACAGAGAATTGTACACCCCAGGTGTTCCAAAGGTATAGTGATTCCATACAAGGACATTTCAAAGGATTTGCAATTATTCGGAGACTTGCTTCACTCTTCTTTACAAAGGAACAATATCTAAATCCATAATGTTTGAATCCTCCTTCCCACCAATTTGTAATTCAGATATAATTCCATCTGGGATGACCTCAAGAAGTGGCCCGGTCACATGCAAGATTTCTTAGGGCCTTCTGAAGATAACCTTTGAAATATAGGGTAATAAAATGTTTGGAATATAAAACAGAGCACATGTTTCTGCTAACATCATGCTGGGAATAAGGAATAAGAGGACCTTATGTAGTGCCTCTAGTTTATTACTGAATATTAATGGGTTATTTTCATATCTCAATGACAGATACAGAAGAAGGTAGATGCAGAAATTCTTAGTTGTATAAAAATAAAGAACCATATGAAATATGAAGATACGTAATGGATAAGAGACCTACTTGTCTAATTTTACGAAGCAAAATCAGGTTGATTGTTGTTAAAGCTTGAATGGGAAACCCACATAAGTTAGGTAGGAAAAGGGAGGGAAAAACCTAGAATGTTGAACCGTTCTCATATTCTTGCCAGGAAAATTGCAAGGACACGAGCACAAAATCACCAAAAAGTGAGCTAAACTTCAAGGGCACTTTATTCAGAAGATGAATAGGTAAAATTATTATTTCAAGAAGAAATGAATTATAGTTTGTATGACAAGCTCTTGTAAGCACACTGATGAAGATCAACCCATACTAGGTTTATTTTGTTTCATAATGTCCATTCCAATGGCTGTTATTGTTGATGACTGATCACTGGTTGTAATTGCATCATGATAACCTTGATTTTAACCATAATTAACCACATAGATTCTGATGATCCCAAACCATCTTGCTTAATGTGGATGGTCAAGAAAGTGGAAATCCCATTTGCATTTTCTCCATTGGTTGTATTATATAAATAAAAAGTTATAGCTAAGGAAGAGCCATGGTGGCACAGTGGTTAGAATGCAGTATTGCAGGTTAACTCTGTCAACTACCAGCAGTTGGATCTTGACCAGCTCAAGGTTGACTCAGCCTTCCATCCTTCCAAGGTGGGTAAAATGAGGACCCAGATTGTTGGGGGCAATATGCTGACTCTGTAAACCACTTAGAGAGGGCTGTAAAGCAATATGAAGCGGTATATAAGTCCAAGTGCTATTACTATTGCTATTGCTAAGCAATTATGAATGGGAGAAAGAAAGAAGAAAGCACAGTCACTGATCATATCGGAGAGAGAGAGTTCATCCTTTATAGAAAAAGTACCAATTAACATGATTGAAAGGAGGTACATAAGTGGATCACCGATGTCAGATGACAATGATTGCTTCTTCCCTAGCATAGTATCTGCTATTACATGCACTGTGTTTGAGAATTTGAATCTGATCAGAGAAGATGAAAAATAACAAAGAACCAAAATTCTCTTGGTTATACAGAAGAGTAAGTTTTGCTATCACTAACTTCCACTGAACCAGCTGAGTGGCTTCTTTCTGGGATTTTAGAGTTTGGAGGAAATTGGCCACTGTCTCAAAGATGCTTTTTTTCCCCCTTCAAAAGGAAACTGGACTGTTTTTTCTTTTGTTTTGTTTTTCCTTGAGGAAGAAGAAGAAGAAGAAAACATTTCGCTTCTCATGTAAGAAGTTTCATCAGTTTTGATGGTGGGGGGAAGGGAGGAATTGAAGGATGGGTACTGACAGTTGAGACTGGATGGTGGGGGAGGGATGGAAGGATAGCTTCTGAGAGAACGACTGGATTGTCCCCAAGTGGCCTCAACAGCTCTCAGAGAATGCCAACAACCAGATGACTTGAAAGAAGTACAATCCTTCCATTACCCCCCATCCTATCAGAACCTATCTTTCCATCCCCCCACCATCCCATCTCAACTGTCAGTACCTCTCGTTCCATCATTCTACAATCAGAACTGATGGACAGTTGAAGAAAAAAGCACCTTTGATACAAAACTATGACCTGGACGACTGAGAATCTCCATGTTCTGACCTAGGCTTCTTAGAAAGCATGAAGCAGAGTCTTAGTCCCGGTAAAACATCTTTTATTTACACGACTGTGAATTCCTTTCATTCACAGTCCACAAGGCTTGGCAAACAGTCTTTCAGAGGAATATTTATAAACACACACCTTATCTCACTTGGAACGCTGCCAGAGAACTAGTTTCCAAATACAGGCAAGACAAAACGTGGCACCGAGTCTATTAGAGTCACAAACAGCACTTTCCACTCTTGCAACAATCGAAGGAACTAATTGTTTCCTGCAAAAGCTCACACCCCATTCGTTCCTCTTTCATTTCCTATGGGAGGGGCCAATCATCTCCAAGGTGTGGCCTTACTCCCAAGTCCACCCTGCTTTCTTAGTTGTTCTTGTCTTCTGGCAGCTCTGCGCATGTGCACACTGGGAACAGGCTCCAGCTGTTCCTCTGTCTCGCTGATGTCTGACTCCAGAGGCAGCTGATAACTGCCAGATGGCCTTGGCCCCCTCTCTGCCTCCGACGCAGAGCCCTTGTCCGAGCCTTCCCCAGACTCCAGGACTGGGCCATGTTCCTCCCCAACCTCCTCACTGTCCAAATCTGCTGCCAGCTCCGCTGGCCACTGGCAGGCCACAACACTCCACAGACAAATTGGCCACTGATTTACCATTATTATAGAGGAATAACAATGCAGCTATGATTCCAGGACACTCTACACTTGAAGGAAGGAGCCTAGTGGTGAATTTTAAGGAAAATAACAGAAAAGTTCCTGTTTATACTGGGGTGGGGGGAATATTAGGAAAAGGAAACTTGAAGGCATGTTGCATCGGGGAAAAATATCTTTGGGAAAATGTCACACACACACACACACACACACACACACACCAATCTTGAAGGTGGTGAGAGAAGGTACCTCAAATACATGAGATTATGTCCATTCAATGTTTCTCCTCTTTGCAGGCTTATAGTTGTACTGTTAATTTTAAACATTTTTGAATTCATTTGTTGGCAAGATGCTGATTTAAATTCACAGAGCAAGAATGTATTTATTCACTTCTCTGATGTATCTTTTACCTCCATTTACATGACCTTTTCCCATGGACTTCCTATCACATTTGTTGCTCAGTGGAACAACAAAACATTAACAAAATAACAAAGATAATGGCTTTTTGACTATGTTAAACTGTGTTAAGCTAAATCATCATCTAATTGGGCTCATTACAAGTGTATCGGCCAACCTTTTCCCCTGAAACTTTACACCATTATTTTTACAATGAATATATTTAAAGGGGAAAAAAAGTGTGTGCTTGAATCAAGCTTGACTTCTTTTTTTAATATTTTTTATTAAGAGTTCTACAAAAAATGTAAAAAAAACTAACTAATAAAGAGAAAAAACAGAAAAAAAAGACAAAAAGACAAAAGGGCAGAAAGAAAAAGGAAAAAAGAAGCTTCTGATTTTGTTTGTAGGAAATACAAATGCAATTACAAAGTTATCTCTTATTGTATGATTAATCAAGCTTCACTTCTGATTAGCACCTGGACACTTCGTATCATCTAGACTCTAGATCAGGGGTCTCTAACCTTCACAACATTAAGACTTATGGACTTCAACTCCCAGAATTCCTCAGCCAGCATGGTGTCCAACCTGCAGCATGGCTGGCTGAAGAATTCTGGGAGTTGAAGTCCATAAGTCTTAAAGTGACCAAGGTTGGGGACTCCTGCTCTAGATGATACGAAGTGTCCATATGCTAATCAGAATTCTTGTGATTCTAGATCAGTGGTGGGATTCAAAAAATTTTACTACCAGGTCTGTGGGCGTGGCTTGGTGGGCATGGCTTGGTGGGCGTGGCAGGGGAAGGATACTGTAAAATCTCCATTCCCACCCCACTCCAGGGGAAGGTTACTGCAAAATCCCCATTTCCTCCCGATCAGCTGGGACTTGGGAGGCAGAGAGTAGATGGGGCGGGGCCAGTCAGAGGTGGTATTTACCAGTTCTCCGAACTACTCAAAATTTCCGCTACCGGTTCTCCAGAACCTGTCAGAACCTGCTGAAACCCACCTCTGTTCTAGATTCTAGAGGTTCACCACTGCTTTATTCTGGCTTTTCATTTTCACTTCCCTTCTAATCTACAGCCTAGAATTACCTCTCATATCCAATGTGAGTATGTACAAGACCCAACCCTGGTCATCTTCTGATCTCAAAGAAGAACAGCTGAATTCTGACATTCCCCCAAAGCTAAAAAAATATATCAAAGAAGCCCACGGATGTTGATTTATCCTGACGACACACCTACACAGATTAGACAGGAAAAATTCTCTTTGCCAGTCATAGCCAATTTTAAGCAGATCTCTTTATTCATTTTTTTGATCTCTTTATTCATTTTGCTAGAAATCTCAACTTATGGTTGATGTTAGGGAAAGAAAGGAAATAAGCCGTGACAGCTGCTCCAAGTATCAAAGAATGCCTTTTCCTCCAAATGTGTAAGGTTAAAGGATGGTTTGACCATAATGGAAAGGCCAAATGGAAATTCTTTGGAGGCTTTGATTATTAGGCTATCTTCAATTAAATTTTAGACCACATTTTCAGATCCTGCAGTCTGGGTTCCAAATTTCCTCATATATCTTTCCCTTGAATTAATTTTTCAAAGGCTGGTTCAAGAATTCTAATTAAATCGCTGCTCTCTTTAAAACGCACCCACGCCCAGAGATAATACATATGGTTAAAATATTTAAAATGCAATCTAAAATGCATCGCGATTAAAACAAAACGGACAATAAAATCTTTCACAGAGTTTAGTTCAGCTGAGAATTTCAAAAGGTAACTGAGGTGAGGTGCCATTGCTTGTTTTGAAATACGACTTTTTATAAAGTGACAACCACGTACGGTAGATTTAGAAGTGAATCTCAATTTGTTCTGTTTATGCAATCATCGTCAAAAGAGCTAAACTTGAAATACTGCTGCTGGTTAGAAGGAAGTTTGTTCCCTCCTTCTCTCATTTGTATTCCAAAGCACCGAGTAATATTATATTTTCAAACATGCATTCAAATCATTGAATAGAATTCCATGTTTTATGCCCACTGGGGTGTTATAAAGCACTAAAAAAAGGAAGAAAACTGATGGTCTTATTATTGCACAGAAATGGAGCCCAATGATTATTAAGAAGTATTCTTGTTAGATTTCTGTTTCTGGTAGTAGCCATAAGTAAGAATGACAAACAGCCGTGTTTGCCTTATTAATACTTCACTACTAATATATCAGATTTAACTAAGTCTCAGGTGATCTGACACTCTAGATTTCAGAATGGACCTCGTATGCTTCCACAGTATTATGATGTTAGCTTTCTTCTGACGCATCTAATTACAGGAAAACTGCTCCATTGAGGGAGTGGGCTTCCTCTTGATATTCCCCAGGTTACGTAAAGTCAGAGTGATTACAGAAAATGTGCCCCAACAGTGCATTATAAAAGTGCTACAGTTGATGTTGTTTTTAAGAGCTGATCCCTCCTTTAAAACTTGGAAGTTATTGATGAATCTTTGAAGAGGATCAAAGGGTTCTGGTTTGCTTTTGCAGACTATGAACGTAAACTCTAGCTTTACAAAGGATGCTGAAAAAAAATGCACGATAGTCGTTTCAGCAACATGAAATGGTAAGCTGGGAAGCAGAATTTCTCAGGGGTATGCTTGAAGCAGAGATCAAGACACAATTACACTGAAACACCAATTGGTTTATTGTCAGTAGCAGAGACAGACTAGAAAAACCTAAAGAGGGATGAAGATATGAAGCCTGCAAGTTATTCAATTAGAATAGAATAGAATAGAATTCTTTATTGGCCAAGTGTGATTGGACACACAAAGAATTTGTCTTTGGTGTATATGCTCTCAGTGTACATAAGGAGAATAAAATACATTCATCAAGAATAAAAAGATACAACACTTAGTGATAGTCAAGGTTACTAATAAGCTATCAAATCGTACTAGGAAACAAATAAAAACAATATAATTGAAAGATACAAGCAACATGGTTATAGTAATAAGTGGGAAGAGATAGATACTAGTAAGGGAGAGAAGAATAATAGTAATACAGTCTTAGTAAATTATTTGTCAGTGTTGTGGGAATTAGTTGTTAAGCAGTGATGGCATTTGGGGGAAAACTGTCCTTGTGTCTAGCTGTTGTGTTGTGCAGTGCTCTATAGCATCTTTTTGAGGGTAGAAGTTGAAACAATTTATGTCCAGGATGTGAGGGGTCTGTAGATACTTTCACAGCTCTCTTTTTGACTCGTGCAGTATACAGGTCCTCAATGGAAGGCAGGTTGGTACCTTTATATGCCTGGCTTTGGTCAAAGCTACAGAAAGGTATTAGTCATGCAATAGGATATGGTAGTCGCTGTGATTGGTAAGGTTGGATTAATTCAAAAGCCTACTGCAATGGGTAATAAGACACATTAGCCCAGCCCAGTGGTGAAATCCATTTTTTTTACTACCGGTTCTGTGGGCGTGGCTTTGTGGGCGTGGTGTGGCTTGGTGAGCGTGGCTTGGTGGGTGTGGCAGGGGAAGGATACTGCAAAATCTCCATTCCCACCCCACTCCAGGGGAAGGATACTGCAAAATCTCCATTCCCACCCCACTCCAGGGGAAGGATACTGCAAAATCCCCATTCCTCCCCCACTCCTGGGGGAAGGATATTGCAAAATCTCCATTGCCACCCAACTCTGGGGCCAGCCAGAGGTGGTATTTGCCAGTTCTCCAAACTACTCAAAATTTCTGCTACTGGTTCTCCAGAACCTGTCAGAACCTGCTGGATTTCACCCCTGGCCCATCCTCTACATTAGAACACTGAGTTCCCAGGTCTTATGGTTAATTATAGATCACCAGCTATCCATTCCTGTGGTTAACCCTTTCCTGTATCTGGTTATATTTGGTGCCCCAAACAATTCCTAGACTTCTTGACTGAGTCAGCTATACTGTTTAATGAAAAAGCAGGCATTAATTCGGACACTGAGTTGAACCTCCTAATGTTCACTTAGTTAGGTCACCCTTTCCAATCTGACCCTGCCAAACATCTTCTTCTATATGGTTGATAAACAGAATCAGGACAATGCCAACTTCAAAAAGAGCTGAGGTGGCGCAGTGGTTAGAGTGCAGCACTGCAGGCTACTTCAGCTGACTGCTAGCTGCAGTTCAGCGGTTCAAATCTCACCGGCTCAAGGTTGACTCAGCCTTCCATCCTTCCGAGGTGGGTAAAATGAGGACCCAGATTGTTGGGGGCAAATATGCTGACTCTGTGAACCGCTTAGAGAGGGCTGTAAAGCACTATAAAGCGGTATATAAGTCTAAGTGCTATTGCTATTGCTATTCTACTAGTGCTTGCTAAAACCCTCTTATCGCATAAGAAGCTACAAAACTGATGTTCTTGATTTTCAACGTTCCTTGCAAGGGAGGTAAGAAATGGAAAGCCTGAATTCTTCCCATGAAACTTGCTTTGATTATAAAACTCTGAAATCGGTGTCCCTTAAGTTGTTTCTTTTCTCCCAGATTCCTATCTCTCTAACAACCCAGAAGCAAAGTTCATAAAACAACCATTTAAAAAAATGGTTATCTCATCTTTTATTTCCACTTCCAACAAATCCTTGTTTAGAAGGTACTAATAAAATATAAGTGGCAATGAGAGAGGAACATGACATCATGTTTTCCCCTTTTATCAAAGCATTTCCTCAAACTCTTCTACACTTGTAATCTTTGGCATCACTTCCCCAAATATCTGTCTAAAGAGGAATAAGGTGCATGAAACCTACATCATTTTGTTTGGAGCCCTGGCAATTGGGGTTCAGATCAGGATCCATCGCAGAAACTGCATTCATTATGCTTTCAAACACTGGGATCAGGAAAGTGGAACCTTTTGTGATCTCTTGATAGCTTTTGATACCATCCATTGTGATGTTCTTCTTGGCCATCTCCAGCAGATTAGAGTAGGAGACCCTGTTCTCCAGTGTCCCAAAGGTGCTTTGTTTTCAAGAGGCAACTGGACTTTCTGGTTTTTCTTTGAAGGCATTTCGCTTCTCATCCAAGAAGCTTCTTCAGCTCTGACTGGATGGTAGGGAATGGAAGGATTTATACTCCTTGCAGACAGCTGGTCATTTGCATCCTTTTAGCAGGTTGTTAAGGTCATCTGGAGGTTTATCCATGTCATCAGGGTCACCTGAGTGGTGCAAATTGGTGTGGAGCCTTCTTGGAGCTGTTGAAAGGACTGTGTTGTAGACCGGAGATAGATAATGTCGTATCCCTCCCCCTCTGTTGAGAGAGGGCTGTTTAATTTTGACCTAGATGGCCTCTTTAGCCCCTCTTTCAAACCAGCGATCCTCTCTGTCCAAGTGGTTGTTGTTCTCTTTCTGTTCTCTAGTGGTTCTTCTCTTTCATGACAGGTCAGTTCCAATCAGCGGAGGAGGGAGAGGACTGTCACCTGATGGGACATTAAAAGCAGGCATTCTCAGGAGATGATCTCACTGTTGGAAACTCCATTCTGATAGAGATTTGATCCGAATCAGTGAAGATCTATCTGTTCCATCATGCACAGGAAGAGGGTATCCTGTAATTTGAAATTGGATTTGAAGAAATGGCATTTGTATTTGTGGAATCTTATTTTTCTTGATCTTAAGGTTTAAATGCAGCGGTGAAATCCTCTGAAGTCTGCTACCGGTTCTGTGAGTCTGCTACCGAGCGCGCCCTTTGCGTGCACATGCGTGCCAGAGGCGCACCCGCACAGCGCTAAAAAGGGAACATTTTGAAGCCTTCCGAGTCTACAAAGGTAAGTAGAACAGCGAGGGGGGGGGAATCCACTGTGCCACGCGATTTAGATTAGCTAGGAAGCAGGAAATCCGACGATTCTAGCTAATATAAATCGCACGTCACAGCTGATCATCACCCAGCTGATCGTCGGAAATACCAGTTCGCCCGAACCGGTAACATTTTTTACTACCGGTTCGGGAGAACCGGTCCGAACCGGTAGCATTTCACCCCTGCTTAAATGTATTTGGGGGTGTGGGGGATCAAAACATACATATCTCCATACATACATACATACACACATACATACATACATACATACATACATACATACAGTATAGTTAGCTTTGGGGAATGGATGGAATGCCAGCAAAATTAATCAGTGAATCAGTCCCATTGATTTCCCTCTTTCATTGCGATTATTTCATCAATGAAAGTGAGAATGCATCTCTTTCATGCTACTAAATTCAGATTCAGGAAATATTTTAAAATTGGCTTTGCTGCTCCAGCCTTCATCAGTGTTTTGGATCCAGAGGAATCATATATTTGAACATCCCATATATTTTTTAATAGGTCAGTCTTTTATTAAGCTGTGTAATCAAAAGCACAAATCCAGCCAAATCAAATTCTACACTGCCGGTTTCATTTTATTTCTCGGGTTTGCTATTCACATTGAATGAGGAGGGATTGCTAATCCTTGGTGGAAAGGACAGAATTACTAATGCAGTTAAAAAACTACTTGACATGTTAAGTACTTTCCTTCTGAATACAGAAATTAAGCAGTATAGGATAAATAGTGTTCCCTTTCCCCCCTAGTTCTTCCTTTTCCTTCTTTGCCCCGGAAATAATAATAACAAAAAAAATGTAAGTCCCTTTAATGTTTCTTCTACAATTTCTTCATCTCTTGCTTTATGGCATTATGTTCTGACTCACGGTCACCTGAATTTTTTTCTATTTAGCAATTTATACAAAATTATTTTATTACTTAAGAAAATGCCAGTGTCATGTTTCAAAAACTATCTATCTAACCTTTATTGTGGTCATAGAACAGCATCTATCTAACTCAGTGGTTCCCAAACTTTTTCAGTCCACCGCCCCCTTGGTGCTACAAACTCATCCTCAGTGCCCCCCACCCCCACCCCCTTCAGGTGGGCGTGGCTTGGTGGTCAGGTGCCTGGGTAGGCGTGGCCAACTTGTAAAATGTGGTGAAACTCACTTAACAACGCTCTTGCTTAGCAACCAAAATTTTGGGCTCATTTGTGGTCATAAGTCTTTCTTTCTTTCGTTCTTTCTTTCTTCCCTCCCTCCCTTCCCCCCTTCTTTCTTTCTTTTTCTTTCTCTTTCTTTCTTTCTTTCTTTCTTTCTTTCTTTCTTTCTTTTTTTCTTGTCGGGTAATGAAATGTCCTCAAGAAAGCAACCAAGCTCAGAGAGCACTAAGGACCCCTCAGTCCTCCTCCTCCCCCTCCTCCTCCTCCCCCTCTCCCCCCCCCTCTTGCCGTGGCTCCTACTCCCGCCCGGCCACACACCTCATCCAGACGAGCGGAGAAAGGGAAGGAGCAGGCGGGCAGGGGGGGGGGTCC
>QLTV01000442.1:687917-702058 GCA_003457575.1 Thermophis baileyi
CCCTCTCCCTCCCCTTGAATTTTTTGAGCCCCTCTATCTTATCTCTTTTCTTTTTTTCCTCATGGGCTGCTCAATCACTAAATAAAACTGATTGATCAATTCCCATTCTCCCCTTCCTCTTCCTCCTCCTCCTCCTCCTCTTCCTCCTCCTCCTCCATAATTGTTCATAATTGTTGCTGGAATGTTCCCTTTTGAAAGTAATTAATGCTCATCTCAGGCACTAATCTATTCATGGTTTTATGATCTTTTCAAATTTGACCTTTTCAGACTTTGTTCTGGAGGTTATAGAGTAAAACAATTTCACTTCTTGCCTACTTCCTACAACAAGAAATAATTGCACCAAGAACTCTTGATTAGGAAAAAAAAAAAGAATAACCTTTACCCTTTAACTAATGGATTGATCCGCCTTGAAGAAACTTATTTAATCCCAAGGTCCAATCCAGATTCTTCACTTCTTTTCCTTCAAATTGATAATTGGATTTCTAGTTACGAGTTAGGCGAGAATCTGGGTGGTTGTTGTGTAAAAATAGCCAGTGGTTAAAGTATTTCTCTCTCTCTCTCTCTCTCTCTCTCTCTCTCTCTCTCTCTCTCTCTCTCTCTCTCTCTCTCTCTCTCTCTCTCTCTCTCTCTCTCTCTCTCTCTCTCTCTCTCTCTCTCTGTCTCTGTCTCTCTCTCTCTCTCTCTCTCTCTCTCTCTCTCCACACACACACAAAGTGTAACTTTCTCCCATGTTGTTGAAATATAGAAGAATGAAGAATATTGCATTAAAAAAAATCCATCACAATATATCAAGGTTAAAATGGGGGTGGGGGGAAGAAGTGTACATACTGTAGACTGCATTCTCAAGGAAACCATGTAGGGGAAAAAAAAGTTTTGATGGTGTTAATGTTATTCATGAAGTGGAACTATATTTTTATTTATTTAGCTACACTCTGACAAATGCATTTGCTTCTTTCCTGTTTCAGGGGGTGGGTTGATACTTTACAATGAGTCACATTCAACTTTAATTGGAGAAGAACAGGTTTGTGATTGAATATCTTTAAACATCCTTTCTTACCTGGATGAATAGACATTTCTTTTTCACAAGTGCTTTGCATTGTGGAAACTATCATTTTTGTTCTAAAGATACAAAGGTGATCCATGATTGCTATATAACTTAGTGTTTTTTTTTTAGGAACAATGTGTCAAAGTCTGCAGGCAGTTGTTAGCTGGAGTATTATGTAGAAACAATTTAAACAAAACATGTAATATTAACAAATGGTAGCTAGCCGTTTCTCATAAGTCTTTAACCCTTGCTGATTTTTTAATTGTTTATGAATTAAAACAAGCGAGAGATTTTCCTTCCAGTTTGACTAATTTGAGTGGCTTTATTGGGGTAAACAAATTGGCTTTAGAGGCAAAATCAGGAACAGTTCTTTGTACCCCATGGATGAAACGTTACACAGACTCTAACCACAATCCTTTTCTACCATCAATCCCATGTTTGTCTTTATTTAATCTTTTTTTTTTTTAATTGAAGTAGCATTTGCCACCAGTAAATTGAGTTCCTCCTCAGTATCCTTGAGGTAATGACTGTTTTGGGCAGATTAAACTTTCAAACTTGTATTGAATAATTTAATTATTGTTATTTTCCTTCCCGTTTTCTTCTTCCCATCTCCAAGAACATTGATATCAATCCGTTTTTGAAATTAAAAATAACAATGCAGAATATTGTTAAGAAGTCTGTTAACAGGATAAAACTATCAAAATAAGAAACTTCACAAGACGTGTTTAGCAGCTATCTTGCTACATGTCTCTAATGTGCTTTGCAGCTCTGAAATTTTGATTTGAAAGCTGTAAGTGATGGAATGAAATTGAACAAGTTGAAGATGGCGGGGATCAATTGACTTAAATTCTCCATCATGTTTTATGTTATATACATAGTTATTTTCCTGTTCACAGTTTTTTTGATATATGTTCTTCATTCATAACCTTGTTTAGAACTAAGACAATATATATGGTCTATACACAGTTCTAATTACCTAGATAGATGATAGCTAGATAGCTAGATAGCTAGATAGCTAGATAGCTAGATAGCTAGATAGCTAGACAGACAGACAGACAGACAGACAGACAGACAGACAGACAGACAGATGATGGATAGATGGATAGACAGATGGATAGATAGATGGATAGATGGATGGATGGATAGACAGATAGATAGATAGATAGATGGGTAGATGATAAATGATAAATGGATAAATGGATAGACAGATGATAGACAAATTATATCTATCTATCTATCTATCTATCTATCTATCTATCTATCTATCTATCTATCTATATCTATCATCTATCTATCATCTATTTATCTATTATCTGTCTATCTATCATCTGTTGATTGATTGATATATAGATAGATGATAGCTAGATGATAGCTAGATGATAGATAGATAGATAGATAGGAGAGAGAGACAGACAGACAGACAGACAGACAGACAGACAGACATGGAGGGATGATAGCTTAGATAGATAGATAGATATTTCTCTGAATACGTTATGGTTACTCTTGAGACATTTTAGATCCACATATAAAGACCTAAACCAATAACTATAATCTGTCACTGAATACATTTCTAAGTATATTTCAAATACAGCCCATCAAAATTATCAGGAAAATCTCTCTGAAGGTTTCAGTTTCTGCTTCCAGATTCAGTTTAATTCTTCAAGCAGTGTTGTCTGAAAGTCAGATGATTAAGGCAAGTTCTCTAAATAATAACCTTATTGACTCACCATAGGTGACTTCTCGCCAGCCCTAGACTTTACTTAAACTTAAATAAATACATTTCCAAATCGGTGTTTTTAGGCATGAACAGTTAGTTGTTTGTCAAGGTGCACTGTTTTCAAGTCATCACTTTATCTGAGTATCAAGGCTGATTCTTTGCAGAGTTAATTGTACAAGAAAGTGAAAATGCATTGCAAGGCAAAGGGTGAAGTTTGTTTCTCACCTTTTGTTGATGTTTTGAAGCAAATTGCTAGAACTGATGACTCCATAATATTACATGTTCATGTGCATCATTCAAAGCTTGAAACTGAAACACTGAGTAATTCTCCTTTGTTTTCATGACTATTACCTTATCCTTCACAAAACATTAGTCCAGTGATTTGAAGTGCTTCACATCAGTGACAGGAGGCAAGGAAGTTGATCAACTTTCCTGTTTTCTTCTAATACAAATTGGTAAAAAAAAAAAAATCTTTGTAGAAACGTCTTCATTGTAAAATGTTATACAATGGTGATACTGTATAACAGAATAACAGAGTTGGAAGGGACCTCAGGGATCTTCTAATCCAACCCTCTGCTCAAGGGAGGAGATCTTATATTTGGCTGTCCAATCTCTTCTTAAAAACCTCCAGTGATCAAACACCTGCAACTTCTGGAGGCAAGTTGTTCCACTGATTCATTCTTCTCACCATCAGGATATTTATCCTTAGTTCTAGGTTGCTTCCCTCCTTGATTAGTTTCCACCCATTGCTTCTTGTCCTGCCTTCAGGTGCTTTGGAGAATAGCTTGACTCCCTCTTCTTTGTGGCAGCCCCTGAGATATTGAAACACTGCTATCATGTCACCCCTAGTCCTTCTTTTCATCAGACTAGACATACCCAATTCCTGCGACCACTGTTGTATGTTTTAGCCTTCAGCCCCCTAATCATCTTTGTTGCTCTTCTCTGCACTCTTTCTAGAGTCTCAACATCTTTTTTATATCTTGGTGGCCAAAGCTGGATGCAATATTCCAAGTATGGTCCTACCAAGGCATATAGGTATCATTCTGCTATGTGTAATGCATTTTTTTATTTTTGAACTTAGCTGTCCCAACCATGAACCATTACATCTTACAGATGTGTCACAGGTAAAAATAACTTTCTGACATGCAGTTTTGGGTAATGTAGTAAAAGGTTTGTAATGCACTGGCCTAGATAATTTATTTCATCCAAATCCAGGAACATAATTCCCATCTGCAATTCCTTAGATATTTTCTTGAAATACTGGGGTTGTCCTCTGCAGATAATGTGCAGTTGTAGGAAAAGCTTCATGGATTACTGCCCCCTTCATGGATTACTGCCCCCTTCATGGATTACTGCCTTGTCATGGTGAAGGGGCTTGCGTAGCTCAATGAAGCTATGAGTTATGCCATGCAGGGCCACCCAAGATGGACAGGTCATAGCAGAGAGCTCTGACAAAACGACAATTTCCTCACTGGAGAAGGAAATGGCAACCCACTCCAGTATATTTGCCATGAAAACCCCATGGACAGTACCAAAAGGCAAAAAGATATGACGCTGGAAGATGAGCCCCTCAGGTCAGAAGGTGTCCAATATGCGACGGGGGAAGACTAGTAGCGCCAGAAAGAATGAAGCGACTGGCCCAAAGCTGAAAGGACGCCTCAGCTGTGATATATCTGGTGGTGAAAGGAAAGTCTGATGCTGTAAAGATCTATACTCCATAGGAACCTGGAATGTAAGATCCATGAATCAAGGCAACCTGCACGTGGTTAAACAAGAGATGACAAGACTGAACATCGACATCTTAGGAATCAGTGAACTAAAATGGATAGGAATGGGTGAATTTAATTCAGATGACCATCAGGTATACTACTGCAGGCAAGAATTGCTCAGAAGAAATGGAGTAGCCTTCATAGTCAATAAAAGAGTAGGAAAAGCAGTACTGGGATACAATCCCCAAAATGACAGAATGATCTCAGTTCGAATCCAAGGAAAACCATTCAACATCACAGTAGTCCAAGTCTATGCCCCAACCACTGGTGCTGAAAAGGATGAAGTTGACCGGTTCTATGAAGCCCTACAACATCTTTTCTAGAATTAGTACCAAAACACAATGTCCTTATCATCATGGGGGATTGGAATGCTAAAATAGGAAGCCAAAAGATAACTGGAATAACAGGCAGGTTTGGCCTTGGAGTACAAAATGAAACAGGGCACAGGCTAGTAGAATTTTGTCAAGAGAATATGATGGTCATAGCAAACACCCTTTTCCAACAACCCAAGAGACAACTATACAAATGGATGTCACCAGATGGACAACACAGAAATCAGATTGACTATGTGCTCTGCAGCCAAAGATGGAGAAGCTCTATACAGTCAGTAAAAACAAGACCAGGACCTGACTGTGGCTCAGATCATGAGCTTCTCATTGCAAAATTTAGGCTTAAATTGAAGAAAGAAGGGAAAAGCACTAGACCACTCAGGTATGAACTAAATCATATCCCTGATGACTATACAGTAGAGGTGACAAATAGATTTAAGGAATTAGATCTGATAGATAGAGTGCCTGAAGAACTATGGACGGAGGTTCACAACATTGTACAAGAGATAGCAACTAAAACCATCCCAAAGAAAAAGAAATGCTAGAAAGCAAAATGGCTCTCTTTGGAATCTTTGCAAATAGCTTAGGAAAGAAGGGAAGAAGAATCATAAGGTACAACACTTAATGATTGTCATAGGGTACAAATAAGCAATCAGGAAACAATCAATATTAATATCAATCATAAGGATACAAGCAACAAGTTACAGTCATACAGTCATAAGGGGGAGGAGATGGGAGATAGGAACGATGAGAAGACTATTAGTAATAGTAATGCAGCCTTAGTGACTAGTTTGACAGTGTTGAGGGAATTATTTGTTTAGCAGAGTGATGGCGTTCGGGAAAAAACTGTTCTTGCAATAGAATAGGGAGGACCAGAGATCTCTTCAAGAAAATTGGAGATATGAAGGGAACGTTTCATGTAAAGATGGGCATGATAAAGGAACAAAATGGCAGGGACCTAACAGAGGCATAAGAGATTAAGAAGAGGTGGCAAAATTACACAGAAGAACTATACAAAAACGAGCTTAACGTCCCTGATAACCACGATGGGGTGCTCACTGACCTCAAGCCAGACATCATGGATTGTGAAGTCAAATGGGCCTTAGGAAGTCTGAGCAACAACAAAGCTAGTGGAGGTGACAGTATTCCAGCTGAGCTATTCAAAATCTTAAAAGGTGATGCAGTAAAAGTGCCACGCTCAATTTGCCAGCAAATTTGGAAAACTCAACAGTGGCCACAGGATTGGAAAAGGTCAGTTTACATTCCAATTCCAAAGAAAGGCAATGCCAAAGAATGTTCAAACTATCGCACCATTGCACTCATTTCACATGCTAGTAAAGTTATGCTCAAAATCCTACAAATTAGGCTCCAGCAGTATGTGGATCGAGAACTACCAGAAGTACAGGCAGGATTTCGAAGAGGCAGAGGATCTAGAGATCAAATTGCCAACATACGCTGGATCATGGAGAAAGCTAGGGAGTTCCAGAAAAACATCTACTTCTGCTTCATTGACTATGCTAAAGCCTTTGATTGTGTGGATCACAACAAATTGTGGCAAGTTCTTAAAGAGATGGGAGTACCAGACCATCTTGTTTGTCTCTTGAGAAACCTATATGCGGGTCAAGAAGCAACAGTGAGAACTGGACATGGAACCACTGATTGGTTCAAAATTGGGAAAGGAGTTTGGCAAGTCTGTATACTGTCGTCCTGCCTATTTCACTTATATGCAGAGCCCATCATGAGAAAGGCAGGGCTAGATGAATCACAAGTTGGAATTAAGATTGCCGGGAGAAATATCAACAACCTCAGATATGCAGATGATACCACTCTAATGGCAGAAAGTGAAGAGGAACTAAAGAGCCTCTTGATGTGAGTGAAGGAGGAGAGTGCAAAAGTTGGCTTGAAAATCAACATTAAGAAAACTAAGATCATGGCATCCGGCCCTCTCAATTCCTGGTGAATAGATGGGGGAAAAATGGAGGTAGTGACAGATTTTATTTTCCTGGGCTCCAAGATCACCTCAGATGGGGACTGCAGCCAAGAAATTAAAAGACGCTTGCTCCTGGGGAGGAAATTTATGACAAATCTAGACAGCATACTAAAAAGCAGAGACATCACCCTGCCAACAAAAGTGTGTATAGTCAAGGCTAGGATTTTCCCAGTTGCAATGTATGGCTGTGAAAGTTGGACCATAAGAAAGGCTGAGCGCCAAAGAATTGAGGCCTTTGAACTATGGTGCTGGAGAAGACTCCTGCAAGTTCTTTGGAATGCAAGACAATCAAACCGGTCAGTCCTAGAGGAGATCAACCCTGACTGCTCTTTAGAAGGCCAGATCCTGAAGATGAAACTCAAATACTTTGGCCACCTAATGAGAAGGAAGGACTCACTGGAGAAGAGCCTAATGCTGGGAAAGACTGAGGGCAAAAGAAGAAGGGGACGACAGAGAATGAGGTGGCTGAATGGAGTCACTGAAGCAGACGGCGTGAGCTTAAATGGACTCCAGAGGATGGTAGAGGACAGGAAGGCCTGGAGGAACCGTTGTCCATGGGGTCGCGATGGGTTGGACACAACTTCGCAACTAACAACAACAAGGAAAAGCTTCACCTGCAAATAGGTACCACATTTATGTGTCTATGAGCTCCAAAGTACATTTTTGGAATTATTGATTTAAGCAAATTCTCTCTTATGTCAATGATCAGTTTCATCATGAATTTGTTGGAGGAGGAGGAGGAGGAGGAGAAGGAGGAGGAGGAGGAGGAGAAAACTGCACCTTCACCAAAAAGCTTAATAAGAAAGTAAAAGGTTAATGTAAATGAGCTTTTGTGAGTCTTGCACACTCTTCGATTTCATTAGCCTTTATCTCCCAGAGGAATCAATATTCAAATTAAACATAACTGTTAAAAATCCAAGCTTTTCTGCAATGCTCTCCATGTCAACAAATAAAACCAAAGAATTGCATTTTAAATTGAAACCCTTTGCGATGAAAGGATGTGGCATCTTAATTTTTTCCCCCTCTTCCTCAGGTCCCACTTCATCTTCTTCCTTAATGTGAATATTATTTGAGACATAGTTAAAACATGATAATTACATTATCATATTCAGACACATATAATTACAGATTAGCAGTGTTCCAATATTGGAGGGGATGCCCCAAAGAAGAAGGGGTCAATCTATTTTCCACAGCACCAGAAGCAGGGGTGAAATTCAGCAGGTTCTGACAGGTTCTGGAGAACCGGTAGCGGAAATTTTGAGTAGTTCGGAGAACCGGTAAATACCACCTCTGGCTGGCCCCGCCCCCATCTATTCTCTGCCTCCAGAGTCCCAGCTGATCGGGAGGAAATGGGGATTTTGCAGTAACCTTCCCCTAGAGTGGGGAGGGAATGGAGATTTTACAGTATCCTTCCCCTGCCACGCCCACCAAGCCTCGCCCACAGAACCGGTAGGGAAAGTTTTTTAATTTCATCCCTGACCAGAAGGCAAGACAAGAAACAATGTATGGAAACTAATCAAGTAGAGAAGCAACCTAGAAGGGAGGAGAAATTTCATAACAGTGAGAACAATAAACCAGTGGAATGGCTTGCTTTCAGAAGCTGTGGGTGTTTCCAAGTGGACAGCTACTTATCTGGAATGGTATAGCTTCTCCAGCTTGCCTAAGCAGGGGGTTGGACTAGAAGACCTCCAAGAAAACTCTGGTTTTCTGTACAGATGGTTCTTCTGTACAGATGTTGAACACTGAAAAAGGAGAACCTTATCCCCAGCCACTTGCACAGGAAGAAGCCAGATTTGATTGATAGATCATAGAATATTGGTAGATCAGGGCACTTCAAGAAGGAGACATAAATCCATCAGCAGATCAAGACTAATCTTCCTTGCATTCCCATGATGTTGTCATTTATTCCAGATGTTGCCTTTCACCTACTTCAATCTGGGGAAAGTGGATTTCTTTATATGTCCTGGATTTTCCAATTATTCAAATTTGCAACTCAGCATAACCATACAGTGTATTCTCATTCTCTCTCTCTCTCTCTCTCTCTCTCTCTCTCTCTCTCTCTCTCTCTCTCTCTCTCTCTCTCTCTCTCCTTTCTTTCTCTTTTTCTTCTATTATCTCTTGTTATCTAATGAGAAACAGAGCCATCCTTTCCCCCCAACTTTAATCAAAGGAAGTATATTATTATCAGCAGGTGTGATCTTCGCCCCTTTATTCTATTTGCATTCCTGGCTGCTACTTTCCAGGCTTTGCTTTTGCAAAACGATTTCACCAAAAATGAATAATAACTTTTTTTTTAAAGGCAGTCAATGATTAATAGAATTAAGATCTTTGTAAAATAAGCCCATTTCTGCTGACATCCCACTTACCCCCTTCCTTGGGGTAGACAGTAAACAGAAACAAAACCCCGCAGCATTTAAAGGCAGCCAGAACATTAAAGCAGGATTAGCTTCAGGAGTCAATGACAGATGTAAAGTGCTTTGCGCATGTTGCTATGTGATGTCAAACATATGCTGTCAATTAAAAATTGCTTAAGAAATATTTAACAAGGCAAGTCTCACATAGCATGGGTTTGTAAGAATACCCTCTGTTTCTGCTTCCCTGCATTGTGTTTCATTGGAGTTCAGGCTTTCAGGGTGAGCAGAAGAAGGGAGAAGAGGAAAACCCCACCGGTTTGATACCACGGTTGCCGCTCTAATTTACTTCCCAGTGTCTTGTGTGAATTGTGTCTTTTGGAAACCTGGCATTACTCTGCCTCATTAGGGAAGCAGGAAGGCCCTGAAACGTGCAGCTTTACAGGCTCAGCACACAGATCTCCCTTTGATCCCTTTTTGTATAACTGTTCTGACCTAGGATTCCCCAAACCACGAAGCAGACTCCTTGTCCCAACAAAAACCCCTTTTTATTAAGTTACTGTGGATTCTTCTCATTCACATCCAGCAAAGTCTTTCAAGGGTAAATTTACAGTCAAAGACCTTATCTGGCTTGGAGAGCTGCCAGGCCGATATCTTCAAAACTTGGCAAGGAGTCTCTGAGAGTCACGAACCAATTAAGCAAACTAATTGTCTCCTGCAAACTCCCCTTCCCGTTCGCTCCTCTTTTATTCCCTATGGGAGGGGCCATTCATCGTCCACCTGTGGCCTTACTCCCAAGTCAACCCTTGTTCCTCAGCTGTTCCCTTCATCTGGCAACTCTGCGCATGCGCACACTGGGAACAGGCTCCAGCTGTTTGTCTGCCTCACTGATGTCTGACTCCAAAGGCAGCTGATAACTGTCAGACTGCCCTGGCCCCATCTCTGCCTCTGATGCAGAGCACTTGTCCGAGCCTTCCCCAGACTCCAGGACTGGCCCATGTTCCTCCCCAACCTCCTCACTGTCCGAATCTGCTGCCAGCTCTGCTGGCGGGCCACAACAACAACAACACTCAACCCAGCAATCTGGCCTGGGGCAGCTACTAGTGAATAGGTGGACTCAACTTACTTCCAAGAAACTACATGTTTGTTTGTTTGTTTATTTGTTTGTTTTTAACTCTAGAACAGTCTCGGAGATTTATTTGGCTCTCCAAAAACTTAAGTGCAGCCAGTTCAGATCTTGCTTCCAGATGTTCATTTCTTAAGACCAGAAGGAGAAATGGTCAAATATTCAAATATAAAGTATGGAGAAAGGAGATAATCATAGTGATTATACTGATTAATTCAAGTTTACATGCAATATAACTTAGATGAAATTAAGACCATACCTGGAATACGGTAACCGATTTTGGTCACCATAATACAAAAAAGATGTTGAGACTTTGGAAAAAGTTCAGAGAAGAGCAAGTAAAGTGATCAAAGGCCTGGAGACTAAAACATATGAAGACTGCCTGCAGCATTTGGGTTTGGCTAGTTTAAAGAAAAGAAGAATTAGGGGCAACATGATAGCAATATGCGAGTATTTGAGGGGCTGCCACAAAGAAGAGGGGGGTCAAATTATTCTCCAAAGGACCAGAGGGCAGGACAAGAAACAATGGTTGGAAACTAATCAAAGAGAGAAGCAACCTGGAATTAAGGAGAAACTTCCTATCGGTGAGGACAATTAACCAGTGGGACAGCTTGCCTCCAGAAATCGTGGAAGCTCCAACACTGGAGGTTTTTAAGTAGAGTCTAGACAATCACTTATCTGAAATGGTATAATGCTTGAGCAGGGGGCTGGACTAGAAGACCTCCAGAGTCCCTTCCAGCTAATTCATTCTATTCTAAGGTTTCTCCTTTTCCTTTCCTAACTGCAGCTCTGATATCCAACTAAAGCTTCAGAGTGTTCCACCAATCTGTAGGTAGTCCTCAATTTACAACAGTTCATTTAGCAACCGGTCAATGTTACAAAGGCAGTGAAAAAAGTGACTTATGACTGTTTTTCACACAACTGTTGCAGCCTCCCCACAGTCACATGATCAAAATTCAGAGGCTTGGCAACTGTCTCATATTTGTGACAGTTGCTGTGTCCATGTGATCCCCCTTTGCGACCTTCTGATGAGCAAACAGGAAGACAGATTTACTTAACAACCATGTGACTAACTTTAACAACTGCAGTGATTCACTTAACAACTGTGGCAAGAAAGGTTGCAAAACGGCGCAAAATTCACTCAACAAATATCTCACTTAGCAGCAGAAATATTGGGCTCAATGGTGGCCATAAGTCGAGGTAGTTTGAAATGTGTCCATTACAAACCTCAGTTGGTGTTGTGGTCCGCCAGCGGCCTGCGGAGCTGGCAGCAGAGTCGGACAGCGAGGAGGCTGGGGTGGGGGGACATGGGCCAGGCCTGGAGTCTGGAGAAGGCTCAGTGCCAGAGGCAGGGATCCAGCCCAGGCCATCTGGGAGGTCTGTGCTGACTCCAGAACCTCCAGAGGCTGACATGAGCGAGGCAGAAGAACAGGGGAAGCCTGTTTCCAATGCGCGCATGCGCAGAGCTGCCAGAAGGCAAGAACAGTTACAGAGGAGAAGGACTACTCAGGAGTAAGGCTTGGGGATACTTGGCCCCTCCCATAGGCTATATAAGTGGAGAACATGAAAGGGTTTGTTGCAGGAAGCGCATTTCTGACTCCGTGTTTCTGTTTGGCCTTGCAAAGTTCCTTGCCAATTAGGTCTTTGGCAGCGTGTCAAGAAAGATAAAGGTTCGTGCTTACAGTATCTGCCTTCTTCCAAAGGACTTCTGTCAGACTTGTTATCATTGTTTGGGACTTATTATGGCTGGGAATGAACTTAATTCACAGCCATTAAAAATAAAAAGAGGTTTTTGGGACTACGTTTGTGCTGTATTATTTTATCAGGAAGCCTAGGTCAGAACAGTTGGATCCAGATGTTTTGCATCATCATTTATATTTCCAAAAAGTTCTGCCATGGCCACCTTTGTTCTAAGCCAAACTGTTGGTACACACAAAGTAATATTGTTTTTATGGCTTGGCTCACCCCTCATTTTTCCTTGTCAGGATATCTGAAGCCTTCTTCCCTGGCCTGAGATGTGAGATGCTGACATTTTGACCCTCCTTTGCTCTCACAGAGAAGTTTTCTTAGATTGCTTAAAGCCCTTGGCATTGATTCATCAATCCTACATGTCAATATTTACTTCAATCCAACCTTGTATACCTGATACACAGGAAAAAAAAAACATGAGTGCTTGTACTGCCTGAATTATATTACAGCAAGGTGTTCTTCTGTGTTCATGTACTATTTTCAGAATCCTTTTGTGTCAAATTTGGGGGGAAAATGTGTATGAGTGAGGGAAAACTACAGTTAACCACAATGTATGTTTGCACATTTTGAGAGGGAGATAAGGGATTCAAATACTTTTAGCAACATGCATTTCTTCTTTTCCCCATTCCCCCCCCCCCCAATTTTTTAACAATAACTTCTTTCTTATGAGACTGCACTCATGAAAATCTCTAGCATCTTATACCAGGTCCTTTAAATAATGAATCTTAATAATTAGCTCATTTTCTGTCAGATATTCTATGGCTTGATTTCTTTTGAAGTCCTCAATGGGTCTTCACTTTGCCCCTAGCTAATTCTATCATATGGCACCTTCAGTATTCATTCAGTTGTTGTTGGACACTTCCTAACGCTGATTACTAGCTCAAATTTGATTGAATAGAATAGAATAACAGAGTTGGAAGGGACCTTGGAGGTCTTCTAGTCCAACCACCTTCTTAGGCAGATCTCAGAAAAGGAGGAAAGTTTCATTGCTGCCCCTAGGAAGAAGTAAGTTGGAGAGAGACTAGGGGAATTGGACGATCCTGGTAGCATTCCTAAGAAGACCCTATAGGAGATACCCTATGCAGGAAGATTATAATATTGGAATGTGCCCTAATTGGTATCTTCACCCTGGATCTATAAAGAATATCTCAAGATACCCAAGAAAAACAATATAAGAGTCTCTGAACAGAGGCCTGGTGTCCTCTGTCTCTATAATGAGGAGCAACTATGCTCATGACAATTCTAGAAGACAGCAAGTCAGCAATTTCATCTATAAAGCTGTAGCTGCTGTCTAGCCTTTGCTGACATGATACCTGGTTTGCTGTCTTCCAAACTAGACAGTTCTACTTACCAGAAGCTCTCGATTCTTGATTGAGATGTATTTTTGGTAAAACGGTATTCAGTATACTTGGGTTCAAGGAAGGACAAGTAAAAACCATTTTTGTGGGTGAAGTGAAACTCCACCATAAGACAAGGGAGAATAAATAGGCTGCATTAATGGAGAGAGAGATTGAAGATCAGGTGAAGTTCTAGTATCACTTTACAAAGCCTTAGTAAGACCACACTTGGAAAACTGCATCCAGTTCTGGTCACTACAATATAAAAGAAAAAAGATGTTGAGGCTCTGGAAATAATGCAGAGAAAAGCAACAAGATGATTAGGGGGATGGAAGCTAAAACATATGGTAGCAGGAATTGGGTATGTCTAGTGAAAAGGGACGCGGTGGCTCAGTGGCTAAGACGCTGAGCTTGCTGATCAAAATTTATTTATTTATTTTATTTTATAAAATTTATATGCCGCCCAACTCCCGAAGGACTCTGGGCGGCTTACATCATAAAAAATAAAACATAAAATGCAGAGAAAAGCAACAAGATGATTAGGGGGATGGAAGCTAAAACATATGGTAGCAGGAATTGGGTATGTCTAGTGAAAAGGGACGCGGTGGCTCAGTGGCTAAGACGCTGAGCTTGCTGATCAAAATTTATTTATTTATTTTATTTTTTTTATAAAATTTATATGCCGCCCAACTCCCGAAGGACTCTGGGCGGCTTACATCATAAAAAAT
>QLTV01000442.1:708769-721561 GCA_003457575.1 Thermophis baileyi
CAGACGAAGTTTCCCGCAACGCTTCAAATGCTGGGAAACTTTGTCTGGGCTTGAGAATTTGCATGGGGCAGAGCAAACACTCATCTCTCAAGAAGCCTGGATGAAATTTCGGCCCCATGCAAATTCTTGCAAATTCATCCAGAGTCCCAAAAGAGGGGTGGGGTCTGTTCGTTGGAGGATCGGAGAGGAAATCAGTCAAAAACTGGGCGGGAGGCTATTCAGAGAGGGATGTGCCTGGGTCTCCTCTTCCCTCTCCTTAGATTCCTCCCTCCCGGCTTTCTTTCCTAGCCTGGTTTTAAGGCTAGGGAAGAAACTATTTCCCCTTAAAATAGTTGCTAAAAGACTGCGAGGGGGGAGTGGATAGAGAACCCCCTCCATGATATCGACCGGCTCTCTGCCTCCCCAACTGCTTTGGGGCATTTTCTGTGGGGGAAGCAAAGGACCTTGGGTGGAGGCAATGGGCATAAAACACAGCAGCTCCAGACTGCACCAAGTTCTCAGACTGGTAGCCCCTCCCTCTCTCTCTCTCCGCTCCCCCAAGTCCAGAGGGGACTCCCCCCTGGGTTTCCTGGTTCACGTTTTTGAATCCTGGTTTTTTCTGGGTGGGGGGAGGAGAGATGTGTGTGTGTGTGTGTGTGTGTGTGTGTGTGTGTGTGTGTGTGTGTGCGCGCGCACGCGTGCGTGCGTGCGCGCGCTTGGTTTCGGGGCAGAGAAAACACCACTTACTACATTTTCATTTCCAAAAGAATCCAAGGTCTCTCCAGGCCTGTTTAGTTTCTTTTCAGTGGCCCAAATCTTTTTTTATTTAATCTTACTTTGGGTTGAAATAATAAGATCAGCTTTCACGGAAAGAGACGGGGAGGGCGTATGTTTTTGTGGTGGAGTGGCCTCATCAGGAGGGGGGAAGGAAGGAAGGTGAAATCAGGAGGGGGAAGGAAGGAAAGTAAAATCAGAGGAGGGGGGTCTGCGGGACTTAAAATTATGAATTAGGGTCCGTGTGATTTAAAATTATGAATTAGGGTCTGTGGGATTTAAAATTATGAATTTTGTGGTCCGCAGGATTTAAAATTATGACCTTGGTGGTCCCTGAGGTCCAAAAGGGTGGGGAACCCATAGTATAGAGGAAGATTCCCTTGCTACCTCTTAGCTTAACTGTTAGACTTTCAAAGTCTGGCATCTGTTCTGACCCAGACTTAGCAGAAACAAGAAACAGACTCCTTGTCACAAAAAAACCCCATCTTTATTTATCTCCTGTGAATTAATAGCAATATAGCAATAGCACTTAGACTTATATACCGCTTCATAGTGCTTTACAGCCCTCTCTAAGTGGTTTACAGAGTTAGCATATTGCCCCCAACAATCTGGGTCCTCATTTTACCCACCTCAGAAGGATGGAAGGCTGAGTCAACCTTGAGCCGGTGAGATTTGAACCGCCGAACTGCAGCTAGCAGTCAGCTGAAGTAGCCTGCAGTGCTGCACTCTAACCACTGCGCCACCTCGGCTCACTCGCATTCACATACCGAAAAGTCCAGGCAATAGTCCTTCAAAGAGTTAACTGCAGTAACAGACCTTATCAGTTCCTTGTGATAATTGCAAGGCGGTGAGCTCCCAGCTGAAAGGCTGCAAATTAAGTTCTGGCAAGCAGTCTCTGGCATGAAATATGATGAGCAAAATCTTCAGAAATACAAACTGTTGTCTCCCACGACAACCACTCCCCTTTCCTTCTATTTATTCCCCAGCCAGGAAGGGGCCATTCAGCGTCCACGTGTGCCTTGCTTCCCAAGTCGACTCCTTGTCCTCAGTTGTTCTCCTCTCCTAACAGATCTGCACATACATACATCTGGAACAGGCTCCAGCTGTTCTTCCTCCTCACTCATAGCAGCCTCCAAAGGCAGCTGCCTCTCCCTTGGCTGGGAAATGTTGGACGGCCCTGGCTCTATCTCTGTGTCCGATGCTGAACATCCATCAGAGCCTTCCCCAGGCCCCAGAACTGGCCCAAGTTCTTCCCCAACCTCCTCATCGTCTGAATCTGCCGCCAGCTCTGCTGGCAGCTGGCGGGCCACAACAGCATCTACATACAGTAGCACTTCCATGCAGAAGGATTGAGTTTATGACACAGGTGATTTACTAAGATGCATGGTGCAACAAGAATAAACCTAGCACAAGATTGGGGGGGGGGGAAAGTATCTTACCTATGATATCAGACTGGGAGGCTAAAATTAGAAAACATGTTTCAATGGCAACATTGCAAAGAATATGTCCATAACAGAAGTTTAACTAAACTCATAAAGCGAGGGTTCACTTGCCTACAGTATATCACAGAGCTAGGTGGGTTTAGGTAGCTGGGATTACTGAGTATATTAGGGAAAGAAAGGAAAGAAGAAAACAAACAAATGGAGCATCAAATAAATCAACCAAGAGTTCTTATGAGAGCCAGAAATGACCAGGCTCAAATTATGCTACTTTAGATCCATTACGTGAAAACTCAGCTCTCTGGAGAAGACTCTGATGTTGTGAAAGGTAGATGGAAAGAGAAGATGACCAGAAATAAGGTGGATCTACTCAGTTACAACAGTGATGGATCTTCCATTGGAAGACCTAAAAGACCAAGTTAAGGACAGGTCATCAGGGAGAAACACAGTGTACTGTGCGTGGTCAAGAAGAATCGACGCTAATTTGATGGCACATAATCACATAATCACTCACTCAGTCAAATAAATATCTGAACTACGACCCATGGTTGTGGATATAAATGATAGGGAAGAGAAGGTGTAATCTAGGCTTTCTTTGTTTTTCCTTGAAGATGTTTCACTTCTCATCCAAGAAGCTTTCTGATGAGAAGCAAAATGTCTTCAAGAAAAAACAAAGAATGTCCAGTTGCCTCTTGAAAAAGCACCTTTGGGGAAACCATAACGCGGTTGACTGAGAATCTCCATAGACGAGATGTAATCTACTTTTTCTTTTAATTCCCAATGTGATTTTCTTTCTAAAATTTAAATGTAGTCATCTCTTTTGGTATCAACTTGCTTTTTCCTCTCTTTTTTTTTTTCTAATTTCTTTGCACTCCAAATCTACTTTTTATATACTTTGTATTTTAATACTTCAATAATAAATACATTTTTAGTTATTACTAGGGTTCCTTGCAAAATCAGCCAGATGTACAATTGGGATTTGGCATTGTCACCCATCCATCGAATCCTTCCCAAGGACCTGGGATAATTATTGTTTATTAAAAAGAAAGTGTGTGTCACCAGAATGTTGGAAATGCAAACAAAAACAGGGAACATACTACCACATGTGGTGGTTATGTCAAAAAGCAAAGCAATACTGGAATAGGATAAGGAAATGGATCGAAGAGATAACAAATCAACAAATAGATATGAAACCAGAATTATTTTTATTAGGAATACTTACAGGGAACCAGGACAAAAAAAATGCAATATTTAATTTTACACATTATAATAGCGGCAAGAATAGCATATGCACAAAATTGGAAGAACAGCAAAATACCATCTGAGGAATGTGTGATTAGGAAAATCCTAGAGTGTGCAGAAGTGGACAGACTCACAAAAGAAATAAATGATAAAGAAGAATCAGAGTATTATAAGATATGGAACAAGTGGTATAAATGGCTAGATGACAGGTATAAAGGTTAAGAAAGATCAATTTCAAAGAAGGTATAGAAGTAAGAAATGAGCAATGAATTTGGAGAAATGGAATCAACATATAAGGAATGACTGTAATACCATATAGTATAATAGAAACATATATAATGATGAAGTTATATGTATAATAAATTGTAATATGAAAAAGAGGGACAAATGGAGGTAAAATTGATGTAAATCGATATAGAAAGATTGTAAAAAAGTAGATTGTAAAAAAACTTTTTTAGAAAATGTTCAATAAAAATTATTTAAAAAAATTATTTAAAAAAATAAAATAAAAAGAAAGTGTGTGCGAGACAGATTTAAATTTATGCAAAGGGTACCAGCTTCCTTATCTATTCGAGCCATTTCAGATTACGTCTCCCATGGGCTTCAACCAGGGCAAAAGAAGTAGCAGTTGCTTTCATAAGCTTTCAGGTTTTGCCTGAAGCGATATTGTTGAATTTAATACTATGCTTCAGGCAGCAAAGTCTCTTGATGTCCTCATATTTTAACAGCAGAGATCCAAACTACACCTGAGAGACAAAACCTGGGGAAATTAATTCATATTTTTTTAAAAAAAAATCAATCACAATCCCTTGAATAAACTGATATATACAATTTATGCTGTTAAGATTGCTACTGAATACTCATTCTTCCCCCCCCCTTCCAATTTAAGGAACTTGAGGATCAAAGATAACTTTTTTTTTTCAATTCTATAGTGGAAATTTATTATATTCCATCAAAAACAATGTATTGATAGGTAATTTTTTAAGGGCAGAAAAATATGAAAACTCTGATAGGCAATGTTGTATTTTAGGAGATTTTCCTGAAGAGGACACAATATGTTGCCTTTGGTATATATTTATATGTATACATTTGCAAACCAAATGTAAGGCAAATGTAAAAGGCACAGTGCTCATCTCTGTTTCTTGGCCGAGGAAGCCAGCATTGTCCAAAGACAATTTCCGTGGTCCTGTGGCCAGCATGGCTATATGCCCAAGGTTCACAGAACCTGGTTTCCTTCCCATCAAAGTGGTACCTATTCATCTACTCCAGTAGTGGGTTTCAAATTCTGTTGCTACTGGTTTGCTTTTGGGAGCACGTGCGTGCGGGGCGCTTCTGCACATGCGCAGAGACGTCTGGGTGGGTGGGCGGAGCCTCCCGCCGCCGCCGCTACCGGTTCGCCCGATCCGGGGCGAACCGGTAGCAACCCACCACTGATCTACTCGCATTTGCATGCTTTCAAATTGCTAGTTGGGCAGAAGCTGAGGCAAGGAATGGGAGCTCACCCTGATGCACAGAGCTCGGGTCTCAAACCCCAGCTTTCAGCTCTCCAGCTGGCAAGCTCAGCCTCTTTAACCACTGAGCCGTCGCGCCCCAAGAAACCAAATGTATATCAAAGAAAATTCACCAGCCAGATCCCCCTCTGAGGGAGATGGATTAAAAATAAATAAATAAGTAAATAAATCAACAAACAAATTAATCAATACAGCCCAAATTTCAAAATTATTGGGAAAATTATCATATACATAGCAGTTAAGGGAAAGAGTCAAGAGCTGGAAAATTGTTTGGTAAATCAGCAGTAGAGAATATATCACAGTATTCTCTGATTTGATGTTGCTTTGGAAGTATTTAAAAAAAAGTTGGCATTCCTTTTTTAAAAAATTAAAATGTTCAGGATGGTAGCCTAAATTTCATCTGAAAGTCAAATACTTTTTTTGGGGGGGGAAGCTGTAAAAAAAAAAAAGATTTCTGTGTATGTTTTGTTACCAGATCTGCTAAAGAAAAACTCTAGCCAGCTTCATATCAAGTATTTCATCTGTACCAGTAATTAAAGTGAAAAGTAGCAGAGGCCATATATATATTAAAAAAGTGTGATTGCCCATAAATATTTAGTATGTCACCTGACTGAACTAGGAGGAAAGGTGATGAAAATCATCTCACTTCAGATGTTTGTTGCTAAAGATTGATAAAGAGCGATCACAGCTCTTTTTAAAATTAACTCCAGTGATCGGTGAATAACAACAGCATAGAAGCTGATACCAACAGCTGTCTTAAAACCTCCATTGTTATGGCAACTGTCATCAAACTGCATGTTCATTAAACAATTAAATGCTAGCTAAAAAAAAGGGGGTGTGAGTAACCTGTGTGAGTTGGAGGGACTTATAAATCTATTAAATAAATAAATAAAGTAGAATTTCTGCAATGGAGCATTTAACAATGGGAAACACAAAAAAATTAGCAGTAGTTATCAGGTTTAGGAGAGAAGTACACCACAGTTACAAGCTTTTTCTTTAATGCCACACTGCTCTCCGTGAGAATTACATGCTGTTAGGAAGTAACATACCAGGATGGTAGAGCATGCTAAGAAAATTTCCAGGTTGCTAACAAATATTGGATTTTGCTACTTTCTGAACTCAGCATGTCCATGTTTTGGCTTGGAAGCTAAGCTCTGGTTACTATATCAGAGGTAGATGGGGGAAATCAAAGGGTTTCAGGAGAAACTGCAGAACAGAACAGAGCGGAACAGAACAGAACAGAACAGAACAGAACAGAACAGAACAGAACAGAACAGAACAGAACAGAACAGAACAGAACAGAACAGAACAGAACAGAACAGAACAGAACAGAACACTTTATTTGGCCAAGTGTGATTAGACAGGCAAGGAATTTGTATCAGATGCAGAAGTTCTCAGTGTACATGTAAAGCAACAGAATAATAATCACCATCATAATAACAATACCAATAAGAGGGGGTAGTAAAGAAGATAATAAGGCTAAATAATAATAATAATAATAATAATAATAATAATAATAATAATAAAATCGTGCAAACTGATTACAAAGCTAGACATGATCGAGTTGCTAAATTAGTCCACTGGTCATTATGTAAAAAATACGCCATACCTGTATCCGAAAAGTCATGGGAGCACAAAGTGGAAAAAGTTACCAACAATGAGACAGTGAAGATCTTGTGGAACTTTCGAATACAGACGGATCATCATTTGGAACACAGCACACTAGATATCACAGTTGTCGAAAACTGAAACGTACAATTTATTGATATCACGGTACCAGGAAATGCCAGAGTCGAATAAAAAGAACTGGAAAAAATCATGATATATCGCGACCTGGCCATCAAAACTACGCAGTTATGGATGAAACATGTAACAGTGATACCCATTGTCATCGGGGCACTTGGTACCATGTCCAAGAATTTTATAAAATACATCAAGAAATTGCAGCTTCCTGCAATAACACCAGCGGAACTGCAAAAAACTGCGTTACTCAGAACATCGTGCATCTTAAGAAGGTACTTGGTTGATACCTAGGACACTGGAAGCAACCCGTATCAACCATTAGCACCAGTCAGTGGTATTTGTGATGCATTTTTGAATGTTCAGTTGACTGAGTTTCATGTTTAATGAATAAAGTATGCAATAACAATAACAACAACAACAACAACAATACAGCCGTATTACATGGGTAAATATACATACTGTAGATATTAGACACTACTGTGAAAAATAGGTGTTCAGCAGAGTGATGGCACAAGGGAGAAAACTGTTCTTGTGTCTACTTGTTTTGGCATTTAATACATTAAGATATTCATGAACTGGGAGAGCCAATGGTAACAAGATCAGCCAATGAATAGGCATAGCAACTAAGTCAGCCAATGGGAGCTAAACACATCTGAGTCTGTGCAGAGAATAGAAACTGAAGCTATGATGCTGGGCGTGGCTCAGCCCACTCTGTCTCTCATCTCTCTCTGAACTCTGAACTAGAAGCTGCTTGTATTTTGCTTGTAACTGCTACTATGTTGAAGAAGAACTCTACTTGTGGTATTGTAAATATATATATATATATTACTATGTTTATAAAGAAGTTAATGAATCCAGCTGAATCAGTTATCTGTGTGTGCTTCTGGATTTAATTTTATGCAACAAAATCTGATACAATACCCCATAGCGGCGTCCTGAGAGGAGAAGTTGAAACAGTTTATGTCCAGGATGTGAACGGTCTGCAGATATCTTTTCAGCCCTCCTTCTGACCCATGCAATATACAGGTCTTCTATGGAAGACAGATTGGTTGGAATCGTTCTTTCTGCAGTCCTAATTATCTCAGAAGAACCATCTCTGCAGTCCTAACTATCTCAGAAGAACCATCTCTGCAGTCCTAACTATCTCAGAAGAAGGCGCCGGCAAACCACTTCTATACTGTTGCCAGGAAAACCACATGAAGGTGTCACCAAGTAATATGCTGATTTTCTTGACCTCTAAGATCACACAGATGAGGTACTGTATATTAGCAATAGCACTTAGACTTATATACCGCTTTATAGTGCTTTACGGCCCTCTCTAAGCGGTTCACAGAGTCAGCATATTGCCCCCAACAATCTGGGTCCTCATTTTACCCACCTCGGAAGGATGGAAGGCTGAGTCAACCTTGAGCCGGTGAGATTTGAACCGCCGAACTGCAGCTAGCAGTCAGCTGAAGTAGCCTGCAGTACTGCACTCTAACCACTGCGCCACCTCGGCTCTTCATATTGCTTTGGTGGGCAAGGCAACAGAATCAAACTTAACAAGATTTTATGTGCTCCCAAAGCTGCCTATTCTGAAAACTATAATTCCACGAACTTACAAAAAATTCCTCTTTTCCCCTTTCCCTGATTCACGAAATGCCAGACAAAGAAGGAAATGTATAAAATATACCTGCAAAGTAACCTGACCTTTATTTATTACCTTCCCCGTTGCACGTAATGGAACAGGTTTTTTTGTTTAACTCTCAACCAAGGTAAGAAAACAAAAAAATCTCAATAAATCCTTCTTGTTCTTATTTGTATCCTGTGGTTCCTGACTTAAGCAAGGCCTTAGGAAATGTCAAAATTAATCAATCAAATTGGATATCTCTGTTAGTTTTATAACTATCCTATGAGAACTCCTGGAATCAGATTGTAGCTAGGGATGGAAAAATCCATCAAAGTTGATTTCTCTCAATTTTTTCCCTTCTTTCAGAAATTCAGCTTGTCCTGTTTCAAAACCAGTTTCAGTCACTTTTTCAAATATCTGTCCTGTCTCTTAGGGCGGCTCAGTGGTTAAAATGCTGGCCTTGTCAGCTGGCAAAGCTGGCAGCCTAGGTTCAAGACCCATGCATCATGCGACTGGGTGAGCTTCTGTCATCGTCCCAGCTCCTGCCAACCTAGCAGTTTGAAAGCATGCAAATGCGAGTAGATCAATAGGTACCACTTCGATGGGAAGGTAACAGTGCTTCATGATGTCATGCTGGTCACTTGACTGTGGAAATGTCTTCATACAGTGCAGGCTCAATGGCCTTGAAATGGAGATGAGCACCACCACCCCACTTATAGTCGGAAACAACTAGCAGAGTAAAATCCGCAGCTTTTAATGTTGATAATGTTTACAAAGTATTTTTCTTCTTCTCAGAATACATTTTCTTCGTGATTTTTGCTACTTCATGCATTTTTGTACAGACTTTTCTGTATCTATGTTTGAGTTGCCTAATTTGGGAAACAGCATGGGAATATTCAGAGAAGGGCATGTTTCAAAAGGGTCTTTTCATAAGGAAGGACCTTCTTCTTTGTAACAGTATCAAGGAAAGGAAATTGAATGAACCGATGCTTCCTTAAGCTAATTGATCAAGCTGTGGTGGGAAAAGATAAGGGGTTCAATTCTTTATACAAGTAACCAGTTGGTCTACTTCAGGGTTGTCAAACTTGTGGCGTCATGGCGGTGTCATGTGACGTGACTTTTTTCCCCTTCGCTAAAACCAGGCGTGACGCATCCGGCCCACGTGACGCATCTGGCCCACAGGCCGCGAGTTTGACAGCCCTGCTCTACAATGACCACCAGTACATAAGCCTAGAGGTGCTTATTATGCTCTTTTTCTCACTCTTTCTCCCATCCTCTCACTAAGTGGTTCATTATCTCACTGGTATGCCTTCATGAAGTTGGGTTTGGTTTAGACTTTCTCTTCAAATATATAAATAAATAACCAGGTTATTTTATTGATAATTGTTCATGCCGCTTGGAAAGTAGAGCCGGTCTTCTGAAAGGTAATGATAAATAATAGAAATACACAAACCAGACCTATATAAGATGCAAATTTTGAACCAAATGGCAGAATTGGAATGGTTCTTTCCCTACAAACTCTCTGAGCTTCTATCCTGCTTTCAGCGATTATATTTTGATGCGAAAGAGTGCTCCTAACCTGGTTGGAGGGAACCTAGTATGGTGAAAGTGACCTACCTGAGCAGACCTTGAGTGTAATTGGTTATTTATTAAGGGTGGAGTATCTCCTAAGTCATTTGGTGGAGTGTACATCACCATGTTCAGCTTGCTGTCAGCATGAGGAGATACAAATCTGTTATGTACACTAGAACAGCATCTTGTGTTGACAGGATCAAATACATTTGTTTTACAGGAATGGTGAAACAGCATTATTTCCAACTATAAATCTCAATTCTGCAGACTTTCTGTTTCCCCCATCAATTTTGCTGTGATCCACAGACTTACTGTACCTTTAACAGGCAGTTTCACCCAGTAGATGTTCCTTTAGGTGGAAGATTTCAAGCCCTCAGTAATGTCATCTTTCTCTGCCCATCTCCGTCTGAAAGGTCTCACTTCAGTCAAATTTCCAGGACAAAGAAACCACTCTGCTCTGAAGTTTTGCATCTTGATTAAAAAAATCATACCCAGGATCTCAGGAAAATTAAAACTGTCAGATAGGTGTACAATTAAAATTTGTAAAATTAATGGCCTGCAAAGAGAAAAGGGCTTTCTGAAAGCAGTCCAGATGATCTGGTCAACAGGAGACATTATTAAAATGCACATGATAAATGAAGACAGGTGAACATTTTCTGGGCTAAAAAAGACCAAGGACAAATTTTTAAAGAGGCAGTGGAAAGTGAAATGTTTTATGATTTCTGCAGGTTTATAATTAACCACAGAAGAGGAAGGAAAGAATCTACGCTGGTAATCTAATGAAGAGACAAGCCTTCTGCTGCAGGGCTAAGAAGATACTCAACTAAAGCTGGACTGAAGTTCATCCTGTCTTAATGAGGTATCCAGAGTCAAAGATGCTCAGACACAAAGGGTTCCCCCCCACACACAACATCAGCAAGCTATACTTCTAAACAAATTGATCTGGGATTAACCTTTGAGGCACAAAAAGCTGTAGACCCTCCAGATTCTTGGACTTCATCTTCCACAGTCCCTCGCCATTGACTTTGCTAGCTGAAGCTGATTGAAACTGAAGTCCAAAACACAGAGACGGCAAGTCTTCTACCACAGAGCAGGGTCAGACAATACAAGCAGTAAGAAGTCTCTGAATTGGTTGATGCTTATATGAATACCTGGGCTTATTCCAGGGGTGGGGTTGAAAAACTTTAGCAACCGGTTCTCTGCCCGATTGCTGGGTGGGCGTGGCCATGGGGGCGTGACCTACTCGGCCTCCTGTATCACGGTGGGGGAGGCATTTTCACCCTCCCCAGGCTCCGGAGGCTTTCCTCGAGCCTCCGGGATGGCGAAAATGGCCTTCCCTGGGCTCCGGAGGCCCTCTGGAGGCCGGAAATGGGCCCATTTCTGGACTTCCGGTACTTCCGGTAGGCCCATTTTTTGCTCTCCCAGAGCCTCTGCGCGGGCCCTGTACTTACCTGGCATCCAAAATGGGACGCGTGGAGACTCCTGGGATGGGTGGTGCGGGGTGGGCGGGGTCAGCCAGTCCTTGCAACTACCGGTTCGGCGAACCAGATGTAAAATTAACATCCGGTTTGCCCGAACCGGTCCGAACCGGCTGAATCCCACTCCTGGCTTATTCCTATCCCAGCAGAGCAATCACTTTACTCTCTTTAACCTGTAGGTCACATCCTTGCCTCCTTGTCAATAAAGTATAGTAACAATGCAGTGCATGGATATTTAAAGATTGGTTAGGTCTACTTTTATTAAAAAAAAAATCAACCAAGTTGCTCTGTATGTTCCAAATGAAGATGTGGGTCTATACATATCATCTTTAATTGTATTTTTTTAATGATTTAACTTTTTATTAGTTTATTGAAGTATAAAATACAAAGAAAAAAAACCATGGAAAAGTAAGAAGAGAGGGAAGAAAAAAGAAGGGATATAGTGTAACGGCAGAAAGAAAAGAAAAAGGCACTGACTTCCAACTCTCTTTAGCACAGGAGAAGGTACCAACATTACAACCACAACTTTTTGCTTTTACACAACAATATGTACAAGCCATTTCTATAACAATAAGACTGTCTAGTTTACAAAAAACAGAATCAAAGTTTCATTTTTTTTTCTCATTGCAAACACAAAAGCTGGATGCAAAATTAAATATAATCTCTTATTTGGATAAAAGAATCAGTTTAACCATCTCTTCTTCTCTTTGCTGTGGGGAATAATATATCATTCATTCTCATATTTTCAAATCTAGTCCATAATATTTTAGCAACTTTAATACTAACATTGCTTTGAATTTTGTGGTTCAGTTCCTGGCTTGGAAAGTATGCGCTTGCATTGTAGCATTAAAACATGCACACACATACACATACAAAATGCATAATTTATAGGGAAAGAATATAAACAGGAATTTGGAGGAAATAAATGTTAAAAATGCAAGTGTTTTTTTTTTAACAGCAGTCGTTTTCTCTTCCTCTTTCTCTTTCAGTATAAACACACACACAAACACACACACACACACACACACACACACACACAACACATGCAAATATAACATTTGCAGAGAGAGACTGTCCAAATCAGAAGGAAGGGTTAAGTGGGGAATTAGTCTGGAATCATTATGTAGACACAAGTGGCAACTTCAAATCTCAATCAACAAATGCTCAGTTTTACACATTGGCAAAAACAATCAGAACACAAAATACAAACTAGATGATCATGACCTTGTTGATGATCCTCACTCAGCAAAGGACCTTGGAGTACTCATCTCTAAGGATCTAAGTGCCAGAGCCCATTGCAACAGCATTGCCAAGAAGGCATTAAGAGTGGTAAACCTAATCTTGCGTAGCTTCTTCTCCGGTAATATTGTACTTTTAACCAGAGCATACAAAACATGTGCTAGACCAATTCTCGAATACAGCTCATCTGTCTGGAATCCACACCA
>QLTV01000442.1:788668-809142 GCA_003457575.1 Thermophis baileyi
TATTGCTATTGCTATCATCATTATCATCATCATCATCTTCCTAGCCATTGTCTATCCACGGCAGGATGAAGGCCTCTTCCACATGTTTCCAAGCTATACAGTCTGAGCTTGCTTTTGTCAGTTTGGCCCACAATACTTGCTGATGTTGTCGATCCATCTTGTTTTAGGTCTCTTTCCTGGATGCTTTTTATTCAGTGGGATCCATTCTATGACTGCCTTGGTCCACCTGCCATCGGTTCTTCTTGCTATGTGACCAGCCCTTTTCCATTTCAATTCTTTTACTCTTATGATGATGTTGGATACTTTCATTTGTTCTCTAATCTACGTGCAGGTCTTTCTATCTACTAAGGATGTTATTAGTGGATTAAAAAAAGACACATTTCCCTAACCCTACTAAATCCTTCTAGCTGTGAAAAGTGCACATATAAAATGTGCATAGGAAGTGTGCATAAACCCACATTTGCTTGCAGATTCTCCTAGATCCACACTTAGTTTTGATTTGGTCATTAATAAAAATCTCAGCAATTGTCTTCAATTAAATCCAATGTCTTCTCAGGTTCATCCACTTGTAGGTTTATTCTGTTCTTGCTGCTTCTATTAAAAGAGGAAAAAACTGCTTTAGATCTGACACCATAGTAACAAGTGCTGTAATATTAGCACAAATTTTGGAATCTCTTCAGGAGATTTTCATTTTTTTCCCCTAGAGAATCTTCCTAGAGATGGTAGAATTTACTTCTCAGAAAGCTTCAGAGCCTCATGGTTGCTTTTTAGTGCCACCAACGTCTAGCCTAGGAATAGGAACTATAATCTTCCAGATGTTACTGAATTACAATCTTTCTTAGATAGCATGGACAATCACCAGGGATGATGGGACAGTGATTTTGAACATCTGGAGAGCCACATGTTCACCACCCCTGTTATAAACATGACATATTTCTAGCAGGACTACCAGATTCTGTAACAGCTTTGCTCCCTATGCCATCCATCTGGTAAACTCACAATATTCGTTTTTCTCACCCTGTACATGTATACATCCGAACTAGATTGCGTTGTTTCTCTGTGCCATATAATATATGTGGGTACATGCATAATTTTGTATTTATTTATTCTGTCATGGTTATGTAGTGTATATTGGAGGTGGTGACCCTTTGAGAGCTGTATGCAACAAAATGCCATTTTAATTTATGCCGATTAGTGTACATTCAAAGTGACAATAAAGTTATTCTGTTCTGCTCTTCTCTTCTCTTCTCTTCTCTTATTCTATTCTATTCTATTCTATTCTATTCTATTCTATTCTATTCTATTCTATTCTATTCTATTCTATTCTATTCTATTCTATTCTATTCTATTCTATTCTATTCTATTCTAAATGTTTTCATTCATATCTGCATTAGTCACAATCCTACAATCCTAGAGCCGAGGTGGCGCAGTGGTTAGAGTTCAGTACTGCAGGCTACTTCAGCTGACTGCTAGCTGCAGTTCGGCAGTTCAAATCTCACCGGCTCAAGGTTGACTCAACCTTCCATCCTTCCGAGGTGGGTAAAATGAGGACCCAGATTGTTGGGGGCAATATGCTGACTCTGTGAACCGCTTAGAGAGGGCTGTAAAGCACTATGAAGTGGTATATAAGTCTAAGTGCTATTGTTATAAGTGCTATAATCAACACAAAGCTACCGCCAATGCAGTAAAACCTACAAATCAAATGAAATCAAATATCCTTTACTATTGTCAGAGACCAGTATAAAAAAGGTAGGATTAAAAAAAATTTAAAAGCATAAAAAATACAGCAGAACAAAATTACATATCAAAAGCCTTAAAAATGTATAAGAACAAAATTCTAGCAAGAATCTAAAAAGAGTCTAAAAGAAAGGAGGGGAGGGGAGGAACAGAAGAGCAATACAGCTAAAGACCAAGGCCAAGATGGAATAAAATTTCATTAATTCAACAAAGTGATCAGAGATAAATGTACTTAATTTAAAATTTATTTAGAGAATTTACATGGCTGCTCACTCACTCTCAGTGACTCTTGGCAGCTTACAAATGAACTACCGTATTTTTCGGAGTATAAGACGCACCTTCCCCCCCCCTAAAAGAGGCTGAAAATTTGGGTGCGTCTTATATTCCGAATGTAGCTTTTTCGAAGCTTTTTTTTCCAGCCCTAACGAGGCGCTAACGATCTTCCCAGGTCTTCCCGGGCTTGCAGGCTATTTTCATTGCTACTAGCTCCAAAGAAGGTTTTTTCCAGCCCTAACCAGGGGATAAAATGATGTGCTGAAGCTGACCAGACTAAGGACGCTAACCAGATGAATACCTGGTAGGCAGATTTTTTTTCCTATTTTCCTCCCCAAAAACTAAGGTGCGTCTTATACTCCGGTGCGTCTTATACTCCGAAAAATACGGTATATATAGTTTTCTTCCTAGTGTCCTGGTTCAAAATATTGCTACTTTTTTAAAAAAAAAAACTCCTGGAATTTCATTCAGTTGCATCGTGTTTAATTGCACAAAATTAAAGAATGTATTGCATTGGGAGTTCTGTCGCCTTAATCTAGCTAATTTACTAGCTATACAGTAAGGTCTCAGCAGAGAAAAGGAATTGGATTTATTTAAAAAAAAAATTGGGAAAGACCAAAGAGCATTTTGACATATATGCAGAATGGCTGGTCACTTTGTGGTGGAACAATGAAAGGGCAAAGCACATTCTCCATGGAAGTGGAGTGCAATGTTTAATTCCATTAGTGTGCTGCACCAAACTGAACTTCATAGGCTGGGAGACATTCCGCATACATTGCAAATAATTGTTGTTGTTGTTAGTCGCGAAGTCATGTCCAACCCATTGTGACCCCATGGACAACATTCCTCCAGGCCTTCCTGTCCTCTACCATCCTCTGGAGTCCATTTAAGCTCACGCCTACTGCTTCAGTGACTCCATCCAGCCACCTCATTCTCTGTCGTCCCCTTCTTCTTTTGCCCTCAATCTTTCCCAGCATTAGGCTCTTCTCCAGTGAGTCCTTCCTTCTCATTAGGTGGCCAAAGTATTTGAGTTCCATCTTCAGGATCTGGCCTTCTAAAGAGCAGTCAGGGTTGATCTCCTCTAGGACTGACCGGTTTGATTGCCTTGCAGTTCAAGGGACTCTCAGGAGTCTTCTCCAGCACCATAGTTCAAAGGCCTCAATTCTTTGGCGCTCAGCCTTTCTTATAGTCCAATTTTCACAGCCATACATTGCAACTAGGAAAACCATAGCCTTGACTATACACACTACTTTCCCCACATACATACCCCTGATCACAGGGAAAAGTGAAAATCCTAATTCAAAGCATTATTTGTTTAGTTGTCAAATTTCTAGGACACCCAACTCAGTAGCTGTAATTTGTTTTAAGGGTTTCTTCTGAGGGCCATGAGCATTTTCTGTGAAGGATATGAACTGTCGGCATCAATCAGAGATGGAAGAAACCATCACTTGTTATGGTAAATATACGTGAATGGCATAGTGCATAATTTCCAAAGATAGGCCTAAAACAATTTACTGCTATTCTCTGGGAATTAGGTTACCTCATCATTTTTTTCTCCCTGTAGTACAGAGGTGGGTTCCTTCCGGTTTGGACCGGTTTGCCTGGTGACATCACAGTGATGTCACGGATCCGGTTCAGTCGGTGCCAGTCCATGGGTGCTGCCTTTTTTTTTTTTTTTGGTTTTTTTTTGTTTTTTTTTTTTTTTTTTGGAATTTTTTTTAATTTTGTTTTCCCTTTTTTTTTCTTCTACGCATGCACAGAAGCCGAGTTTCCGGCACTGTGCATGCATCACCATCTTGTTTTTGGCTCTCTCTTTTTTTGGATTTTTTTTTTGGATTTTTCGGCACTGCGCATGTGCACGCACCCACGAGGTGCAGCCACGTGGCGCAGGATGAAGTGAACTGGCAGCGGGGTAAGTTAGAACCCACCCCTGCTGTAGTACCTTACAATACACTATCTTCCCATTTATCTACCCATTCATCTGAGTCCCTCTCCCTCCAGAATCCAAAAATCAATATAACAGCTCTGCCAACAATGTTTCCATCATCATAAGTAAAACCACACTTGGAATATTGCATCCAGGTTTGTTTTCCATGATATAAAAAAGATATTTAGACTCTAGAAAGAGTGCATTGAAGAGCAATAAAAATGATTAGTGGGCTGGATGCTAAAACATATGAAGAACAGTTGCAGGAATTGGGTATGCAGCTGCCAAAAAAGCCAACACAGTTCTAGGCTGCATTAACAGAGGGATAGAATGAAGATCACATGAAGTGTTAATACCACTTTACAATGCCTTGGTAATACCACATTTGAAATATTGCATCCAGTTTTGGTCACCATAATGTAAAAATATGTTGTTGAGACTCTAGAAAGAGTGCAGAGAAGAACAATAAAGATGATTAGCTGACTGGAGGCTAAGACATATGCTGGAATTGGATATGTCTAGCTTAATGAAAAGAAGGACTAGAGGTGACATGATAGCAGTGTTCCAATATCTCAGGGGTTGCCACAAAAAAGAAGGGGTCAACCTATTTTCCAAAGCACTAGAAGTCAGGACAAGAAGCAAGGAGAGAACTTTGAACTAAGAACAATTCATCAGTGGAATGGCTTGTCTCCAGAAGTCCTCCATCACTGGACGTTTTTAAGAAGAAATTGGATAACCCCTTATCTGAAATTTTGCTTGAGTGGGGTGGAGGTTTGGACTAGAAAACCTCCAAGGTCCCTTCCAACTGTTATTCTGTTATCTGCATCAATGTTTTTTCACAGCATTTTGTTTGATGGTTTGTTTATTAATGTTTTAGCCTGGAGTGTGACCGTTCCAAATTACATAATCAGAAAGAAGTGTGAAGAAGTCCTGGCTACTTGACAGGATTGATTTGAATTAAGTCTGTGAATCTTGAGTTAATCTTGAGTTAATCTTGACTAAGTTTATCCTAAAGATATAGATAGTCTTTATCCTAAAGACTAAAGATACTGTTTGATTACAGATCACCAAGTCAGTGTCTTTGCAAGTGACAACTCTCACTTGCTAACTCTTAGCAGCCACACAGATAGATCTTCTTCAGGATGATCTGTCCTCAATTGGCTCCTCCATTCTAATAGTACAATCTTTAGGGTTTCCATTGGTACAATCTCAGGGGTGGGTTCCAACTTACCTCGCTGCCGGTTCGTTCCCTCCTGCGCCACGTGCATGCGCAGTAGCAAAAAATCCCCCCAAAATAAAAAATAAATTAAAAAAAGCCAAAAAAAAGATGGCGACCGCATGCACAGTGCCAGAAGTCGGCTTCTGCGCATGCTCAGAAGGAAAAAAAATTAATTTTTTTTTTAAAAAGATGGCCCCCACGGACCGGCACTGACCGATCCGGTTCAGTGACATCATTGTGACGTCACCAGCGGGTCGCTACTGGTTCGGGTGAACCGGTCCGAACCGGGAGGAACCCACCCCTGTACAATCTTCCAATTACTGCTCTAATTGAATCCATCTGTTTTATGGATGGACTATGGGTCATCTCTTTATTGTTTCATTATAATTTTTCCAGATTCTGCTTCACTGATTGTATTTTTCATTGATGTAAAATTTCAATGAAGTACCCATTAATTGATTGATTGAGATTGATTGATTGATTGATTGATTCATTCATTCATTCATTCATTCATTCATTCATTGTGATTGTAATAGGGTATTGCTTTCCCCCCCTTCAGGTTCTTCCTTTCTACCTTTCAGCTTATAGCTCTGGAATCCTGCAGTAATCCTGCTTCTGAATACTAAGCTGATTTTGTCCTGCTTAGCTTCCTAAATCTAGAAAATTTAATTTGACTTTCGAATGTCAAGCTTTCAATTTATTCCATCAATTCTGAGCCAGCAATAAAGGTTTTTATTTCCTCCCTACCCTCCTTGCTATTTTGAATGTTCACTTTCAAGTATTTTAGCTGTGTTACATACCTCAGCTTCTGTTGGGCTAAAGCAAGCTAATTATACCAACTACTTCAGGTTTCTTTGGTTGCTAATTAAGACAACCATTTGGCACCTTTAATATTAGATTGTCACAAGTAAAGATATACTATGCTTCATCTGCTTGAAATCTCATTTATCATCTGGGGTTTGAAGATGCACAACAACAGGAAGTATGGGAAGTTAACTGAGAAGGTTTATTCCTCACTGGAATATTTTTTTGAGATGTTTTGCAGGATTCTATGAAGCTAAGCTGACCAATTCAGACAAGCTGAAACTGAGTTCAAAGAAGGGCAGCTGGGATGATCAGGGAAGTAAAAACTAACTTTATGAAAACAGATAGAAGGATCTAAAAATGCTTAACTTTGAAAAAAAAATCAAAATTAATATGAGAGCACTTTAAAAAGTACTAGAGATCAAGTGCCAGGGAAATCAGAAGCTCCAGGCAGTTCAAATGGGTATAAAGATTTATTGCAAGCTTAAACTCTCTACAAGAATCTGAACTACTAGCGGTCAAAGCAAATTGGTGGTAGATAAGAGTCAAAGGAATTCAAGGTGGGCTGGACTTAGATTTCTCCTGGGTGCGAAGGGACTCATGACTGATGACACATTTGACCCTTCCCTTGGGCACATACTAGTCATCTCCTATATCTAAAGGGATATTTCATGGAAGAAGTCCAAGAACCAGTATGTATTAATCCAGAGTGAGAGTCCAAGAGATTTAATAAGATCAAGAAAGGCAGATTTCAACTCAATTTTTTGATAAAGCAGTTCAACATTGGAATCAATTCCCTCAAATTTTCTGTACAACACTATCCGTTGCATGCCTGGGGTAAGCAGATATCTGAAAACCTTGTGTTTTCTCATTATTTCATCCTCTAATCTGAGTGTTAAAAATTAAAATATTGAGACAAGCAAAGGAAATAAGGAGATTATACAAATGTGCCCTTTTAAAGGGAAGATTGCTAAACTTTGCCCAGAATTTATCACAATTTATCACAAAGTGTAGCGTTATGAAAATTGGTCCTAGTTTATTTTACATTACATCCAGATGAACATTCACACTACAAGGAAAGCCAAGTTAAAATCAGCCTGTTTCTCAGAATGCGCCAGGATGACTCAAACATGAAGAATTTTATGAATTGGGGAGGAGTCCTGCTAATTTCCAGTTGCATTCTTCAGCCTTCTGAAACATCCCTTATTCTGTGTTGGAAGGAAAATCCATCTGGTTCAGTTCCAATCCGGGAGGAAGGCACTGGAAATAAAATGGAGGCTGATTGGAAAGAAAGGTTCCCTTTATTGATGAAGCAGAACCACCAACCACAAAGCACTTGAAGGCAGGACAAGAAGCAATGGGTGGAAACTAATCAAGGAGAGAAGCAACCTAGAACTAAGGAGAAATTTCCTGACAGCTTAGAACAATTAATCAGTGGAACAACTTGCCTCCAGAAGTTGTGAATGTTCCAACACTTGAAGTTTTTAAGAAGATGTTGGATAACCATTTGTCTGAAGTGGTGTAGGATTTCCTGCCTAAGCAGGGGGTTCGACTAGAAGACCTCCAAGGTCCCTTCCAACTCTGTTATTCTATATGCACATGTGATTCTGGGACAGAATCAACTGACAAAATGGAGTTGAGAGTGGGTGGGTTTTATTCCTTCTGGATTCCTACGGGGTCACGTAGGGGTCATGGCTGGCTCTATAGGCAAAAGGGGAAATGCAAATCCTAGGTGTTTGTCTGTGCTAATTTGTCAACCTTTGGCTTGTTGCTTATCTGGAGTTTCTGTCTTGACCCAGTCTTTCTGAATGGATTACCAAATCTGCATTTCTAAAAGCTGGCCTCCTCAGTTTCTGCTTGGGGCAGGGAAACTGGGGCTGGTTTCTGCCTCCCTTAAGGTTCCACCCCCTTTTAGGGGAAATATTCTATCCTTCCTTTTTAATATTCCCCAAAATATTTCATTCTTGGGGGGGGGGCTTCCCACATCAGTCAGTACACAATTGCCATTACCCTACAAGCTCAAATGCATCTTAGAGACTCTTCGCTCAGGATGTTTCCCAGGTTGGTAGTTATGTACTCCAGCCTAATCCATCCTGCATGAACACATCTCTTTTTGCTTTCAGCTAAGCACTAGGCCTAAGCTCTGGTTTGAGGCAAAGTCCACACTTTTGCACAGATTGTATGGATTAGGAGACAAATTCTAACAGGCTAAAATTGGAAATCATTTTTCTCGTTCAACCGCCTCTGCAAAGCCCTAATATATAGCTTGGGATGTAATGCAGCAGAAAAATGTGGTTCTTGAGTTTTGTGTGTTGGCTTGCTTTCTTCCTCCCCAAAAGCACTATATCTAAGGAAGAATGATAGGATTCAGAGATCAATAGATCTATCCTGAATTCAGAATTGCCCTTCTGATCATATTGACCACCTGCTCCTCATGTAGCCTTTTACTGATGAGGGGGAGGGAACTGTATCTAGAGAGACATGTATGTTCTAAAGCTGAGTCTAAATCTTTGTCCCATGAATATATATATACATCATATAAGAAAATACAGGTTCCCCCCCCCTTGCTAAGAATAAAATAATTTCTGCAATAAAATCTTAAGGCAGGAGAGGAGATTTTCTCTTCTCTTCTCTTCTCTTCTCTTCTCTTCTCTTCTCTTCTCTTCTCTTCTCTTCTCTTCTCTTCTCTTCTCTTCTCTTCTCTTCTCTTCTCTTCTCTTCTCTTCTCTTCTCCTCTCCTCTCTTCTCCTCTCCTCTCCTCTCCTCTCCTCTCTCCTCTCCTCTCCTCTCCTCTCGTCTCGTTTCCTTTCCCGTCCCTTCCTGCTCTNCCCTTTCCCCCTTCTTTTTATGCATATAAACTTGCAACAGAACATTCTTCCACCAAGAATGATTATCTAATTATTGTGTAGTCTCCTGACCAGTGTTACACAATCACACCACCTTTGAATGGGCACTTATTGCCAAAAAGATGAAGCAAACAGTAAACACTGTTACAGGTGACTAAACACACCAGAGGATTTTTTTTTTTTTAAAGGAAAATGGGGGAGGGAGGAGAGCAAGTATCTTTTATATGTACTTATTTCAGTGAATTAAAAGAAAGAAAAATCATAGCACAAGAGGGAGACAAAGAGAAAATAAAAATGAACTACAGGCAATTTCAGTAGAATCCTTTGAAAGTAAGGGAGATTTTTTTATTTTTTAAGTTTGGTATATATTTTTCCTCATTTCACAAAAGTTTTTAATGCTGCATCAGCAAATGGTGAATATTATAGAAGTTATGCCTAAAACTGCTACAGCATGCAAAATTAATGGGCTGTTTGAAAAAAAAAAAACTAGCCAGTAAAATGAAAACCGAATAAAGAAAAGTTTCTATTTGCCACCTGAGATTGTACGCAGGTTGTTCCCCATGGCATTGTGGTATATACTCTTCTGAAAGAACTGTGGTGGATTTGAAAGCAAATAAGGAGGGAAAAAGTTTAGTTTGTAATTAACCAGAATCAAATGAGCATAATACTGATTTGCACATGTTCAGAATAGTTTTTTTTTCTTTTTCTTTTTAATGTTGGCTATTACATTCTTTAAAAGTAGGCATGCTTACTTCCTCCTGATAAATTCTAATGTCTCCTTCAAGACCCACAGAGCAAAATCATACAAGAAGCAAAAGTAGCTAAATATGCATCTTTCTGAATCTTCCCATGACACGCTGGGAAGATTCATGCTGTTATGTATTGCAAGTTAGCAAGAAGAGTTATCACACTGGAAAAGAAGAGGGAAAAACAGAGAGAACGGTGCAGCACTTCTGGGAGTAAACGGGAAAAAAAATATTTTTAGATGATCATCACACATTCTTTGCATATAAATGAAAAGAAATGTTCTGCCGCTACAAAATTGGGCTTTTCTTTGAAAAATCAAATCTTCTTTCAGTTGACCTTTACTTCCAATGACTTCACAGATACATCTGTGTATCAGCTACCACTGATGATGTTACTTAGTTTGGTAATCAAGCATCTGCCTAGCATTGGTTATGTTATCTAGCTGGGTAATTAAGCATCTGCAAGAAAACCACCAAACTCAGAGAGTACCAAGGATCCCACAGTTCAACCCTGAACTACAAATATTCCCTTCTATACAGTAGATACATTTGTATAATTTTCTTTGGCAAAGAACCCTAAACCTACTTATCTCCAAACCAAGTGTGATCTTGCTTCCTATGGAGATCAATCCAAGCAGACTAGGTTCTGTAAGCCTGCATTAACCCAAGCTTCTTGGGACTTTTTAATATTTGAAGGACTGACTAATTCTGTCATGCCCCCGTTGGAGTCTGAATCTGAGACGGAAGATGAACAGCTGACAGAGAGCGGGAGAGTGGCTCCGTTGGCTGTGGAGGAAACTGGGGAAGGGCAAAGTCAGGCTGGGCAGAGCAGGGGAGAGGTAGAACAAGGGAGAGGGGGTTCAGATGAAGACCAAGGCCCACCCCCCTTATATCCTAGGGCACGCAGGGAAGAACGCAGAAGAGAGCAACGTGGGTTGTGTGGCTTACGAGGAAGGAAAGGGCCCCGATTCCCTTCACAAGGCACACCTGGGGATGGAGTTTAAAGGAGAGGCAGTTGGGAGGGGCGTTTGTCGGGAACAAACGCTGAATTCATCTAGTGTGAGAGTTGTGGCCTGCATTCCTGGCATTCCTCCTGACTGTTTGAATTATTGTCATGCTTCTGTGTGCTTATCTTGTCTTGCTGGAATTATTGCCGTGAATTCTTTGCTTCTGGGACTCATTAGCTGGCCCTGCTGGAGTGATTGATTGCAGTCATTCTGCTTACAGCATTTGGACTGGAGTATCTGCAGCCAGAAGCTGCTGCAGGTTTGTGGGAGAGCTTTTCTCCAAGCCGGAGAGTAAATGGGATGTTGGGGGCAAAGTTGGTGCCAATAAAGGGACTCATACCGGTTCTCTGGCGGTGTTGCCTTCGTGCCACGCCCCGGGTCATCACAACTCCTGTGTCTTGTGATCATTAAGAGAGATCCTAAAAAGTCTGCTGTTACCAAGTCAGGACACCACACTCTTCCAAACTCCTTCCAAGTTGAAACACTACTTCAAGGTTCTAGAGCAGGGGTGTCAAACTCAAGGCCCACGGGTCTACCCAATGAGAAGAGGAAACATCGGGCTCACGTTGCTTCGGCCCGGCCTACCCAATGTGAAGAGGAAACATCAGGCTAGCGTGGCTTCGGCCCGGTCTACCCAGTGCAAAGAGGAAACATGCCTGCAGTTTGGGAAGTGGTGTCAAGCTGGCCATGCCTACCCAGTTGGCCACACCCACCCAGTCGGCCATGCCCACCTGGCCCCCCAAGGTCAACCACAGCCCTGATGCGGCCCTCAATGAAATTGGGTTTGATACCCCTGTTCTAGAGTGACTGCATTCTCAAATTAAAGTACATTTGAGTCGACTCCAGGTGACTACCTGGATATCTCAGTACAGATAGTCCTCGACTTACAATCATTTGTTAAGCAAAATGTTGAAATTACAACAGCACTGAAAGAAGGACTGTCATGACTGTTACAACATCCCCATGGTCCCGTGATCAAAATTCAGCCCTTTGGCAACTAGCATATGTGTCATGCCACAGCATATAACCTTTATACTGTTGTTGCTCTCTAGCCCCATCTAGTGGCCAGAGGGACAAATATGCCCTAAGTATATTGTTTGAACCTGACCCAATCCATTTTACCCATCAGCCCGCACTCTCAAACCAAGTGCATGCTGGGAAGCCAGACTCCATTTTCTTTAGCATTTGGAGGAGGCAGAAGCACATGGTCATCCAAGAACAAACCCACATCCCACATAGAGCATCGCTGGTGAGATTTAAATTGCTTGTATTTATTAATTGTTATGTTCAGCAGTAACTCAATACTGTCTGTCTTGTAGTTGGTTCACATTGTATGCATCCCTATTTTCCCCAATTTCACCATATCTTGTTCTTTCAATAAAGCATTCAGATCTACGCACACGGTCTGTTTTATTGGAAGATATGTGGGTTTAGCTGCATGTCGAGCTGCATACAGACTAACGTGTAGTGAGGACAGAACAATATGTTTTTGACAGTTGCAGCAAGCTGAGGTCATGTGATCACCATTTGCAACCTTCTCAGTTGGCTTCCAACGAGCAAAGTCAATGAGAAAACATGAATTTGCTTAAGGACTGCATGATTCCCTTAACAATTCCAGAAATTGGCTTAACAATTGTAGCAAAAAGGCCAGGACTCAATTAACAATGGCTTTGCTTAGCAACAGAAATTCTGGCCCCGATTGTGGTCATAAATTGAGGACTACCTGTATAATTTTCTTGACTATGTTGTGTAAATAGTTTGCCAGTGCATGCTTCCCTGATTTTTTTTTTTTTAAATACAGTCATAGAATTTTCAGGCATTCTGCCATCCAAATATTATCCACATCCGAATCTGCTCAGCATCACTAGCTGATAGTCTGATACTGAAGCAAATAACAGAATAGCAGAGATGGAAGGGACCTTGGAGGTCTTCTAGTCCAACCCATATACCCTATACCCAGGGGTGAAATCCTCTGAAGTCTGCTACCGGTTCGCTTCGTGCATGCTTTGCATGTACATGCATGCTGTACGCATATGCGCACCACAGGCACTACTGTGCAGCGCTGAAAAAGGAGCATTTTTTAAAAATTAGGTAAGTAGAACAGCAGGGGGGGGGATCAGCTGTGCCGCTCGATTTAGATTAGCTAGAGAGCACAGCTGATCGTCGGATATACCGGTTCACCCGAACCGGTAGCATTGTTTACTACCGGTTCGGGTGAACCGGTCCGAACTGGTGGCATTTGAACTATCTCTGCTGCATAATCCATGGCTGGCGATCTTCCGACAGACTTTTCGGTTGAGGTCTGAACTGAACAGTGGAATTCCGAAGCTCAGTTCCAGGGGAACCCACTCCAGTTCTGTGGTAGGGACTGAAAAGATACCAAGAAAGGCAGGGGTGAAATCCTCTGAAGTCTGCTATCGGTTTGCTTTGCGCGCGCATGCGCGCTGCACACGCATACGCGCCGCGGGCACTACCGTGCAGCGCTGAACAAGGAGCATTTTGAAGCCGTCAGAGTCTGCAAAGGTAAGTAGAACAGCGAGGGGGGGGGATCAGCTGTGCCGCACGATTTAGATTAGCTAGTAAGCAGGAAATCCTGCTTTCTAGCTAATCTAGATGTGTGGCACAGTTGATCGTCACACAGCTGATCGTCAGATATACTGGTTCGCCTGAACCGGTAGCATTTTTTACTACCTGTTTGGGCTAACCGGTCCAAACCGGTAGCATTTCACCTCTGCCTATACCATTCCAGGTTGTCCAATATATTTTTGAAAGCCTCCAGCGATGGAGCATCCACAACTGTTGAAGGCAAGTTGTTTCACTGGTTAAATTTCTCCTTAGTTCTAGGATGCTTCTCTCCTTGATTAGTTTCCATCCATTGTTTCTTGTCTTGCTTTCTGATACTTTGGAAAATAGGTTGACCCCCTCTTCTTTATAGCAGCCCCTCAAATGCTTAGAGCAATGTTATTTTTTAGGGATTTTTGATGGTGGAACTTTCCCTCTTTTGTTCTTCTTGCTGTTAAGTGGATTGTAAACCATTGTCGGTATCAGCTATTTGTTGAAAATCATTAAATGCAGGTAGGGAGGTCTTCTTTTAAAAAAGGAAATACTGCAATAAAACAAAATCCAAGTGAAAGTAGGCAGCTGGAGAGGAACAGGGTGGAAAGAGTTCAGCTTTTGTGCACTTCCTGCTAAACCCATCCTACATCCACAGCCTAATTTCAACAGACTTTGCAAATTAGCGGTTCATTGAACAAGTTTGCCTTGCAGGGAAAATGGCCGTAACATTTGACTTAGTAAAAGCCCATAACTGCACTTGAAGATCTCCTGTGCCCCAAAGACCCCTTAAAACTTTTTCCCCAAGGCTGTTCTCTTAAGCTATTTTCCATTAGTTGACTCACTAATGTAAGACATTTGAACCAGTGGAAATTTCAGCTTGTACTTCGGCAGGACTTTGTATATCTTGTTCTGAAAGTGCACTAGGCGTTTGAAAAATAATAATAATGAAAGAGTCTTATTTTGTGTATTAGCTTCTGAGATTTGGAAAATAAACTGCAATTGTCAAAACAAAAAGCCCTCCTCTTTGTCTTTATGGGATATAGACTTTTGTCTCAGCCCCTTTATGTTTAGTCTCCTTAAGAATTTAGTGAGAGCAACAGTAGAGAAATATAAATACTCTGAAATATGACATTTGAATCTTTCTTGGCCATTGATTCAGCTGATTCAATGAGCAACGTTAAACCAAAATATTGAAATTGGCGTAGATGCTATTCTGAAATTTGTCCTCCCAGTTCTTTTGGAAAACTATTTAAAAAGATAATAATGGACCATAAGAATTATTTTCCTTCTAATCCTCTGTTTTCTGCCTCTGTTCTTACTACATTTCCTCCTTAACAAAATAAATAGAGATTTCAGAGTACAGCGACGTGATTGTTGTTATTTCCAAACATTAGTTAATGTTTGTATTGTGTAGTGGGCTTCCGTAGGCAAGAAACAGACCAGCATAGCTACAACAGCATTTATTGACTCAAAACTGGAACTGAGGAACTGCAAGCAAATCCCTGTAATTTATACTCTGGGCCCACAGGGCCTTAACCAATCATAATCCTTGAAAAAGCCCGCCCAAATATGAATGTTCTAAGTTTCCCTCCAAAACAGTTGGAGTTAACAGTTAGGGTCATCTAAAGGTTAGTTTCACTTTAGCAAGGCTTAACACAACTATATCTATTCAATACAAAACAGTTTGGATTTCCACTAGAGTTGACGATTAGGGATCAAGAAAAGAGAGGAAGGAAGATTAGGGCTCAAGGGCTCCATTTGCTAATTAATTCAGTTATTTATAATAGTTTTCTGTAACACCTTGCAAGAGACATTTCATTCTGTCCTACAATGTTACTGTCACCACAGCTTTGTGAGGCAAGTTGTTGATAGAGATTAAGATTGGGACAAAATCCTCTGGTGAACTTCCTTGATTATATACCTGGATATTAAGTTTTCAGGCCTGTACCATTAAACTTATTTTCTAGCGTGTCATCACTTTAAGGTTGACTGCCTGAGCAAAAATGTTGAGACGTGATGTGGTGTAGGGAAAAAAAAAAACTTCTGAATTAGTTACAAAACTGTGCACAGTATAAGGTATTTTCACCATTCGGCATCCTGCAGTTTTTTATTTCCAGATTTCTCATGCTGCCTGTTAGTTGAATTAAAAGTAAACCTTATTGGAGAAACCATGTATGAAATTCTTCTTTTACTGAGCTGCAGTTTTCTCTCCAAAAAGAATCCTAACATTTGAACTTGGGGTAGAAGCATATTCAGATAGCAATAGCACTTAGATTTATATACCACTTCACAGTGCTTTACAGCCCTCTCTAAGCGGTTTACAGAAATCAGCATATTGCCCCCAATAATCTGGGTCCTCGTTTTACTGACCTTGGAAGGATGGAACCTTGAGCCTGGTGAGATTCGAACTGCCAAATTGCAGGCAGAAGTAGCCTGCAGTATTGCATTCTAACCACTGTGCCACCATGGTTCTGGATGCTGGATCTAAGGGGCTGCCACAAAGAAGGGGTCAACCTATTCTCCAAAGCACCTGAAGGCAGGACAAAAAGCAATGGATGGAAAACTAATCTAGGAGTGATCCAACCTAGAACTAAGGAGAAATTTCCTGACAGTTAGAACAATTAATCAGTGGAATTAACTTCTGGAACTTGCCTCCAGACGTTGTGGATGCTCCAACAATTAATCAATGGAATGACTGTATTTTTTGCACTATAAGATGCTCCGGACCATAAGACGCACCTAGCTTTTGGAGAGGAAAACAAGAAAAAAAATCTGCCTCTGCCTCGCAGCAATTTGCCTCCTTGCAGGAAACAGCAAACAGCCTGGTCAGCTTCAGCACAGCCTGATTTAGCAGAAGCAGCTGATTGGCGGTTAGATTGGCCTCCCGGAATACCGCCGATCAGCTGTTCCAGGCTGCGAGGACCACGGCCGCCCATCGCCGCCATTGCCGTCCATCGCAGCCACCGCCTATCGCCATCTCCGTGTGCCCCATTTTTGGCCTCTGCATGCCCCATTTTTGGCCTCCGTACGTCCCATTTTTGGCCCATTCCAGGTGGCGGGGATTGCTGCCGTCGATCGCCACCAATCGCTGCCATTGCCATTTGGCGGTAATAGGCGTGGCAGCAGCAATCCCCGCCGCCTGGAATGGGCCGATAATGGGATGTGTGGAGGCCAAAAATGGGGCATGCGGAGGCAAAAAATAGGGCACGCGGAGGCAGTGATGGGTGGCGGTGGCGATGGGCGGCGATGGGGGCAATAGATGGTGGTGATCCCCACAGCCTGGAACAGCTGATCGGCGGTATTCCAGGAGGCCGATCCAACCGCCAATCAGCTGCTTGTGCTAAATCAGGCTGTGCTGAAGCTGACCAGGCTGTTTGCTGTTTGCTGTAAGGAGGCAAATTGCTGTGAGGCAGAAGCCGAAGGGTGGGGGCCGTTGGGTGGGCGAGGCTTTGGCAACATTCGCTCTATAATTTGCACAGACATTTCCACCCACTTTTGGTGGGGGGGGGAAGTGCATCTTATAGACTGAAAAATACGGTAACTTCTGGAACTTTCCTGTAGAAGTTGTGGATGCTCCAACACTGGAAGTTTTTAAGAAGAGATTGGATAACCATTTGTCTGAAATGGTGTAGAATTTCCTGCTTGAGCAGGGGGTTGGACTAGAAGATCTCCAAGATCCCTTCCAATTCTGTTATTCTACTATTCTGCTAATAATATCCCCTGACCATTTATATCATGCCAGGTTAAATGAACCCTCCATCTAAACCATTGGCTAACAATCCAAATTAATAATACCACATCAACATCTACAATGTTGTAAATGGCATCTAAAACATCACTTGTAAAAAGAGACTGGACAGCCATTTGTCTGAAACGGTATAGGGTCTCCTGCTTGAGCAGAGGGTTGGACTAGAAGACCTCCAATGTCCCTTCCAACTCTGTTATCCTGTTATGTCAAAACTTCTAAATGTATAATCAGGAACGAAGGATAGATTCATAGTTTATTCAACGCTGACAAAGTGCATCATAGTTTACACCATGTAGTTGATTTTCCAACAGCAAAGGCATGAAGATCGCTATTCATTTCAACACAAAATGGTTTCTGGTTTACTCATGAGTTATCTTTTTGCCTTATGGAAATAAACAGTTAAAAGCATTATTTTATTCTAGGGATCTTCGAAACCATTCTCTGCAGGCCACCTTTGAAAGCAACTGGGTCTCCTGTGTATGACTATGCTTGTTTCTTTGTATTTTCTTACTTGTTAATTACATAACATCTTTGTCTTGATGTTTGGTATTTGGATTTTAATTAAGCTGTCTCTTTTCTATTGCTTCTCAAACAAACTTTCAGGATTTAGTGAGATTAATTATGCCTCTTGTGATTGAGCATTGTTCTATACCACATCTCCCTGTTCCTCATCTTCTTGGTAAATGAGCATGGATTTGACATGTGAATTCTAACTTGCATAATATCCAGGCCAAACTCAGCTCAACAGCTACATATTATATGTCAGAATTTTTTGGGGGGTGGGGTGGGGGAGAGAAGGTCTCCATTCTGTTCATCTAGTTCTAGGAAGGCTGGAAAATGAAAAGAAATGAAATAAGCAACCAAAAATAAGTTCCCAACAGCATAAAATAAACTTTTTGTATTGCCAAAAATGTATGGAATCCTTTATAAACTGGGTTATATCAGGGTCAAATCACAGCGAGTGCTTAAGAGAGATCTTAAGAACAGATTATCTATCAAACTTTATCTTGAATCTCATTTTTTTTTACAGAACTTCAGTGAAAATTAAACTTTTAATATTTTATAAGAGTATCTTAATTTGCATAGTATTGGGGGTTTGAAATGGTATTTTTTAATGCTATTGATGTTTCATACTTAGTCTTGAGTGGTTTTTTGCTTTTAAATATATTGTATTTTAAATAGCATAGCAATATCATTTAGACTTATATACCACTTCCCAGTGTTTTACAGTCCTCTCTAAGCGATTTATAGAGTCAGTATATTGCCCCCAACAATCTGGGTCCTCATTTTACTCACCTCGGAAGGATGGAAGGCTGAATACATATATAAACAAGGCATGGAATACTGGCTGATAGAAAAAGCAGGAAACATTGGATGAAATATGGGATACATGTTGTATCCCATCCTTAGTTTGTAATCATTTTCTCTTACAGCAAATTTGAGATATTTGGTTTGACTGTCTATGGAGATTCTCAGTCATCAAATGGTAAATGGACTTTCTTCTTTTTACTTCATTTTGCTACTCATCCATTCTTCTTCAGTTCTGATTGAATGGTGGAGAATGGAAGAATTTACTGTATATTCCTTGCAGTAATCTAGTTGTTAGCACTCTTTCTGTGAGTCATTGAGGCTACTTGTAGGTTTATCTGTCCTTCACCATTCTTTCAGAACTGAGGAAGCTTCTTGGATGAGAAGCAAAACGTCTTCAAGCAAAAAACAAAGCCCAGTTGGCTTTTGAAAAAGCACCTTTGAGATATTTGCTTTGACCTTCACCAAGTAGAACAAAACTCAGTTTCAAAATGTAAGGGTATGGAAAGAGCAATTATTATAACAGTTGTGAATCTAAAGTAAAACATTCAACTGATGTTTTGTGGAAAAGTAAAATATTCCTGGGTTCTTACATGTACACATTCATGCAGATTTCTCAGTGGTTTTTCCCCTCTAGGAAGTTTTTAACTACTTTCCAGCCCAGCCCAGGGTAATTGGCTTCCAAGGTGGTCACCCAATCATTAACTAAGACCCAGCTAGATTTTTCAATTCATCTAATATGAGCTGTTGCCACCTACAGTAGCTGGACTGGCATCATTTAGATACTAACAGTTGACCCAATTGTGTATCAGTCTACATTCTCTTGAAAGATGGGGGGAGATGGAGGCAGAGAGAGGGGGGGCAGAGACAGAGAGAGACAGAGAGAGTGACAGAGAGACAGAGAGACAGAGACAGAGACAGAGACAGAGACAGAAAGAGAGACAGAGACAGAAAGAGAGACAGAGAGAGAGAGAGACAGAGAGACAGAGAGACAGACAGAGACAGAGACAGAGACAGAGACAGAGACAGAGACAAAGAGACAGAGAGAGACACAGAGAGAGACAGAGAGTCTTTTTGATTACAAAAGATGAATGATATTTATTTACCAAAAGCAAGCTGGATAGTTTCTATCTGAGTAGGCCAGCTATCTACTACAACTGGACAATTCGGGATTTCATCTGCTGTATGCATAAACATGGATGTAACACCTATCTGCAACATTGCAGCCATATTTTTTTTTAACCTCAGGTGGCTTAGAAAATATGATACACCAGACCAGGTGTCTTTTTTTGATAGGATATTATTACAAGAAAAGGAAAAGATCGCTCCTTCTGTAATAGGAGATGACATTTTCAATGTTCCCACCTTTTAAAATAAAGTCTATTGCACATGTAATAAACTAATCCAGGAGGAAGGAAGGTATTATACAATGTGCTAGTAGGGTGTTTCTTTGTTTGGCTCCCAATGAGTTTCTACACAGGAAGAATATCCAATATGGTGACCTCACCAAGGAGTGAAGTGTCAAAATTAATTTTATACCTTCAGAAGCTTGGAATGCTCTCTGTTGAATTTGTAAATCAACCACAGCTGCATGTGTCAATGGGTAGCACAGACTTCTTTCCAAAGGTAATGAATTCACCAATAAACTCTTGTTTCTCGGATCCCAAGCTAGCTTTGCTACAGCAGGCATTTTGGAACTGAAGCTTAAAATATCTTTGTCTTAGTAATGAAGTATTTTTTTTTACTAGGGATCATCAATCATGATTCAATTGGGCATTGATCTCTTGGTTTCATATTTTCCTCCCATTTTGATTAAAAAATGATTTTTTTTAAAAAGTACTTAAATTGGAGTATCACAAACTACCAGCTCCTTATTGGAAACTTGAAGGTGCAAATTTGGCCTGTACATTTAATTGATGTATTATACCTAAATAGAACTTACTGTCAGGGTTCCGAATAGCATCTGGAATTAAATCAGAGTCCGAGGCAAAGCATTCCTCTAAGTTCCAATTATTAACAGAGCCATGTCAGCACGGCTGGGAGAAATCCCGAATCTGAAGCCTTCGGGGTTTCTCCACCCAGTTGAAAGTTCAAGCCTTTGTCCCCACACCCCCAAGTTCATCACATGAACCAATCTTCATTGCTTCATCCTCTGGTAGCTTGGTTGGAACTCCACCTTCTTCCGTGCAGGTGCAGGACAAAGGATGACCTTGACAATCTAGAAGGAATTTGTTGTGGCTACATGCAGACATCCCTCATGCAACTGCCCCTCCCAAATTCCCACAGCAAAGAATACATTTTAA
>QLTV01000442.1:818853-828853 GCA_003457575.1 Thermophis baileyi
CTTTCCTTTCCTTTCCTTTCCTTTCCTTTCCTTCCTTCCTTCCTTCCTTCCTTCCTTCTCCAAGGTATCTTAACTATGTTTTCCATAAATAAGAAAATGTGCTTCCTGAACAAAATACAAACCATAGTATAGTACAAGTAACATAGCATGGTTTAAAAACAAAACAATCAGTCCCCCCCCCCAAAGTCACCATTCCATCTCACATCAAAGTCAACTAATTGCATTATTTTCCTGCCCAAATTATTCTAAATGCAGCTGTAAGCCAACAATACGACCCCCTTTTTGCAAGTCACTCTGGAATATGCAATGTAGTATTGTTGAAAACAGTGTTTCTTTCTTTCTATGTATAGGTGTGTGTACATTTGCACATGTATGTGGGCTGTCACCACTCTTATGAATCCAGGAAGTGAAATATGATAATACACAGAATTAATTGAGGACTCCCAATGCTCCTCTTGTAGATAAAATGTCCTGAGGAAATGGAATAACTTGGTTAAACATGTGGTAATTATGAACCCAGGATTCCTCAGGAATAGGGTTTATAGGACTGTTTGACAGAAAGTATTAATACTGTGATTTTCACATTCCTCTGCCCTGGAAAGAGAGGAAATTATTGTTTTTTAAGGACGAGAGTACATTTGGACTTTTCTTGCCCACAACCAAAGCAAGATGGAAATTTTCAAAATGGCGGTAAAGCACATGCAAGTGAATTGTATACAGTCCTCCAATATAATGAGTTCATATTATATAGAAATGAGATGTTAATATGCTTAAAAAAGGCATTGTTCTTTTCATGTGAGGCAGATTACCTATATTCTCACACACACACACACACACACACACACACACACACACACACACACACACACACACACACACGTCAAATGATACATTGATTTATAAGTTTCAAACAAGAGGGGGGAGGAGAAAAAAGGGGAGAGAGAGGGAGAGAGAAAGAGGGAGAGAGAGAGAGAGAGAGAGAGAGAGAGAGAGAGAGAGAGAGAGAGAGAGAATATACAGTAGTTTGAACTTATTATTGTTATTTTGAATGCTGACTTAGTGTGCCCATACTGTATATTCTGAAGTGTCCTCTTGAGCTCCACCAATTTCATATAAGTAAATCAGTATGTGGAAACAACTTCCATACTTAGAGTGAACCCAATTACTAGGAGTAGTTTATCATAGTTTCCATATGGCATACCAGCATCTGGGTGCCAGTTTCTCCTGCATTTAAAACCAGGCTGAATATTTTGCCACCTTGTATGAATGTGTAAATAAATATTTTGGTCTTTCAAAAGCAAAACAAAACGAAATCTACCATGCAAAGTTTAGAGGAACCCACAGGTTCAGGTGCAGACTATGAGATTTGAGGAATGAACATGATAAAGTGCATCCAGTTGATTTAGAACCTAATTTCATGTCTCCTTTCTTATGTGATACACAAGTCACCCAATGCTCTATTCCCCCAGTAGCGATGGACAGATTTTCTGCTCAGAAGCTAAAACCAATTCATCAGGATTGTGTACTAAACAGCTAGGTTAAGGTGGGAGTTTGGAATTGATAAAACATGGTCCAAGATCCAATTCCCCAATTTGGTTCGAGAAATATCCACAAGGATAGTTAGTTGAGCCAGAAGCTAAAATAATCAGAAGAGCATGGTACTCTGTCAAGGTTCAAGGAACAACTTAACCAGACAATGAAAACTTCTTCCATGAAGGTGTTACTCTGTACAGAGATCTTTATGGCAGAAGCTGTGGCTGCCTTGTTGTGGCTTAGCAGGTTGTGCAGGGATGTAGGGTGAAACAGGAATGTCGAGCTCAAAATTGACATATGTGTAGCCATTTTATTTAGCTCTATATTCTACTCATATATTCTTTTTCTTTCTCTTTACTTGTGTAAGGAGGTTTTTTGGGCTCGCCACATTCTTAAGATGGAAGGAGTGAATAGATGGTGTGGATTGTTTTGACTAGGTGACTTTCTTTCCCATGGGAACAGAGGCTGGAGGTGGAGTTTGAAGACACCAGGCAATGTTGGTTCTGCTTTAGCACTTAGACTTAGACTTATATACCGCTTTATAGTGCTTTACAGCCCTCTCTAAGCGGTTCACAGAGTCAGCATATTGCCCCCCAACAATCTGGGTCCTCATTTTACCCACCTCGGAAGGATGGAAGGCTGAGTCAACCTTGAGCCGGTGAGATTTGAACCGCCGAACTGCAGCTAGCAGTCAGCTGAAGTAGCCTGCAGTACTGCACTCTAACCACTGTGCCACCTCGGCTCTTAATTGGGGAATGTGATTTTTGTGGGATGTTTTTAATTTACAGTATTATGTGGTGTAATTCTGGTTTGTGTCAGATCCGGAATTACAACAGACTTTGCCAATTTGATGTCTACCTAAATAAAAAGGAACTTGTTTTGGAAGATGGACTTTGCTCATTTCTTTTTTGAATGGGTTTCATCATTTGGAAACCTGACATTTGTCTGATTACAGCCCTTGGCTAGCGCAGACTGAATTTGTAAGTATGTATATATGTAATGTGTCTGTATAGGCCTTGCTGACCTTGATTAAAATGAAGAATAGCAATGTTCCAATATTTGAAGGGCTGACACAAAAAAGAGGAAGTCATCTTATTTTCCAAAGCACCAGAAGGCAAGACAAGAACCAATGGATAGAAACGAATCAAGGAGAGAAGCAATCTAGAACTAAGTAGAAATTTCCTAACAGTGAGAACAATTAAGCAGTGGAAGGGCTTGCCTTCAGAAGTTGTGGGTGCTCCATCACTGGAGGCTTTTAAGAAGAGATTGGACAGCCAATCTGGAATGGTTTAGGGCCATGATGGCGAACCTATGGCACGCGTGCCACAGGTGGCACGCAGAGCCATATTTGAGGGCACGGGAGGCATTGCCCTATGTCAGCTCCAGTGCACATGCGCGTGCTGGCCAGCTGATTTTCAGCCTTGGGGAAGGCCGTTTTCGCCCTCCCCAGGCTTCAGGAGGCTTTCCTGAAGCCTGGGGAGGGCGAAAAACAGCCCAACGGGCCTACCAGAAGTTCAGAACGGACTTCCGGTTTGCCCGTTGGGCCATTTTTCACACTTCAGAGGCTTCAGGAGGCTCCGGAGTGCAGAAAATAGCCCAACGGACTTCCAGTTTGCCCATTGGGCCGTTTTTAGCACTCCAGAGGCTTCAGGGAAGCCTCCTGAAGCCTCCGGAGGGTGAAAAATGGCCCAACGGGGGGCGCATGCACAGGGATGCGCGTATGTGCAGTGCGGTGCACATGGGGGGTTTGTGTGCTAGCGCGTGCTCCCATTTTTGGCACGCAAGAAGAAAAAGGTTCACCATCACTGGTTTAGGGTCTCCTGCTTGAGCTGGGGGTTGGACTAGAAGACCTCAGATGTCTCTTCCAACTCTATTATTCTATATTCTGAAGAAATTACACTATATGGAGTTCACTTTTAACTGATACTCCAAGGACCAAACATGTCCAAATTTCCTTGAATAAGACACATTATTGTTTACCATTGAAGAAGGCCATTTCCCTTGTAATGAATCTCCCTTCCTCCTTTTTTCCTTCTCAGGTTTTCCCAGGGCTTCATTTTTTATTCCAACAACTGCTACTACAATGACACACTTTTAATTATGTCCAGAAGTTGTGATATATCACTGAATTTGACAGGAAACTCTACACAAAAATAACATACAGAAGAGCGTCTGTGTTAAATGTCTTCCATCTCTCCTAAAGTTATGATCAGCAAAAGTCAGGATGTAGTATATAACAGGAAGTCAGAGTGAGATGTTACTGATAACATGTTCATAATCCTGGACCCACCCATGTAGTTGATCGACACATCAAGAGAGGGACTTATTTTCAGTAATACATACCTTAAAAATTATTTCATTTCTAAATCTCCCTGTATTTAGGAGGTGGATAGTTTCAGCTTCACCGTTCTACAGGACAAAAATGAATGTCATATTATTGCCCTAAAGGGCATGCTGTGGTAGAAACTTTATAGCAGGGGTATCAAACTAAAGGCCCGGGGGGGCGGATCTGGCCCATGGGGTGCTTAGATCTGGCCCATGGGGCTGCCCTGGAAACAGCAAAGGACCGGCCTACGGTGCCTCTGCCGGTGAAAACGGAGCTGCAGGTGGCCCTCCCGAGCTCCGTTTTCACTAGCAGAGGGTTGCAGGAAGCCATCGCAGCTGAAAACAGAGCTCGGGAGCCCGTTTTTGCTGGCAGAGCGCTCGGACCACCACTGGCTCCCCTGACACGAGTCACATTGAGCTAGCCACGCCCACCATGGCCATGCCCACCATGGCCCCCCAAGGTCAAACACAACCCTGATGCGGCCCTCGATGAAATCAAGTTTGACACCCCTGCTTTACAGATATAATTCATTGAATTGGATCTATACAAGAACAGCAATCTCTCTCTTTTTTTAACCTATTTTTTTCTCAGTCATCCAGGTCATGGTTGTCCCAACAGAAAGGAACCTATTTACAACACAGGATATAAAACTCTTTAAAGAGAAAAGTCCATCTTCACATGATAGAAATAACCTTCTTCTATTTGCAGAGTACAGAAGAAAGAAAGAAGAAAGAAGAAAGAAGAAAGAAGAAAGAAGAAAGAAAGAAAGAAAGAAAGAAAGAAAGAAAGAAAGAAAGAAAGAAAGAAAGAAAGAAAGAAAGAAAGAAAGAAAGAAAGATCGATATAGAGGAAAGAAAAGGAAAAGAAAGAAAGAGAAAGAAAGAAAGAGAGAGAGAAAGAAGAATGAGAAAGAAATAAGAATGAGGAAGGAAGGAAGGAAGGAAGGAAGGAAGGAAGAAAGAAGAAAAAGAAAGAAAGAAAGAAAGAAAGAAAGAAAGAAAGAAAGAAAGAAAGAAAGAAAGAAAGAGAAAGCAAGCAAGCTGCTTGATCTTTTGTCTATATGTTCAGAATTTAGGTCGTGGTGGAACAGTCTTAAACTTTAAGAAGGGAGATTTGGTTAAACATTGAGGACAATTTGATCCCAGAACCAATTACAAAGAATGATGACTTCTCATTCCACAAGCAGACCTAGATAGGGCTTTAATCTCCCCATGTGACTGGCATCCAGCATGCTGGGGACTTTATGGCAGTCACCATGCATTCAGAAGTGTTAATGGTGTAAGGAAGCCATTGAGCCTTTCCATAGAGAAATTTGAGGACAGATTTAATGATTGGCCCTAGAAGCAGACACATACTGTAAGTTTGGATAAAATATGAAGATAAATTCAGAATGGTTCTGCATACAGAATGGGAAGTGACTAAAATGGGATGCTCAACATTTGGAAATGAGATAAGGACGTGCAATCATTATATTGCAAGTAATATTGCCACAATGCAATGATTATATATTTATTCTGATTTCTACATTCTCTATAGCATTTATTTGACCTTGCATCCAATGATCGTGAGTAGTTTATATTTATTCTGATTTCTATAGTATTTATGTGACCTTGCATTCAAGGATCAGAAGGCCACCAAATCATGTCTCTGTGTAAAAACTCATTTCATTAAGAAAGCACTGTTAATGAGATACGGCAATCCCTCGTGTCTCAAGTCACATATAGTGTTAGATCGGATGTTTCTGGGCTGACAGAACAGCCCAGGCGAGGCTTGGATTTAAACAGGAACACTTTATTTCTCTGTTTCAGCACCACAAGCATGCACTCTGAGAGGAACAGCAACTTTGGCATTTGACAGCTCCCTTTTATAGTGGAGCTGTCAAACTGTCAGCCAATCAGGACGCCCCAATCTCCTGCCAGCCGGCTGCTTGCGCTTTAGCCAATCAGGCTTCAACAAGCAGCCGGCTTGGCTATTTTGGTGGCATCATAAGTCCGAGGACTTAACACCCCTCACCCATCAGATTGCACAGGCATAGTCAGCAAGGTACGCTGGGTGACGTTGGCTCTGCCCTGACCGCCTTAGGTCAGGGCTGGTGGCAGAAGAGCAAGGAACTGGTTGAGGATCTTCTGGAACTCCCTGCGACCCGGCCGTGGAGTTGTCTGGTCCGGAAGGCCTCGCTGGAGCTGGACAGTCTGCAGGCTTGGTAGGAGAGAACCGACAGTCGTGGCTTGGAGATGATGGGACATCGGGGTGGTGGACCGGGGACCGGGAGCGGTTCACAAGCATGTAGAGTAGAAGAACTGAGTAATGATAATAATGATTAAAAATACCCAACAATTTATTAATGTGAAAACACCAATCCTACTCTTTCTGCATTAATTATCACAGCATGTTCTCGTGTGTGTGTGTGTAATGAGAATGAAATAAAGTTTCCCTTTGCAAGATTAAGGCTTTAGAAAGCATAAAAATTATTGTGTTTTCCCCCTTCTTTTTACAGATTGATTTGGTTTGTGTATGTACCTCTAAGGATCAGGGGAAAAAATTAATTAGCTCACATTTCAATATACATTTTCAATAAAAAAAAATGCAATCTCAACTATAGCTGTCTTTCTGACTTCTCACTTTTCTGAATATTGTAATGAACTATAGCAATTAAAACAAAACAAAACTATGTTTGCAAAATATGTAAAAATGGGCAAAATTGCTTGCTAACTAACATGCATGCAAAGTTAATTGAAAGAAGAAATTGAGGTTGACAGATTTGTCTGTTGTCCCCAAGACTCTCCTTCTGATTTTGGGTAATCAATTGTGAATGGCATCTCATTTGTCATTATTTTCTGTAATTAGTCATCACATACTTCTTAAGAATTTTTCTCTCTTCAACGTGTCCAAACTTGCATTGCTGGTTTTGACTGAGGGTCATGGAACAAGAGATATCAAAGATGTCAAAAGCTACCCCTTCTTACCCACCCACTCTAAAAACTACCACCAGGACTGAAGCTGGTTAGGATGTAGAGGGGAGGTCACTCTAATGTCCCAGAACTAAAAAAAACTACCTGAAGATATGAATCAACATTCCAGTAAGTGATAGTGGAAAACCACATTCATATTTTGCCAAGAAAATTATCTCAAGTCCTAGCTATCAATGTTGATCTGATAGAGGCTATATCTTAATAGGGTGAGCCACATTAACCCCAGAATAATATATTTGGAAGGGATCTTGGAAATTTTCTAATCCAAGCCCCTGCTCAAGCAGGATATCCTATACCATTCCAGACAAGTGACTGTTCACCAGTGGACAGTCTTTAAAACCACCAGTGATAGAGCACCCACAATTTCTGAAGGCTAGCTATCCAACTGACTAATTGTTCTCGCTGTCAGGAAATTTCTCCTTAATTCTAGGTTGGATCTCTCCTTGATAACTTTCCACCCATTGCTTCTTGTCCTGCCTTCAGGTGTTACATAGATTAACAGAGTTGGAAAGGACCTTGTAGGTCATCTAGTCCAACCGCCTTCCCAAGCAGGAGACCCTGACAAATGGAAGTCCAATCTCCCCTTGAAAGCATCCAGTGATGAAGCTCCCACAACTTCCGAAGGCAAGCTGTTCCATTGGTTGATTGTTCTTACTGTCAGAAAATTTCTCCTTATTTCTAGGTTGAATCTCTCCTTGATCAGTTTCCATCCATTGTTTCTTGTCTGGCCTTCAGGTGCCTTGGAAAATAGCTTGACCCCTTCCTCTCTGTGGCAGCTCCTCAAATATTGGAACACCACTATCATGTCTTCCCTGGTCCTTCTCTTCACTAGACTAGCCACGCCCACCATTCTTCATATGTTTTAGTCTCCAGTCCCCTAATCATCTTGGTTGTTCTTCTCTGCACTTTTTCTAGAGTCTCAACATCTTTTTTATAGTGTGGTGACCAAATGCTGGATGCAGTATTCTAGGTGTGGTCTTACTAAGGCTTTATAGAGTGGTATTAGTACCTCACTTGATCTTGATTGTATCCCTCTGTTAATGCAATTTAGGATTGCATTGGCTTTTTTGGCTGCCGCTGCACACTGTTAGCTCATAAGGTGCTTTGGAGAATAGGTTGAACCCTCTTCTCTGTGACAGCTCCTCAAATATTGGAATACTGCTCTCATGTTTAACAAAGAGAAGAGTCCTTCTCTTCATTAAACATTCCCAGTTCCTGCCAGAATTTGCCAAATTAAATACCTGCTTCAGGAGCATGACCTCCATTGTCCTGAAAGAGCATCAATGTGTCAGTGATTTAGTTGATTATTTAATTTTCACTGCCATTATTTAATTTCCACTGATGTCCTCTCAAGTGCCAACAGAGCTTGGCTGGTCTTGAGTTTGGCCCACTTAAGCTTATGTGCGTGAGGCATTTGTTTGCCATTAAGCCTCAGGCATAATAATAATTTTAAAAATATATATTTTTAGGCCAGTCCTAATTATGAAGGAATAAAGATTTGATTTGTTGTATTTTGTTCACTTTGTATAATCCTGAATAGCAGAGTAGATAAGAAAACTAATAGTGCTAAAAAAAGGGGGGGGGAAATGGAACTCATGTGCATTTTATTACCAAGATACTGTTTATATCCAAATATGATTTCATATTAACCCCAACATCATCCGCAAATATAATTCCTTCTCTTTTATATCAAAAGCTTTAAACAAACTCCAGTGACATTCGAATTCCTCATACGTTAAAAACGGGGCAATCTTGACAGGATAAGCTGCTTTAGCCTTTAAAAGTAGGAAGCTTAAAACTCAAAATCAGTTTGAATTCTCTGAGTAGGTCTTTGTCTCTTAAGGGGTGGGGTGGGGGGGAGAGATGAACAGAAGCACAAACTAGATAACAGCCTTTTATGGGGTACAGAAATTAAAGTAACCAAATTGCCTTTCAAAGAGATCCTTGGGGCTTTAATGTAAAAATAGCTATTATTTTATTAGACAAGACTCTAATCCAGAAGCTGCTTTGACGGTACTCCAGACTTCCAAAGGATGATCAATGCTTTGCTTCAAGACATGATGGGAAGTGATAACAAAGCAGCTTGTGGAGAGCCATCTGGTGGCGAGTGGATTTAATCCATCCAAAATAATGACTTTAACTAGGTAACTTGCTTCTTAATTTACATAAGGGATCAGGAATCACAAGGCATTCTAATGAGAAAGGTGTCGTGTGAAGCTGTACAGTCTAAACCAGGATTGTCAAACTTGATTTCATTGAGGGCTGCATCAGGGTTGTGTTTGACCTCGGTGGGCCAAGGTGGGCATGGCCCGCTCAATGTCACTCATGTCAGGGGGCCGGCTTGATGTCACTCATGTGATCAAATGCCACTTTTGCTAGTAGTTTGTTTTGTTAGCATTCTGCCAGCGAAAACGGAGCTTGTGAGCTCCATTTTTACTGGCAGAGGCACCGCAGGCCGGTCCTTCACTGTTTCCAGGGAAGCCCCGCAGGCCAGATCTAAGCACCCCAGGGCCGGATCTGGCCCACAGGCCTTGAGTTTGATGCCCCTGGTCTAAACAATCAACTTTGTTTACTTTCTAAACTCAGACTAGATTAGCCAGGTGAGATCTGTGGCTGATCTGTTTCATATTTCTCTCTCAGAAAAGCTCTTGCCCTTATTGTGTTGTTGTTTCTTGACTTATGAGAGGAAGTTGTCACACAGTCACAAGCAAGCAGTCCAATAGAAACTGTGAAAACCATTCCTTCAGCCTAAAGAGAGTGACTTCAAGTCCATTACATTCTGTGTGACCTAGGCTTCGCCAAATCATGAAACAGACTCCTTGTCCCAAAAAACCCCTTTTTATATGGCTAATGCGAATTCTTAGCATTCACATCCAGCAAAGTCCCGGCAAACAGTCTTTCAAGGGTGAGTTGCAAACACAGACCTTATCAGTCCTTGGATAGTTGCCAGGCTGTTAGCTTCTTGACGCAATGCTGAACAAGGAAGGAGTCTCTGTGAGGCACAACTCAGATAAGCCAATCTTCACACGAATAATGAACTAATTATTCAAACACCACTCCCCTTTTGCTCCTATTTATTTCCTATGGGAGGGGCCATTCAGCGTCCCCTTGTGCTTTTACTCCCGAGTCGACCTCTGTTCCTTAATTGTTCCCTTCTCCTGACAGCTCT
>QLTV01000442.1:833853-842795 GCA_003457575.1 Thermophis baileyi
CTGCAGGAAGTCCAAAAATATAATGCAAATATATGCATTCTCTAAACTAATTTGTGTGGTTAGTATGTTTTTGGTTAACAAGATTCTGTACAGATTAAGCATACCAAAAATAAAATGAACTCTCACGAATGAACTTCCCCATCAACAGGAGTGCTGATTTACTACCAGCTTATTAAGTACTTAAGAGGCCAGGACTTGGCAGCACAAGGAAACAACAGCCAATGACTTAATAGCTGGGCATCAACACCCCAATCAACATCTGAAAAGCCACACACAACAGGCACCTATTCTGACCTAGGCTTCCTGATAAATCATAAATCACAAACGTAGTCCCAAAAACCTCTTTTTATTTCAACGGCTGTGAATTATTTTCATTCACAGCCGTAATAAGTCCCAAACAATGTTCCCTCTAAGCTGCGCGGCTGCGCGGCCACACACATGACAGGGAATCGCCGCGTGGCAGTTTCCAACTGCCGCGCAGCAATTTCCAACTGCCGCGCAGCAATTTTCAATATCAGAGGGAACATTGCTGCGCGGCACACGCACCTGACAGGAAATCGCCACGCAGCAGTTTCCAACTGCCACGCAGCAATTTCCAATGTCAGAGGGAACATTGGTCCCAAACAGTTTTAATTAATCCGACAGAAGTCTGCCACAGTCTTTCAGAAGAAGGCTGATAAGCACCAACCTTTATCTCTCTTGACAAGCTGCCAAAGACCTAATTGGCAAGTAGCTTTGCAAGGCCAAACGGAGCACAGAGTCAGAACGGAGCTGCTGAGTTACACCGACCAGAATTGAACCAAGTTGCTTCCTGCAAAGAGCACATCCGTTAGCTCCACTTTTATATCCTATGGGAGGGACCAATCATCTCCAAGCCTTACTCCTGAGTAGCCCTTTTCTTCCTTAACTGTTCTTGCCTTCTGGCAGCTCTGCGCATGCGCGCATTGGGAACAGGCTCCCCTTGTTCCTCTGCCTCGCTGATGTCAGCCTCTGGAGGCTCCGGAGTCAGCACAGACTTCCCAGATGGCCCGGGCTGGATCTCTGCCTCTGACACCGAGCCTTCTCCAGACTCCAGGCCTGGCCCATGTTCCTCCCCAGCCTCCTCGCTGTCCGACTCTGCTGCCAGCTCTGCAGGCCACTGGCGGACCACAACAGCACCATATAAATACCACACAGAGAATAGCCCAAAACACACACTCTGCTAGAGATAAGTTCCCTAAGGATGGGGTTCAGCATGAATCCAAAAGCTCGGAAGAAAAACCTCTGGTCCCCATATGACCAGCCCAGGTTGGATCCTGCAAGATGATCTCTGCTTATAGGTTAGGAGACTAAAATATACAGAAATATCCAGGGGTGGGATTCAAAAAATTTATCTGGGTGGGCGTGAATGAAATCTGGGTGGGCATGGCCATGGTGGGCATGGCCTACTCGGCCTCCTGCACCACAATGGGGGGGTGTTTTCACCCTCCCCAGGCTCCGGAGCAGGGATGGGTTCCAACTTACCTCGCTGCCGGTTCGCTGCCTCCCGCGTTGTGTGGGCGCGCATGCACAGTAACAAAAAATCCGGAAAAAAAAACTGAAAAAAAGATGGTGACCACATGCACAGTGCCGGAGGTCGGCTTCTGCGCATGCTCAGAAGGAAAAAAAAATTCAAAAAATTCAAAAAAAGATGGCGGCCCCCACGGACACAAAAAAAAATTCAAAAAAACTAAAAAAAAATTCAAAAAAAAATTCAAAAAAAAAAAAGATGCCCCACGGACCGGCACCAACCGATCCGGTTCGGTGACATAATTGTGATATCACCAGCTGGCCACTACCAGTTTGGGAGAACCGGTCTGAACCGGGAGGAACCCACCCCTGCTCCAGAGGCTTTCCTCGAGCCTCCAGGAGGGTGAAAATGGCCTCCCCGGGCTCCGGAGGTCCTCTGGAGGCCAGAAATGGGCCCGTTTCCGGACTTCCGGACCTTCCGGGAGGCCCGTTTTTTGCCCTCCCAGAGCCTCCACGCGGGCCCTGCACTTACCTGGCATCCAAAACGGGCCGCGTGGAGACTCCTGGGAGGGGCAGGGTGGGCGGGGCCAGCCAGTCTTTGCAACTACCAAATTAGCATCTGGTTCACCCGAACTGGTCCGAACTGGCTGAATCCCACTCCTGGAGATATGTAACAGGTTTTAGAGTAAGTAGGAGAAGAAGGAGATTATTTTCCAAAGGAAGTTTTTATTACCTGATGAAAATATGAAAACTTGGATTTTGTCTCTGCAATTTTTATCCACTATAGATCTGCTGGGATAAGCACACACACGCATACACACATACACACACACACACACACACACACACAAACAACAACACACGGCTCCCAGCTAAATCTGGAATGAAAATAATGTACATCTCTATTTGTCATAAAGCTAGTATGCTAAATGAATCAGAACCAAATGAATCTATAAATTCACTGGACAGAATTTGGCTATTCTTTCCAGATGGTTTGTCTGATGGAGGAGGAAGCTCAGGGTTTTTTTCCTGAGTTAGTTCAGGTCTAGCCTTTCGCCTTAAAAATGATCGTATGAATGCTCAACAAAAGAACACCAATCAACATGTTGCTTTCTAACAAAAGTCAGCTTTCCTTTTTAAGAAACAACCACCTTGAGTGGTTTAAAAATAATAAAAAAGATATCTTGCAGTTTGATTGACATATCTATTGAGCTGTGCTGTCAAAAATCTGTGACTCCCCTGAGTAATTCGTAACTAGATTTTTGTTATTGAGTCCTATAGTTCTTCCCCTAGGACATAGTTTATTATTAATTGCCCTTATTGGCTATGCTATGCTGATGATTATATAAAGTCCCATGAGTGAATATTCTCCCCAGTGGAAGATTGAAGCAGAGATGATTGGGTTTTGGAACGGTGGTCAAATTTCCCTTTCAGAAAGCTGAAGGAAGAAGAGTTTAGTAGATCAGATGAAAACTGATGCAGGAGAAACTGTGTCATCCCATCTTTACCAGTCATTGTGTAAATTAAGGACATCACAGGCTGGACAGACAGAATTATTTGATTGTCCATAGAGACAAAAATCGTAATCCAGGAGTGTGAGGCATAAAAATGATCTATGTAGAGTATTCTGTGCTCCCTAAAACCATAGTTTATTGCATTCATATCATTATGACAGAACCAGAAGGCTGTTATGAAAATGAGAAGATGGATGGATGGATGGATGGATGGATGGATGGATGGATGGATGGATGGATGGATGGATGGATGATTGCATGCATGGACATTGAGGAAAGACAGTATTTAGATTACAGAATAAAGCTGGAAGGGACCTTGGAGGTCTTCTAGTCCAACCCATATACCCTATACCATTCCAAACAAATGACTGTCCAGTCTCTTCTTAAAAACCTCAAGTGGTGAAGCACCTACAACTTCTGAGGGCAAGCTGTTCCACTGGTTAATTGTTCTCACTGTTAGGAAGTTTCTTCTTAATTCCAAGTTGCTTCTCTCGTTGATTAGTTTCTATCCATTGTTTCTTGTCCTGCCCTCTGGTGCTTTGGAAAATAAGTTGATCCCCTCTTCTTTGTGGCAGCCTCTCAAATACTGGAATACTGCTATCATGTCATCCCTAGTCCTTCTTTTCTCTAGACTAGACATATACAATTCTTTATATTGTTCATGTTTTAGTCTCCAGGTCCTTAATCATTTTAGTTGCTCTTCTCTGCACTTTTTCCAAAGTTTTTGAAGTACCTGAAGTGGTGTCTCATAGAAGACATCACAATCTGTTCTCTGTCATCACATACTATATGACACAGCACAATGGTCTTAAATGATTTAAAGTCAGATTCTGTTTTGATCCTAGGAAAAACATTGTAAGATCAAAGCCACTTAACAGAGCAACTTATTTGGACCAAATAAGGTACATCTTTACTAGATGTAAAGATTAGGACTGGTACCAGAATGAATTAAGTTGGATCTAATAATTGAAATGGTTTCTTCCAGGATTCAAAGTTAGGTCAGAGTGAAGTGAAGAGAAGGAACTTGATATAATTCCAAAGCTGCACCCAATGTCATGCAACTTTCACTTAAGAGTAGATTATTTACCTTCACACCAGAGGTGAAATGCTACCAGTTTGGACCGGTTCGCCCGAACCGTTAGTAAAAAAAATGCTACCGGTTTGGGCGAACTGATATATTTGACGATCAGCTGTGCGACAATCAGCTGTGCCGCACAATCTAGATTAGCTAGAAAGCAGGATTTCCTGCTTTCTAGCTAATCTAAATCGTGCGGCACATCTGATCCCCCCCTTGCTGTTCTACTTACCTTTGCAGACTCTGATGGCTTCAAAATGCTTTTTCAGTGCTGCATGGTAGTGCCTGCGGTGCGCATGCGTGCGCAGCATGCATGCGTGTGCAAAGCGAACTGGTAGCAGACTTCAAAGGATTTTACCCCTGCTTCACACTACCTATTGAGAGTTGAGTGGAGTTGTCCCCATCTTCCCAAGCTAGGGAAGACTATCCCCCCCCCAAAAAAAAAATTCTAGAAGTCATTTGTTGTGAAAAGCCCAAGAAAAGGATTTGGAAGTTCCTCTATCATTTTATTTTTAATTTCTTCTTATTGTTTAGACTAACCAGGCTAGTTCAAAGTTGAATGGATTGCAACCTCTTTCTCTTCACAGACTCTAAGGTGAAGCTTTGAGCTTATATTTACTGCTCAGCAAAAAAAAAAAAAAAAAAAAAGGTGGGTGGAAAGGAATAATACTTTCAGTAAGATCAGATTTGGTGTTTTTTTTTTTCAATTAAAAAACCTAGATTGTGAGAAAAATAAAGGATTAGGCAGACAGAACACTGCAAAGCAAAATAAACCTTTACTGCCCATATTTCCCTTGACAAGTCAGTACGTTCATTACGTAAAAGGAAATGAATATGATAAAGAAATACAGTATAAGGCTAACATTGTTGTTTTTAAGAAATTCAGGATCACTTTGCAATCTACAATTACTGGACTAATCAATCTGTCTAAAAATGTTTCTTTTTATCTGATTTTCTTTGAGTACGCCAGTCTAATTAAAGCTGTCTGCCATCGTTATGTGAAGATGAATGCAAAGTGATAATAGCAATAGCACTTAGACTTATATACCACTTTACAGTGCTTTACAGCCCTCTCTAAGCGGTTCACAGAGTCAGCATATTGCCCCCAACAATCTGGGTCCTCATTTTACCCACCTCGGAAGGATGGAAGGCTGAGTCAACCTTGAGCCGGTGAGATTTGAACCGCCGAACTGCAGCTAGCAGTCAGCTGAAGTAGCCTGCAGTACTGCACTCTAACCACTGTGCCACCTCGGCTCTAAATAATCAACAACTGTTTGGGTTGTCTGTCTTTCTGTCTATCTTAGATGCTAGGATAGATATCAGTTATCACAGCTCCAGGAAGTGAAAGAGACAGCCGAAGGAATCTACCATATTTTTCGGACTATAAGACGCACCGGTGTATAAGACACACCAACATTTCGAAGAGGTAAGTAAGAAAAAAAAGTTTTTGTCCTCCCTGGTCCCCAGGAGCACTCTGCAGACCTCCCAAACCCTCTGCGCACCCCGTTTTTCACAAAAACGGGCCCATTTTTCATCCGTTTTTGCAAAAAACGTGGCGCGCAGAGGGTTTGGGAGGCCTGCAGAGTGCTTCTAGTGGCTGGGGGAAGGCAAAAATGCCCCTGTTTTTGCAAAAAATGGGCCTTTTTTTGCAAAAATGGGAGTGTTTTTGCCTTCCCCCAGCCCCCAGAAGCACTCTGCAGGCCTCCCAAACCCTCTGTGCACCCCGTTTTTTGCAAAAATGGGATGTGGGGGCGGGGCTTCGGGAGGCCAAAAATGGCTGCCTTCGGTGTATAAGACGCACCAACATTTCCACCCTCTTTTAGAGGGGAAAAAGGTGCGTTTTATACTCCGAAAAATACGGTATGTCTGTATTATTTTCTTTAAGACTTTTGTGTCTTAAACTGTACTTTTGTGTGCAGTTGTTACTGCAATATGAGGCATTTAAGGTATACTGTAAATGCCTCATCACTGTAGAAAAGTATCCATTTCTCTACTGAAGTATCCCTATTTAATGGACTCAGTTCCCACATTCAGTTGCCACTCATGAATGCCAATCCATCTCTCACCAAGCCAGTAATATCCATCTTTTATTGGAGTAAGCAAGCTCACTGCTTCCTTTTCTGTCCATACTACAAGAGTCAATGTTATGAGTTATCATTCTGCATCAGTGCTGGTTGTTCAGAGATGTGGTTGGAACACTTTTGCCCTGTGACCTTCCCCAAAGAGGAAAAAAAATCACATGGACCAAGCTTCTGGGTGATCAGATATTGATGAAGCTCCTCAGACTATTTCTGCAGAAGTTCTGGGACCAATAGTTGTCCTTTTTCCAAGAGTTCAAGGCTCAAACAGAGAAAATGGAAGGGAGATATATATCTGGATCTATCTTGTCCCAGTACAGGCATCTTTACAAATAATAATAATCCAAATAAAAATCTGGTATGCATGGAAACACTGAATGAACTTCACGTCTTATTTACCAAATGATAGCTCTGTATATTTTATCATGCACTCTGTATATTTTATCATGCACTCTGTATATTTTATCATGCACATCACTTTAGGAATATGACTACTTCATATATAAGAATATTATCTTATATATTGCAGAAAATACGACTTAGAGTGGTCAATGCCTGGAATGCTCTACCTGACTCCGTTGTTACTTCATCAAATCCCCATAGCTTCAACCTTAAACTGTCTACCGTGGACCTCACCCCATTCCTAAGAGGTATGTAAGGGGCGTGCATAAGCGCACCAGCGTGCCTACCGTCCCTGTCCCACTGTCCCCATTTATTCGTACCCTGTATTTACTATATTCATATTCATGTTTATACTTATACCTGTTATCTTATGTTTGACAAACTAACTAACTAACTAACTAACTAACTAACTAACTAACTAACTAACTAACTAACTAAAATAATAAAACAGAACAGACACTCTACCATAGTCCACATTCTTCTCCCCTTCCCTTTGTTAGGGGAAATGCAAAAACAAATAAATAAATAAATAAATAAATAAATAAATAAATAAATAAATAAATAAAGATAGGAGTGGTGCAGTGGCCTAGAGGTGGAGCTCTCACCTCACAATCAGGAGGCTGTGAGTTCGATCCTAGGTAGAGGCAGATATTTATCTCTCTGGCAACAATGAGGATATATCTGCTGAACAAAACTCTGCATTGATGACAGGAAAGGCATCCGGCCAGTAAACACTCTGCTAGCTCTATTCAGTTGCCCAGACTCCACCCCACAAGGGATTATGGGGTTGTAAAAAGAAGATGATGATTACCTTAGGAAGATAGATAGATAGATAGATAGATAGATAGATAGATAGATATTATATATAAGGGAGATATATATCCGGATATATATTTATTTTGATCATTATTATTTGTAAAGATGCATGTACTATAAAGATGCATGCAGAACTCTCTTTAACTTGCCAAACCAAAAACTAAATAAGAGAACTTGACATGAATAGTAATGACTCTGTTTTAGGAGCTAGATAAAGATGACGTTTCTCCAGAGACAAGCTTAGATCCCAGGAAATTCATGCACATATCCATGTTATACTCTTAGCATCCCTGCTAAGGGGCTTGTCACTACCATCTTGGATATTCTTCAACTTTCCGATTTAGCCAAGGGTTTCTGGCATTCTCCTACTAAAACACCAAGTAATCCTCAACCATCCAATCCTGCTTTAGCTGTTGTGAGGTTCAACCTTTCTATCAATCCATTCAATGTTTACAATTTATTTAACGTTAGCCTTTTTGCTGCAAGTCTGTGAGATGTTCTTGCCCCTGAAGATTTAGCTTTCACCTGTTGAATTTATGCTCACTTGCTGCAAAAAAAAAAGAAAAAAAAAAGAAAGAAAACACTCTGTCTCACATGGATCGGCCAGACGGAGATTCACCAGGGAGGGAAACAGCAAATATCAGGGAAGTTCGTGTGCCTGTTGAATTTATGTATGGGGACAAATATGGGACTTTGATCTGTGCAATTATGTTAGCTGAGGCAAGAACACAAACCCATGGGATTTCTCCATGTGAAGGGAATACATCCATCCTAAACAGAATTGGTCCTATAGGGCTTGATTTACACTATGATGCCATGATAAATTACAAGAGCACAAATATCCAACTACTTAATCCATTTATTTATGACATTCCTAGCCCCAACCTGGGGACAATAACACTGCAGATCTACTGCACATGCAGCCTATCAAGATTTCCCAGGACAGTTTTCTTTTGGCCTTATCTTGGTGTCATCGTGTATTCAAAAGTGTTTTCCAATGGGAAAAAGAAGGATTTTCTTCCTCGTGTCTTCAAGCCCTGCTTATCTACTGCTTAACCAATCCGTGGCAGCAAAGTCCAGGTGGTAATCAACTCAGTATGAAATTGCTTTCATACTATAATTTTGATAAATATTACACGGTAATTACCACTGAAACACTAGCATTAATAGTAGGAGGAAGCAGCAGTGCCAACTGGCCTCTGTCCAAAATGATTAAGCGCCCTCCTATTTTGTAGAGAAGACAGAATTTGTCCTGATTCATCTGTAGTCTCATCCTCAATCTTCTTGCTCAGAAGCATTTTTAAGGAAGGTTCTCTTAACAAGTACACAAAGAAGCTCAGTTTCCCATTGAATCATCATTTCAAAGTTATTTCCTTACCCAAACAGAGAAACAGAATGACCAAGGTGAGCAAAGAGGCAATGGGACCAGAATTGACTTCCATTATCCTGACAGCTTCCCCACAGTATTTTCTTGTGGAAAGCTGGCAGGCAGCATTAGAAACCTTCCTTCCTTCCTTCCTTCCTTCCTTCCTTCCTTCCTTCCTTCCTTCCTTCCTTCCTTCCTTCCTT
>QLTV01000443.1:22124-43494 GCA_003457575.1 Thermophis baileyi
TCTTCTCAGCTGTGAGGTGAACGGCTATATAAAAGGGTTTAAGTCAACCTTAGTAGCTACTTTAAGATATGTGGACTAAAGTTACGAAGCTTGGTTGGCTGGGGAATTCTGGGAGTTGAAGTCCGAAGATGGGTGGACTTCAACTTGATGCTAGCTGGGGAATTCTGGGAGTTGAAGTCCTCATGTCTTATAGTTACCAAGTTTGGCTGGCTGGGGAATTCTGGGAGTTGAAGTCCTCATGTCTTAAAGTTACGAAGCTTGGCTGGCTGGGGAATTCTGGGAGTTGAAGTCCTCATGTCTTAAAGTTACCAAGTTTGGCTGGTGGGGGAATTCTGGGAGTTGAAGTCCACAAGTCTTAAAGTGGCCATGTTTAGAGACCCCTAGCCTTAGAACCTGGGTATCCAAGGCTCAAATTGAGTTCTGAGCTCAAGGAAGTAGTTTAGACAAACCATGTTTTCTTGGTCTAACTTTCCTTAAGAGTGGTTTACGAAGCAGAAAAACGAGATATTTCTCTATATCCATCAGCCTACGCTCATGGCAAATTGATACAGATACTCCTCAACTTATGACACTGATGTACAGACAGGTAGTTTCAACTTACAGCCATTCGTTTAGTGACCGTTTGAAGTTACAACGGTACTGAAAAAATGACTTACGACCGTTTTTCACATTTACGACCACTGCAGAATCCCCGTGGTCACATGATTTACATTCAGACGCTTGGCCACTGACTCATATTTATGACGGTTGCAAGTTCCCGGGGTCACGTGATCCCCTTTTGCGACCTTCCGTCCAGCAAAGTCAAACGGGGAAGCCAAATTCCCTTAACAACCGTGTGACTAAGTGATGATTCACTTAACAACTGTGGCAAGAAAGGTCGTAAAAAAGGGGGGGCAAAACTCACTTAACGACTGTCTCACTTAGCAACGGATATTTTGGGCTCCATCGTGGTCGTAAGTCGAGGACTACCTGTGCTCATGTGATTCACTGATGGATTGCAGCGAGAGCTTGTAAAATCGGCTGTGCCCCACTTAGTAACCAACTTGTTTAGCGACAGAGGTTCCAGCATCAACTGCTGTCTTAGGTTGAGGATTTTACCTGTTGAATCCAAAGCCCCTCTAAAACAGAAGTCTTCAAACTTGGCAACTTTAAGACTTGTGGACTTCAACTCCCAGAATTCTCCAGCAAGCATAGTCCACAAGTCTTAAAGTTGCCAAGTTTGGGGACCCCTGCTCTTCGCCATTATGCCAAGTTCTTCGACACACAAAAAAAGTAATAATTATTGCTAGAAAACCTGGGATTTAAAGTTGAGGAGTCAGCCTGGAACTCCGCAGGGTAAAACATTCTTTTCAAATCTATTCTGGCAAACTCTCAAACGGACCAAATAATTCGCAGATGTTCTGCGTGCAAACACACCCATGTTTTTCCCCTCCTTTCCAGGGTAAGCAGTATTATGCAAATTGCAGAAAAGAAATTACTAAGCGAAAAATGTGAAGGTAGATAAGCCGAAAGGAAAAGAATCGCAGCCAAACGTCGAGTTTGCGTCGAAGGCTGTAGATTTTTCTAGATTTGCAAAACCATCTTTTTTTTTTTAATCCACCACATTTATATTTTTATATTTATATTTTAACTACTTGTTTTTTAAGATTCGGACTGATTTGAAAGTGGGTTTACAAATGACAACGTACATACAAGAACGACGTGGGGAAACGATGTTACGCTGCATGTATAAAAGAAATCAGGTGATGTCTTCATAAGTAAAAGGGATATACAGAAAGTCCTCGGTTTACAACAGTTCGCTTAGTGACCGTTGGAAGTTACAACGGCGCTGGAAAAAAGGGACTTAGGACCGTTTTTCACAGTTACGACCCTTCCAGCAACCCCGTGATCACGTCATCAAAATCCGGACAACTGGTTCATACTTATGACCGTTGCTGTGTCCTGAGGCGACGTGATTCCTCCCTTTTGCGGCCTTCCGGCAAGCCAAGTCAGCAGGGGAAGCCAGATTCGCTTAACAACCGGGTTTCTAACTTATCAACTGCAGTGATTCATATAACAACTGTGGCATGGAAGGTTGTAAAATGGGGCAAAATTCACTGAACAAATGTCTCACTTCACGACAGAAATGTTGGGGCTCCGTTGTGGTCGTAAGTCGAGGACTGCCTGGACAAATAACAAACCAAGAGAGTGACCTGGATAATTTTCTTCCATTGGATTCAGATCGTCCTCGACTTACGACCTCAATGGAGCCCAACATTTCTGTTGCTAAACGAGACCGTTCTTCAATCAGTTTTGCCCCATTTTATGACCTTTCTTGCCACCGTTGCTAAGTGAATCACAGCAATTATTAAGTTAGTAGCCTGGTTGTTAAGTGAATCTGGCTTCCCCCTTGACTTTGCTTGTCAGAAGGTCGTAAAGGGGGATCACGTGACCCCGGGACGCTGCAACCGTCATAAATACGAACCAGTTGCCAAGCCTCTGAATCTTTGGTCACATGACCACGGGGATGCTGCAACGGTCGTTAAGTGTGAAAAATGGTCATTTTTTTTCAGTGCCCTTATAACTCTGAATGGTCACTAAGTGAACTGCTGTAAGTCGAGGACGGCCTGTATTGGCTCACTTAACTACCACAGTTTTCATTGAACATCCGCTGCATTCGCTTTATCTGCGTGGCCTTCGCTTAACGGCCCTCCAGAAATGTAAAATCACGTCAGTCGTGTGGGTGCTTCGACTTACAACGGTCATGCCCTACGACAGAAATTCCAGAGTCCTTTATGGTCGTGAGTCAAGGACTACCTATACACTAAACTAGATCTACCCAATCTATACAAGGTAAAAAAAAACCTGAAATCATCATCATTGTTTTAACGACCCCATAATCCCTTGCAGGGTGGAGTCTGGGCAACTGAATGGAGCTAGCAGAGCATTTACTGGCCGGATGCCCTTCCTGTTGCCAATGCGGAGTTTTGTTCAGCAGATATATTCTCATTGTGCCCAGAGAGAGAAATATCTGCCTCTACCTTGGATCGAACTCACAGCCCTCCTGATGGGGAGGCGAGAGCTCCACCTCTAGGCTACTGCACCACTCTGAGTATGTTGCTGACTGTACATGTTCTCTGCTCTTTTCCAGAGGGAATGTCTCTCGATCCACATCGGTCAGGCGGGAGTCCAAATGGGGAATGCCTGCTGGGAACTTTACTGCCTGGAACATGGGATTCAGGCGGACGGCACCATCCTGGACAGCCAAGCCCCTCCGAAGGTCGTGCCCGAGACCGAGCAAGTGGATTCCTCTTTCGAGACCTTCTTTTGCGAGACGGCCTCCGGGAAGCACGTGCCTCGGGCGGTCTTCGTGGATCTGGAGCCCACCGTCATTGGTAAGAGACTTGAGCAAAAATCTCTTGGAAGAAGACGAAGAAGAAGAAGAGGAGCATCTATTGAGGTTCTTCAACAAGGGTTAGAACATAGGATCCTAGGACGGGAAGCGACCTTGGAGATCTTGCAGAACTTCAGAAGTTCTGGGTGCTCCATCCCTGGAGGTTTTTAAGAAGAGATTGGAGGACCGTTTGTCTGAAATGGGAGAGGGTCTCCTGCTTGAGCAGGGGGATGGACTACAAGAGCAAATAAGAGGGTTAGTGGGCTGGAGGCTAAAACATATGAAGAACGGTTGCAAGAACTGGGTATGTCTAGTTTAATTAAAAGAAGGACTAGGGGAGACATGATAGCAGTGTTCCAATATCTCAGGGGTTGCCCCAAAGAAGAGGGAGTCAAGCTATTCTCCAAAGCACCTGAGGGCAGGACAAGAAGCAACGGATGGAAACTAATCAAGGAGAGAAGCAACTTAGAACTCAGGAGAAATTTCCTGACAGTGAGAACAATCAAACAGTGGAACTGCTTGCCTCCAGAAGTTGTGCGTGCTCTATCACTGGAGGTTTTTAAGAAGAGACTGGACAACCATTTGTCTGGCATGGTCTATGGTCTCCTGCTCGAGCAGGGGGTTGGACTAGAAGACCTCCAAGGTCCCTTCCAAGTCTGTTATTCGGTTAGTCCAACCCCTGCTCAAGGCAGGAGCCCGATACCATCTCAGTAAATGGTTGTCCACTCTCTTCTTAAACACCTCCAGTGTTGGCACACCCACAACTTCTGGTGGCAAGTCGTTCCACTGGTTAATCGTTCTCACCGTCACGAAATTCCTCCTTAATTCCAGGTTGCTTCTCTCCTTGATCAGTTTCCATCCGTTGCTTCTTGTCCTGCCTTCAGATCCTTTGGAGAAGAGGTCCGACCCCCTCCTCTTCTTTGGGGCAGCCCCTCAAATATTGGAGCACTGCTATCCTGTCACCCCTAGTGCTTCTATTCATTAAACTAGACATATTCAATTCCTGTAACTGTTAACAGAATAACAGAGTTGGAAAGGACCTTGGAGACCTTCTAATCCAACCCCCTGGTCAAGCAGGAGACCCTATATACCAGTGATGGCGAACCTTTTTTGGTCCGCTTGCCAAAAGGGGGTGGCGCGTGCCCACACCCATTCCCTCCCCCCACGCATGCGCACAACCCCTCCCCCGCTGCCCCCTGCCCATCCATCCATGAAAAGTCCATATGATTATTTAAGCCTTAATGTTTGCTGATAAATTGAAAACCACTAAAATATTCAAGATGCACAATTTTTTAAAAACGGATTTTCCACTGTAGCTACAGTAGAAGCATGTTTGGTTAATAAATGCCCTTCCCTGAATTGAGCTTAGGGAAACCTCATTCTCTGTCCTGGAACAATATGAGGCACAAAGGGAACAGAACAGAATAACAGAGTTGGAAGGGACCATGTAGATCATCCAATCCTGCTCAAGCAGGAGACCCTATACCATTCCACACAACTGGCTGTTCAGTCTCTTCTTGAAAGCCTCCAGGGATGGAACACCCACAACTTCTGGTGGCAAGTCGTTCCACTGGTTAATTGTCCTGACTGTCAGGAAATTCCTCCTTAATTCCAGGTTGCTTCTCTCCTTGATCAGTTTCCATCCGCTGCTTCTTCTCCTGCCTTCGGGTGCTTTGGAGAAGAGGTTGACCCCCTCCTCTTCTTTGGGGCAGCCCCTCAAATATTAGAACACTGCTATCATGTCCGTCCGTCCGTCCCACCCCCCCACCCCCAATCCTTCTCTTCGTTAGGCTAGAGATGTCTTATGTGTAGCCTACGTTAGGTAGCCAGGTTTAAATGCTGTCAATCACTTCTCTGCATACCCTTTGGAAGTGTGTCCTTCCTTCCTCACCCCGTGAAGTCCCCTTTGAACTCCGCTTCTGTGAAAACGATTGTGGCGTTTTCGTGACAAAAGATGGAAGTGGTTTTTAAACCATTGCCGCCGCCTTGTTTGGACTTCCCGGCTTAAGCCAACAATCGTGAGGTTTCCTGTTGGCGCCTATCACGCTCTGAACAGGGTCCGGTCTGTGTAGCTGTAGAGATTAGGGAAGGTTAGCCAGCCCAGCTCTCTGCAGCCACCAAACAGTTGCAGGAAATGCGGAAGGATGTTATATTTGCACTTGTGCATCTTTTTGAAATCACAAGCTTAATTTTTTTAAAAATAAGAAAAATACACTATTGCTGGTGCTCTATCCCTGAACTGCAGCTTTCCTTAATGTTTCTTGCCTGCTGCCTTTAAAAGCTGCTGAAATCTATTTATCCATAGCTGTTTTCAGAAAGCTTTTCATGAAGAGTTTCCTTGCTTTTCGTGAAGTGTGTATTTGTTTCTTTATTAAAATGCAGGTATGAAATTTAATACAATTTAAATTTCAGTGGCTCAGTGGCTAAGACGCTGAGCTTGTCGATCAGAAAGGTCGGCACTTCGGCGGTTCGAATCCCTAGCGCCGCGTAACAGAGTGAGCTCCCGTTACTTGTCCCAGCTTCTGCCAACCTAGCAGTTCGAAAGCACGTAAAAAAAAAATGCAAGTAGAAAAATAGGGACCACCTTTGGTGGGAAGGTAACAGCGCTCCGTGCGCCTTCGGCGTTTAGTCATGCCGGCAACATGACCATGGAGACGTCTTCGGACAGCGAACGGCTTAGAAACAGAGATGAGCACCGCCCCCTAGAGTTGGGAACGACTAGCACATATGTGTGACCTTTACCTTTACCTTTACCTTATGAAATTTAACTCAATGCTATTTATTTATTAAATAGCAGGTCTTCTCAATGAAAACTGGAGAGGAGATTGATCACTGAACATTGAGGAAATTAAGTGATCTCCAATATTGATCCGCAGGAAGTAAGCTGATAACGATACACAACATGATACAATCTGCAGAAAGTTCCAGAAAAATCTGAACTGCGGCACTCCCTGAGCCCTAAAAGGGACAACTGGTTAGAAAATGGCATTTTACATCCTCAAAACGATTGCCACGAATCTGATGTGAAAACAACGAAGATTGGGAAAGGTTGGAAAAAACCCAATCTACAATACTGATAGAATATTTGTAGTTTAGGGATTGAATGGTGGCGTCCTCGCTGCTCTCTGGGCTTCGTTGGTTCTTGCAGACGTTTCACAACCCAACTAGATAACATCATCACTTCTGGAAGGGAGTGGGGTGTGTGGAGAGCCGAAGAAGGATAAGAAGGGGAGGAGGAGCAGGAGGAGGACTGTGGGGTTCTCTGTGCTTTTTGAGCTTGACTGTTTTCTTGCAGATGTTTCATGAACCGTCTAGGTAACATCAATGCATAGAAGCCTTCAGGCAGAAGCCTTCTAGCACTGATGATATTACCTAGTCAGGTCATGAAACGTCCGCAAGGAAACAACCAAGCTCAGAGCATTAAGGACCCCACAGTCCTTCTCCTTCTCCTCCTGCTCCTCCTCTCCACAAACCCCACTCCCTTCTAGCACTGATGGTGTTACCTAGTTGGGGCATGAAACATCCGCAAGGAAACCACCAAGCCCGGAAAGCACCAAGGACCCCACAGTCGTCCTCCTCCTCCTCCTCCTCCTTCCTTTCTTCTTTCTCCTCCTCCTCCTCCTCCTCCTATTACCTAGTTGGGTCATGAAACTTCCGCAAGGAAACCACCAAGCCCGGAAAGCACCAAGGACCCCACACTCCTCCTCCTCTCCACACACCCACTCCCTTCTAGCACTGATGATGTTACCAGGTTGGGTCACAAAACGTCCGCAAGGAAACCCCCAAGCTCAGAGAGCACCAAGGATCCCACAGTCTTTTTCCTCCTCCTCCCTTCTAGCACTGATGATGTTCCCTAGTTGGGTCATGAAACGTCTGCAAGGAAACATCCAAGCTCAGAGAGCACCAAGGACCCCCACGGTTCTACAGTAGAAGCATTCTACTTCACATTCCTTCTTTTAACCTTTTCCCTGTGGCTAATCGACTGGCAATTTCCAGAACTCCCGTTTTGGTGGATGGGGCCCGTCAGCTCATTCTTCTCCCTCTTGGCAGATGAGATCCGCACAGGGACCTACCACTCCCTGTTCCACCCGGAGCAGCTGATCAGCGGCAAAGAAGACGCTGCCAACAATTACGCCCGAGGCCACTACACCATTGGCAAAGAAATCATTGACACCGTCCTGGGCAGGATTCGCAAAATGGCAAGTGACCGTGTCGTGTTTCCCCCCCCCTCCCCCCTTCCTTAACGACTGCAATTTGAAGCTTCTTGCGAGAGAGGCCGATAGGGTGAAATTCCCAAAATTTAAGTTGCATAAGTCTTCGCTGGAGGGGCAGGACGTGGCTTTTCGCGCCAGTGTCTCCTGTGGGAACAAACCTCTCTTTCCCAACCTCGGCAACTTTAAGGTGTGTGGACTTCAATTCCCAGAATTCCCCCAGCCTGTTAGAACAGGGTTTCCCAACCTTGGCAACTTTGAGACCCATCCTCCACAGGGAAAGAAAGGTCATCAAGGGTCATGTTTAAATCTGGCCAGCGGGGCCAGCCTGGAAATACCAAAGGACCGGCCCGCGGTTCCTCTGCTGGCCAAAACGGGCCACGGGGGGCGGGGGGGGGGAAACGGGACGTTTTTGGCCAGCAAGAGTGCTGCTGGAGGCCAGGGGTGGGTTCTACTTACCTTCCCTACCGGTTCTGATCACAACGGAAGTGTGCGTTTTGCACCCCCGTCGCATCATGCAACATACTCGGAAATCACCCTCTGGCATGCGCAGAAGCCTTTGCGCATGCGCAGAGGGTATTTCTGCAAGCAACGGCGACCAGAGGACCGGTTCGGGAGTGTGGACCGCCGGTCATCGCTGCTGGTTCGGCGAGCGGCGGTGGTAAATTTCTGCTACCGGCTTTAAAGAACCGGTCCGAACCGGCAGCAACCCACCTGTGTGCTGGAGGCCAGGGAGTACTGTGGAAAGAAAGAAGGGAAAAAGCGCATCTTGAGCATGTGTCGAACGCCCAGCATGACCACGCCCACCCCGCCACACCCACCATGACCACGACCACCCCGCCACACCCACGACCACGCCCACCCCTGGCCCCCACCCCAGCCCTCCGAGGTCAAACATAACCCTGATGTGGCCCTCAATGAAATCAAGTTTGACACCCGTGGCCTAGATTGTCTTGAGATGGCAGCAATAACCAGATTTTTTCTCGTCAACGCAGGCTGACCAGTGCAGCGGCCTTCAAGGTTTCCTGGTCTTCCACAGCTTCGGTGGCGGCACCGGGTCCGGCTTCACGTCTCTCCTGATGGAACGGCTCTCGGTCGAATACAGCAAGAAGTCCAAGCTGGAATTCTCGGTGTATCCCGCCCCGCAGGTCTCCACGGCCGTGGTGGAGCCTTACAACTCCATCCTGACCACTCACACCACCTTGGAGCACTCGGACTGTTCCTTCATGGTGGACAACGAAGCCATCTACGACATTTGCAACCGAAACCTGGACATCGAACGTCCAACCTACACAAACCTCAACCGTCTGATCGGGCAGATTGTCTCCTCCGTCACCGCTTCCCTGAGATTTAACGGGGCCCTGAATGTCGACCTGATCGAATTCCAGACCAACCTGGTGCCGTACCCCCGCATCCACTTCCCTTTGACCACGTACGCCCCCATCATCTCGGCCGAAAAAGCCTACCACGAGCAGCTGTCGGTGCCGGAGATCACCAACGCCTGCTTTGAGTTTTCCAACCAGATGGTGAAATGCGACCCGCGGCGGGGCAAATACATGGCGTGTTGCCTCTTGTACCGGGGAGACGTCGTGCCGAAGGATGTCAACGCGGCCATCGCGGCCATCAAAACCAGGCGGTCCATCCAGTTTGTCGACTGGTGCCCGACCGGCTTCAAAGTGGGCATCAACTACCAACCGCCCACCGTGGTGCCCGGAGGAGACCTGGCTAAGGTTCAGCGGGCCGTCTGCATGCTCAGCAACACCACGGCAATCGCTGAGGCCTGGGCCCGTCTGGACCACAAGTTCGACCTCATGTACGCCAAGCGGGCTTTCGTCCACTGGTACGTGGGAGAGGGCATGGAGGAAGGAGAGTTCGCAGAAGCCCGGGAAGACCTGGCGGCTCTGGAGAAGGATTATGAAGAAGTCGGGCGAGATTATGCCGACGGAGAGGAAGAGGAGGCAGAGGAAGATTTTTAGAACCAAAAAATTTGGGCGTAACCAAGAAAAGAGGCCGCTCTTACCACCCTGCCGAAAATATCCCGTCGGTTAGCATCGGGAATTCTCCTGCTGTGTTTTGTTTTTTTAAATTTACAATCTCCTATTCTTCAAGGACTATAGAACACGTACTTGGCTAGAAATCACCCCCTCTGTAGCCCTTTTCTTAAAAAAAAAAAAATTCTTTCTAGTTAGAATGATAAATAAAAATAAAAATTAACGCTCGAGTGAGGAATTGGGGAATTTCCGGGGTTTGACAAAAGGCATTATGTATGGCTGTTGTAAATCGTTTTCTGCACTGCTTGAATAATTGTGTGAGGGAAATCCCTCGATATTATTATGAGATGCAATAATCCACTTCTTTGTACTTCCATTAAAAAGTTGAAATAGCAATACCACTTAGACTGATATACCACTTCACAGTGTTTTGCAGCCCCTCTCTAAGTGCTTTACAAAGTCAGCCTATTGTCCTCAACAATCTAGGTCCTCGTTTTACCGACTTCGGAAAGACGAAAGGCGGAGTCAACCTTAAGCCGGTCAGGATCGAACTGCTGGCAGTCGGCAGAGTTTGCCTGCAATACTGCACTCTAACCACTGGGTCACCACGACTCTTGTTGTAGGAGGAGGGCTTTTTTCCGATGTAGCAATGGGGTCTCCCAGATTCTGACAAGGGTGTTGCTTTGCCCCACAGAAAGGTAAAATAATTCCACTGCCAACATTATACTTATACTATTTTCCTCTTTAATAATTTTAGGTACAACTAGTCCTTGACTTACAACGTTTAGTGATGGTTTGAAGTCACTAAATGAACTCCCAGAATTCCCTAGCCAGCATGCTTTAGGATGGGTGGACTTCAACTCCCAGAATTCCACATCCAGCATGCTTTAAGATGGGCGGACTTCCACTCCCAGAATTCCCCAGCCAGCATGCTTTAGGATGGGTGGACTTCAACTCCCAGAATTCCCCAACAACAATGCTTTAAGACAAGTGGACTTTAACTCCCAGAATTCCCCAGCCAGCATGCTTTAAGACAAGTGGACTTTAACTCCCAGAATTCCCCAACCACAATGCTTTAAGATGGGTGGACTTCCACTCCCAGAATTCCCCAGCCAGCATGCTTTAAGACAAGTGGACTTTAACTCCCAGAATTCCCCAGCCAGCATGCTTTAAGACAAGTGGACTTTAAGTCCCAGAATTCCCCAGCCAGCATGCTTTAAGATGGGTGGACTTCAATTCCCAGAATTCCCCAGCCAGCAGGCTTTGAGATGCTTGGACTTCTAAGGAACTCTGGGAATTGAAGTCCATACATCAACGTTGCCAAGCTTGAGAAACACTGGTAATAAACCAAAGGCCACCTGCAGGGGGCGACTATGGCTCCACCTCGAAAAGTCGCCGAATCCCCCGCGCTCCTTGATGGCGAGGGGGCGTGGAAAACGTGGGCGGGGCTCATGCAAAATAGCAAAAAACGAGACGCGTGTGTGACGTTACCAGGGAGGCCGGTCCCACCGCTTGAGCGTCATCCCCGCGAGCCGCTGACGTCGCCGAAGGTTGGCCGTGTGGCGACCGGTGACGGGGCGGGATTTCCTGTCCGCGGGCCGAGCGGGGACGCCGAAGTGAGCGGCGGGGAGCCAACCGGCCGCTGCCGTCGCCATGATCAAGAAGTTCGACAAGAAAGATGAGGAGTCCGGTAGGAGCTTTCCCCCTCCCACCGCTGAGATTCAACCTGAAGCGGTTGCTAGGCAGATTTGAGGAGCCGCTTCCATCCGGGGCTGTGAGCCCCGTTGTTCCCCGAGAGACTTATCGGCTCCGCCCCCTGGGGGCGTGGCCCACGCATCCTCTCCTGAGAGGTTTGAAGCGGTTAGCTGAGCGTGGTGGGCGTGGCCAGAGAGGGGCGTGGCCAGAGAAGCAGGGGAAAGAGGAGGCTGTTCCCGCTTAGCAATCTTCCCCCCCCCCTCCGCGTTGGCTGACATAAACCCTTCTTTGCACGTCTGGACGGGCGCTCCGCAGCTGTTTTTGGGGGGGGGCATGCAAAGCGGGTCAGGAGATTGGGCCCTCTGGGTCAAGGGGCTCCTGGGGACCCCTGGGCTGAGCGTTCCCTGTGTTGCCTCTGTGCGTTTCTCAGGTGTGTTACTTAGCAACCAACAATGACACCCCTCCCCAAATAGATGGGAAACGCAGGTTACAGGTGTGTCTCTCTGGGCAAGGGGCGGGGCTAGGGGAAGCTGGGGGTGTGTCTCTCTGGGCAAGGGGCGGGGCTAGGGGAAGCTGGGGAGGGGGAATGAACGGACCCCACCACTCAAGGCTGTTGCCTTGGGGTGGGGTGGGGTGGGGGGGGCGAAATGGAGGAAAAAGCCCAGGATTTAAATCTTAGGGGTGGAAGGGACCTTGGAGGTCATCTAGTCCAACCCCCATATACAGGTGGTCCTCAATCATGGTATCTTCAGGATGGGTGGATTTCAACTCCCAGAATTCCCCATTCACCTCTGATCCATGGGGTCCTCGAGAAGTCTTGTACAGGTGGCCCTCAACTTACAACAGTTCATTTAGTGACCATTCAAAGTTACAGAGGCCCTGAAAAAAGGGATTTAAGGCCATTTTTTTCACACTTACGACCGTTGCAGCATCCCCACGGTCACGTGATTTACATTCCCAAGGTCATGTGATCCCCTATTTGTGACCACCTGACAAGCAAAGTCAATGGGGAAGTGAGACTCCCTTCACGTCTGCTGTGATTCGCTTAACAACTGCAGCAAGAAAGGTCGTAAAATGGGTCAAAACTCACTTAACAAATTTTTCACTGAGCCGCATAAATGTTGGGCTCAATTGTGGTCATAAGGCGAGGATAACCTGTACTGGAGATGTCCAACTTTGACCAATTTAAGATCCGTGGACTTCAACTCCCAGAATTCCCCAGCCAGCCATGAATGAATGACTAGGCGTGTCCAATCTTGGCTACTTGTACTATCTGTACATTTTAACTCCATGAACGGCTTGCTGGGGAATTCTGGGAGTTGAAGTCCACAGATCTTAAAGTGGCCAAGGTTGGACCCAACTAGTATTCATTCATGGCTGGCTGGGGAATGCTGGGAGTTGAAGTCCACTGATCTTACAAGGGCCAAGGTTAGACACCCTTGACTTATGCAATCCTGGTTAAATGGTGGTTTATTTTTGAAACCTTCAATGATGGAGCATTCACAACTCCGGGAAGCAGTGACACCCTTATTTCTTGTCCTGTTTTCAGGGGTCTTGGAAGAATCACCTTTTCTCAATCATGGCAACTTCAAGATGGGTGGACTTCAACTCCCAGAATTCCCCATGCATCGGAGGCGTGCCTTTATATGGACCATAATTGTTTGCTAGTTGTGTGCCTGCCAACAACCTCAGGACACATAGATCTATAACAATCATAGAACAGCCATTAAGTCACAATAAATGCTGGCTGGGGAATTCTGGGAGTTGAAGCCCACCCATCTTCCAGCAGATGAAACTGAGAAACCTTGCCATTCTTCTTCTTGTGCCATATCCGTCATCGGACGTTGGCGATCATGTTGGCAATCCTATTTTTATCAACAGCCGCACGAAAAAGTGCTGCTGAGTTTTGTCCAAACCAGTCCCTTAGATTTTGGAGCCACGATGTTCTCCTTCTGCCTGGACCTCGTTTGCCTTCAATCTTTCCTTGGGAGGATTCAGTGAAGGATGCTGTATTTTTCCGGGTGTCGCATCACATGTCCGAAATATTCTAACTTTTGCTTTTTTATGGTTTTGATGATTTCCCTTGGCTTTCCCCAGGGCGGCTTATCCCCTCCTCATTTCTGATTTTGTCAACCCAGCTTATACATAACGGCCGCCTGTAAATCCACTTTTCAAATGCTTCTAAGTCTCTTCGAGGGGCTTTCTGTCCAGAGACCAACTCTCTACTCCGTAGAGCAGGATAGAAAAGATGTAGCATCTGACAAGCCTGGTTTTTCAATCTTAGGCTTATGTCGTGACTGCAGAAGGCCTTTTTCGTTTGGAAGAATGCTGTCCGACCTTTCTCTGTCCTTGTTTTTACTTCAGTGGTCATGTTCCATAGACACTACTTAAATGCAATTACATTCAACTTCCTATTATGTTTCTCCTGCCATGTAAAAACTCTCATTTTTATACGTTACACAATCTCTGGTGAAGGCTCTACGTTGATTGATTAGCAACCACGTAGCTTTTCTGCAGGACGATCTGTCCTCAGCCTGGCCCTTCAGGTCTTCTAGGTGCAACAGGCACGGAGAATGGGGATTACACATAATTTCCAGTTCAGAAGATTTATTACTCATGTCTATCTACAAGGATCTAGTCAACCAACGGCCAGCACTAAATTGGCTCTAGATAAAAGTCAATGTAATTCAAGGGGAATTGGGCTTGGAGCCTTTGTGACAACGTAATGATTCCAGGCCGATTCCTCTTTTGACTCCACCCCCAGGCTCTGCTTCTTCTTTTCCTACAAGATCTTCTTGTGTGTCTGAGTCTTGAATGTCTGAGCAAAGGCAGACCCTCTCTAGCTCAGCCCCTTCCCCAAAGAAGGCCCCTGAGTCTTGGATTAAGAGAGAGGGACTGGCCCAAAGTCCCCCAGAGAGCCTCCATGGCTCAGATTAGACTTGAACTCCCATCTTCTCAATCTTAATGAAAACAACTTCAAATGAGGGTCCCAAAGGTGCTTTTTCAAGAGGCAACTGGACTTTCTGGGGGTTTTTTAAGACATTTCACTGCTCATCCAAGCAGCTTCCTCAGTTCTGACTGAATGGTGGAGAATGGAAGGATTGATATTCCTTGCAGACAGCTGGTCATTTTCATCCTTTTAGCAGGTCGTTGAGGGCACTTTGAGGTTTCTCTGTGTCCTCAGGGTCACCTGAGTGGTGCAAATGGGTGTGGAGCCTTCTTGGAACTGCTGAAAGGACTGTGTTGTAGATTGGAGATAGATGATGCCGTGTCCCTCCTCCTCTGTTGAGGGAGGGCTGTTCAATTTTGACCTAGATGGCCTCTTTGACCCCTCTTTCAAACCAGTGGCCCTCTCTGTCCAAAATGTGGACTTTGCTGTCTTCCAAAGAGTGGCCTTTGTCTTTCAAATGCAGGTGGACTGCTGAATCTTGTCCCAATGGGTTTGTTCTCCGATGTTGCGCCATGCATTCATGAAGTGGTTGGGGTTTTTTTTTTTTTTACAAATGAGGGTCCCCAGGTTCAGATGCCATCCACACCTGCCTTACCTCCAAGTGTTTGGGGTCACAAGGTCCTTGCATGGCAAACGTATTACTAAAACTCTCATTGCCATGACCTTTCACCAGGTGAAACAGTGCGTCATAAGGCAGCGATTTTGGAACCAAGGTATCTCCAATGGACTACTGTACAGAGTGTGTCCAAAACCTGGGATCTGTTATTCCCCAGGGAATGAAATTTGGGGAAATGGTGGCTACTTCGGTGCTGCTGGTTGCTGCTTGTAGTCACGCGATCTTCATTTTCAACGTTCTGTGACAGTTTCCCAGCCGCTCTCGCAATCCCTCTGATACTTGTACAGGTAGTCCTCGACTTAGAAGAGCTCATTCAGTGACTGTTCAAAGTTACAACGACCCTGAAAAAAGTGACTTATGACCGTTTTTCACACACAGGACCGTTGCAGCATCCCCATGGTCACATGATCAAAATTGGGTTGCTTGGCAACTGGTTCATATTTATGACGTTTGTAGTGTCCTGAGGTCATGTGATCATCTTTTGTAACTTTCCGACAAGGAAAGTCAGTGGGGAAGCCAGATTCATTTAACCGTGTTACTAGAAAACTTCCATGATCCCTTCCTGTTCTGTTACTCTGTAGTTCAAGCCTTGGGAAGAAAAAATTCATGAGTCCAAGACAGCCTGTTTTGCCTCATCACCGTCATGTACGACTCCTATTGCTCGTGCATTTTCACATTGGAAAGCAGCATCCATTCCGTGGGGATGGGACCTTTTGATGGGAGGGTCTCACCTGGCATTGCTGAAAGTATCTAAGGAAGCTTCTCAAATCCCTCTTGTTTGAAATGTCATGGACTCACGTCATGTACTCTTGTCTCCTTCAGGTAGCGGCTCGAACCCTTTCCAACATTTGGAAAAAAGCGCGGTCCTCCAGGAGGTATGTTGTCTTCTTTGACTTTATTTTGTGTTGTTGATTCTGTCTCTATGGCCGTCCATCTCTGGTTGGTGTGCAAACAGATCACTATTTATTTTTGTGTGTAATTGCTCGTCTCCTTTGCTGAGGTGGCCGGCCTGTGGGACCAAGAAGGGCCTTCTCTGTGGTGGCTCCCTCCCTGTTATTTGAAGGAACTCACCTTCTCCTGGTGATTGGGCCAAGGTCACCTAACTGGCTTTCATGCCTAAGGCGGGACTACAATTCACAGTCTCCTGGTGATTGGCCCAAGGTTACCTAGCTGCCATTCATGCCTAAGGCGGGACTAGAACTCACCGTCTCCTGGTGATTAGCTCAAAGTCACCCAACCAACCTTCGTGCCTAAAAAGCAGAACCAGTACAGGTAGTCCTCAACTTACAACAGTTCATTTAGTGTCCGTTCAAAGTTACAACGGCACTGAAAAAAGTGACTTAGGACCGTTTTTCACACTTACGACCATCGCAGCATCCCTGTGGTCCCGTGATCAAAATTCGGACGCTTGGCAACTGACTCATATTTATGATGGTCGCAGCGTCCCGGCGTCACGCGATCCCCTTTTTGCGACCTTGCAAAGTCCATGGGGAAGCCGGATTCACTTAACAACTGTGTTAACTTAATAACTGGAGGGGTTCACTGAACAACTGTGGCAAGAAAGGTGGTAAAACTCACTGAACAAATGTTTCACTTAGTAACAGAACATTTGGGCGTTCAATTGTGGTCGTAAGGCGAGGACTACCTGTACTCGCAGTCTCCTGCTTTCTAGCCTGGTGCCTTTACCACTAGACGCAACTGGCTCGCCTTTAGAAATTGGGAGAGCAATCTTCTTTTCGGCAAGTTAAACATACTCAATTCCTTTTAACTACTTCTCAGAGGACTTCACGTTCTATCCCCTGACCATCTAGATAGACCAGGGGTGTCAAACTCAATTTCATTGAGGGACGCATCAGGGTTGTGTTGGGGGGGGGCGAGGTGGCCGTGGCCAGGGTGGGCGTGGCCAGCTTGCCGTCACTCGTGTCGGGGGCGTCTGTGGTGGCCCGAGCGCTCTGCCAGCGAAAACTGGCTCCCGAGCTCTGTTTTTGCTGGCAGAGGGTAGCAGGAGGCCGTCACGGCCGAAAATGGAGTCTGTGGAGGCCGCGCGCAGTCCTCCCGATCTCCGTTTTCGCTGGCAGAAGCACCGCGGGCCGGTTCTTCACTGTTTCCAGGGTGACCCCGTGGGCCGGATCTTGGCCCGCGGGCCTTGAGTTTGACACTCCTGATCTAGACTGCCCTTCTCTGAACTCCAGTGTATCAACGGCTGTTTCAAAGAGTGGGGTTCAGAATTGGACCCAGAGTCCCATGAGAAACGTCAGCAAGAGGGGACCCCGTCTTCCCTGAATTCAACTCTGTGCTTCTGTTCCTCTTCTGACCTAGGCTTCCTGATAAATCATAAAACACAAACCTAGTCCCAAAAACCTTTTTTTTTTATTTCAATGGCTGTGAATTATGTTCATTCACAGCGGTAATAAGTCCCAAACAATTATTATTATTATTTATTAAATTTGTATGCTGCCCAACTCCCAAGGGACTCTAATTAACCATGTTAATTAGTCCGACAGAAGTCTGCCACAGTCCTTTGGAAGAAGGCTGATAAGCACCAACCTTTATCTCTCTTGACACGCTGCCAAAGACCTAATTGGCAAGGAGCTTTGCAAGGCCAAACAGAAACACGGAGTCAGAACGGAGCTGCTGAGACCAGAATTGAACCAAGTTGCTTCCTGCAACGAGCACATCCGTTTGCTCCACTTTTATATCCTATGGGAGGGGCCAATCATCTCCAAGCCTTACTCCCGAGTAGCCCTTTTCTTCCTTAACTGTTCTTGCCTTCTGGCAGCTCTGCGCATGCGCGCATTGGGAACAGGCTCCCCCTGTTCCTCTGCCTCGCTCATGTCAGCCTCTGGAGGCTCCGGAGTCAGCACAGACCTCCCAGATGGCCCGGGCTGGATCTCTGCCTCTGACACCGAGCCTTCTCCAGACTCCAGGACTGGCCCACGTTCCTCCCCAGCCTCCTCGCTGTCCAACTCTGCTGCCAGCTCCGCAGGCCGCTGGCGGACCGCAACAGTTCCTTCATCCGAAGTAGCGTTTCCTCCGGTCTAAAGTCCTGGATTTTTCTCTTTCCCTCCCCAGGCTCGTATTTTCAACGAGACGCCCATCAACCCACGAAGATGTCTGCACATCCTAACCAAAATCCTTTATTTGCTGAACCAGGTAAATGCAGCCGGTCCAGGGCAGGACGGCTGCGGGGTTGCGCTTCTACGTCTGGGCCAGCTTCTGGGGAGGAGGAGGAGAAGAAGGCTCTGGGTGGGGCAGTTATTGCAGCCTCCCTGATCCCTGACATCATTCCCACTTTAAGAGGAAGCACAAGGAATTGGGGTAATCTGCGTCCCCGCTCCCCAGGGCGGTGGAAGATCAGGGCAAGGAATGAGGGTTGCAGAGAAGTCCTGATGGAAACAGGGCAAGCTGGCTTAGCCCCCTCCGTTGACACACCCGCTGGCTTTGAAACGGGACCCTCTTATTTTGGGATTCCTCTCAATATGCATTCCTCTTGTCCCTTTCTGCAGTTCATTACTTCTGTCCTGTCGCTCTTTGGAAATGAAGAGGGTGGTTTTATATATTCATTTATTTCCCAACTTTATTATTTTCATAAATAATTCAAGGCGGCAAACATAGCAAGTATCCCTTCCTCCTTCTCTTTTCCCCATAACAACAACCCTGTGAGGTGGGCTGGAGTGAGAGAGAGAGAGGGACTGGCCCAAAGTCAACCAGCCACTTTTCATGATGAAGGCGGGACTAAAACTCACCATCTCGTTGTAATTGGCCCAAGGTCGCACAGCCAGCTTTCATGCCTAAAGTGGGATTAGAATTCCCGTCGCCTGGTGATTGGCCCAAAGTCACCCAGTTCGCTTTGATGCCTAAGGTGGGACTAGAACTCCCCGTTGCCTGGTGATTCACCCAAAGACACACATCCAGCTTTCATGCCTAAGGTGAGACTAGAATTCCCTTGTCACCTGGTGATTGGCCCAACATCACCCAGCCGGCTTTAATGCCTAAGGTAGCACTAGAATTCCCCTGTCACCAGGTGATTGGCCCAACATCACCCAGTCGGCTTTAATGCCTAAGGTGGGACTAGAACTCCCAATCGCCTGGTGATTGGCCCAAAGTCACCCAGCCGGCTTTAATGCCTAATGTGGGACTAGAACTCCCAATCGCCTGGTGATTGGCCCAAAGTCACCCAGCCAGCTTTAATGCCTAAGGTGGGACTAGAACTCCCAATCACCTGGAGATTGGCCCAAAGTCACCCAGCCAGCTTTAATGCCTAAGGTGGGACTAGAACTCCCAATCGCCTGGTGATTGGCCGAAAGTCACCCAGCCGGCTTTAATGCCTAATGTGGGACTAGAATTCCCCTGTTGCCTGGTGATTGGCCCAAAGTCACCCAGCCGGCTTTCGTGCCTAAGGCGGGACTAGAACTCCTCGTTGCCTGTTTGGCGACCACATCTATATTTTTCTACCCCGAAACACCTGCCTAGACAGGTCCATTAAATCGACAGGAAGTGAAATAGATCCAAGGTCGTCTTTACCTTTAGACTAATATTCTTGAAGTTTGGTGTGTATCACCTTAGCATAGTGGTACCTACTGCAGCCCAGAAGCTGGTGTGAAATCAACTGGGTCTGTTTTGGTTTCCTTTGTGGGGCGATCCCATCATTTGAGACCAGGAAAAGGGACAATTGAGTCTAGCAGCTGAAGGCCTAAAGTGTCCGCTGTTTGCTTGTCTTTTTTAGGGCGAGCATTTCGGGACAACGGAAGCCACCGAAGCCTTCTTTGCAATGACAAGATTATTCCAGTCCAACGATGTGAGTGATTTCTTCAATGATTTCTCCTTGTTTTCCTGTTCCTGGGTTGGGGGCTGCTGGCAGCGTCCTTAGGGATGGTCCTTCCTTGAAAACAGGGGTTTCCAACCATGACCACTTTAAGACGTGTGGACTTCAACTCCCAGAATTCCCCAGCCAGCTGGCTGGGGAATTCTGGGAAATGAAGTCCACACGTCTTAAAGTGGCCAAGGCTGGACCCCTGTGCTCGAAGGCCCTTCGAGAGGTCTTGTGGACCACAATGATAAAACAGCAGTGGCTCAGCAACCCCTTGGAAAATTCAACTTTAATTGTCATTTTCCCACAGCAAACCTTAAGGAGAATGTGTTACCTTACCATCAAAGAGATGGCCAACATCTCAGAAGACGTGATTATTGTCACCAGCAGGTATCTGGTTTTTGATTCTGGGGCTAGAAGCATCGGTATTTCAGCTGGAATGGGAATGGGAATGGGAATGGGAATGGGAATGGGAAGAGGAGAGAAGAGAAGAGAGGATAGAATAGAAGAGAGGAGAGGAGAGGAGGAGAAGAAGAGAGAATGGAATAGGGAATGGAATAGAATAGAATAATAATAGACTAGACTAGACAGAAAAAATAGAATAGAATAGAATAGAATAGAATAGAATAGAATAGAATAGAATAGAATAGAATAGAATAGAATAGAATAGAATAGAATAGAATAGAATAGAATTAGAATAGAATAGAATAGAATAGAATAGAATATAGAAGAGACCAGAAAAAAAGAGAAGAGAATAGCAGAGTTGGAAGGGACCTTGGAGGTCTTCTAGTCCAACCCCCTGCTCAGGCAGGAAACTCTACACCACTTCAGACAAATGGTTATCCAACCTCTTCTTAAAAACTTCCAGTGTTGGAGCATTCACAACCTCTGGAGGCATGGGATGAAGAATCTAGGAGGGGTGACTCTCTTTGCTACCCAGAAGCCTTTAGATCACATTCCAGAATCCGTTCGCTCACCAAGGGATTGCCTTTTGCAGGTTGAAACAAGCCTGTTTTTCCACATTCGGTGCCTCCTGGAGAACCAATTATCCTGCCTAAGGCACATTGCAATCACAGCTCGGTCTCCCGGGCACCCTTTAAAAATCCAAGCAGACACATTTATCCTGGGAAAGCAACATTTCCCCCTGTTTTAATACTTTAATTAAGCTAACAGAAAATTTACAAAATAGAATACAGGCTGATGAGAAATAGTTTGATGCAGTGGATAAGGCATCAGACTAGAAAGTGGGAGACTGTGAATTCTAGTTTTGCCTTAGGCGTGAAAGCTGGCTGGGTGTCTTTGGGTCAATCACCAGGAGATGGTGAGTTCTAGTCTCACCTTAGGCATGAAAGCCGATTGGGTGACTTTGGATCAATCACCAGGAGCCTGGGAATTCTAGTCCCATTTTAGGCATGAAAGCCAGCTGGGTGGCTTTGGACCAATCACCAGGAGATGGTGCATTCTAGTCTCACCTTAGGAAGAAAGCCAGCTGGGTGGGCAGGGGTGGGTTCTAACTTACCTCGCTGCCGGTTCGCTTCTTCCCGCGCCGCGTGGCCGCACCACTGCATGCGCAGTGCAAATTTTTTTTAAAAAATCCCCCCCCCCCAAAAAGTCAAAAACAAGATGGCGGCGCATGCGCAGTGCCGGGGACTCGGCTTCTGCGCATGCGCAGAAGAAAAAAAAATGGCAAGAAGCTGCAAAAAACTAAAATAAAATTCCAAAAA
>QLTV01000443.1:43587-58721 GCA_003457575.1 Thermophis baileyi
ATTAGGAAAAAATGAACAGTTCTAGTCCTGCCGTAGGTATAAAAGCCAGTTGGATGTCTTTGGGCCAGTCATTCACCCAGCTTTAGGAAGGAACCAATGGCAAACCACTTCTGAAAAGAAACCTTGCCAAGGAAACTCCAGGGACTTGTCTGCCTGAGGAATTCTGGGAGTTGAAGTCCACACACCTTGAAGCGGCTGAGGTTGGGAAACACTGCTTTAGAGTAACAATTGCAATGGATCTCAGAAGTCACCAAATAGGATCGCAGGAGAAAAATCTCCTGGCTGCATTTCATACCAGCTGAAGCTTCCAAGCTGTCCAAGGGCCGCCCCAGGCAGGACCCATGGCAGTAATCTAGCTCCAAGACACCTAAAGTATAGATGGCTGAACCCGAAGCCTCCTGGCATCTATGTTAATACGAGTCCCAAAGTTGTTTTTTTCAAGAGGCAACTGGACTTTCTTATTTTTCTTTGAAGACATTTTGCTTCACATCCAAGAAGCTTCTTCAGCTCTGACTGGATGGTGGGGATTGGAAGGATTTATACTCCTTGCAGACAGCTGGTCATTTGCATCCTTTTAGAGAATCGTTGAGGCCACTTGGAGGTTTGTCTATGTCATCTGAGTAGTGCAAATGGGTGTGGAGCCTTCTTGGAACTGCTGGAAGGATTGTGTTGTGGAGCTGTACTTTCTGCAGGATGTTTTCTGCCCCGTAGAATCCAGGAAGGCCCCACACCCATTTGCACCACTCAGGTGACCCTGATGACATAGATAACCCTCCAAGTGGCGTCAACAACTCTCTAAAAGGATGCAAATGACCAGCTGTCTGCAAGGAGTATAAATCCTTCCATTCCCCACCATTCAGTCAGAGCTGAAGAAGCTTCTTGGATGAGAAGCGAAATGTCTTCAAAGAAAAACCAGAAAGTCCAGTTGCCGCTTGAAAAAAAAGGCACATTTGGGACAATCCTGACCTGGATGACTGAGGATCTCCATAGATTAATACGAGCTTTTGTCTTCTGTGTCCTAGCCTAACTAAAGATATGACAGGAAAAGAAGACGTTTACCGAGGCCCGGCGATTCGAGCCCTGTGTCGGATTACGGATGTGAGTACGGGATTTTTCCAATTGTGAAAGAGGCTGATGAAAACGAGGGATATTTTGATTCACGGATGAGGTTTTGAACCCTGGCTGAATGCTGGGGGGATATCCGGAGGTCTTACCCCCAGCTTCAGTGTCTTTTACAGGGAGTCCTCAACTTACGACCGTAGTCGACTACGGTTGTGAGTCATGACGATCGTAAAGCAGGCCATTGCGTGACTGATCTGATTTTCTAACCTTGTGTTGGCGTGCTCGTTAATCGAATCACCCTGTCCGTTAAGCAAATTGGTGGCCGTTAAGCAAACCCATTATTTTCCAATGGGGCTGTTTTGCCAAAACGCCAGAAGACCAGTTTTCAGAAAAATGTCATAAATTGTCGTCACATGTCCGCAAATCTTTTTTGTGGACAATTGCTGACTGCAAAGAAGGAGGGAAGCCAGAACTTCATAACTGGCTCCTAAAGTACTTTTTCTGGGGTCTTTGGTTGGTTGCTAAGCAAGCTGTGGTAATCTTTTAGCTAAAAGCTAGCTAAAAGCTAGTCAGAAGCCTCTTAAGGACACAAGCAGCCATGGAATCATAAATAAATACAGACATAATTTCTATTTATTCTAAATGTAAATAAATCATAAACCCTAAATGGTTGGAAGGGACCATACTTGTTGTCTAATTCGATGTTTCTCAACCTTGGTTATTTTCAGAGGGGTGGACTTCAGCTCCCAGAATTCCCTAGCCAGCATGGCCACTTGGGGAATTCCGAGAGCTAATGTCCAGCCATTTAAAAATGGCTGAGGTTGGGAAATGCTGGTTTAGAGCAGGGGTCGCCAAACTTGGCAACTTGGAAGACTTGTGGACATCAACTCCCAGAATTCTGGGAGTTGAGGTCCACCCATCTTAAAATGGCTAAGGTTGGGAAACTGTTGTGGCCTGTTGGCCGCCGGCCCCTCCAGCAGCCAAATCGGAGGAGGAGGAGGAGGCGTGGGAGGAGGAGGAGGAGGCGGCGGGGGAGCGGACGGCAGCACCTGAGAGCTCTGAGGGGGAAGAGGGAATGGAGCTGTCAGAGAGAGAGAGAGAGAGAGAGAGGGACAGAAGCGGAGCTTGGGCCGTCCGTCAGCCCTCAAATGGAGAGTCAACAGCCCCCAGATCTGGAGGTGGCTGATGAGGAAGAGGAGGAACAGCTGGGTCCAGTGCCTGATGCACAGAAGGCAGAGGAGAGGAGAGCAGTGGAAATCCGTGGGCCAGTCCTTGGGACGGAAGAGCCACCACTGCTAGCGAAGCCCCACCCTAGCTCTGGGGGTAAAAGGCAGGGGGCGGAGATGAATAGATGGGGCAGACAATTATTCATCTCCCCTGCCAGACAGACCTGTTAGCCTGCGGTGAGAGAGAAACTTTTTGTTCTGACCCAGACTTAGCAGAAGCAAGAAACAGACTCCTTGTCCCGAAAACCCCCCTCTTTATTTACCTCTTGTGAATTAATTGCATTCACCCACCGAAAAGTCCAGGCAAGAGTCCTTCAAGGAGTTAAATGCAGCAACAGACCTTATCAGTTCCTTGCGATAATTGCTAGGCCGTGAGCTCCCAGCCGAAAGGCTGCAAATTAAGTTCTAGCAAGCAGTCTTTGTGGCACGAAACACAATGAGCAAAATCTTCAGAAATACGAACTGTTGTCTCCTACGACAACCACTCCCCTTTCCTTCTATTTATTCCCCAGCCAGGGAGGGGCCATTCAGCGTCCACGTGTGCTTTGCTTCCCGAGTCGACTCCTTGTTCTCCTCTCCTAACAGCATACGTGCTTCTGGAACAGGCCCCAGCTGTTCTTCTTCCCCACTCAGATCAGCCTCCAAAGGCAGCTGCCTCTCCGGTGGCTGGGAAATGTTGGACGGTCCTGGCTCTATCTCTGCATCCAATGCAGAGCATCCATCAGAGCTTTCCCCAGACTCCAGCACTGGCCCACGTTTCTCCCCAACCTCCTCATCGTCCGAGTCTGCCGCCAGCTCTGCTGGCAGCTGGCGGGCCACAACAGCTTTTGCCGGGGCTGCTGGCGCTCCTAATAAAGAAATCATTGCTTCAACTCCACAGGGTTTGTCGCGTTTGGGGAGCTGGGTCAGAACAGAAACACTAAATTGCTGGCTGAGGAATTCTGGGAATTGAAGTCCGCAAGTTGTCAAGTTTGGACTTCCCTAGTTTTAGAGGCTTGTTTCCCCAAATGTGAAGGACTAGAAACTTATCTTTTAAACAGATGGGGAATAACCTCGGCCAAAAAATTACTCAGTTTTGTTTTGTGAAGTGCTAAAGAGCCTCAAGTGAATGTAATTCCATCTTCTTTCATTGCTGGCCAATTTGCCATTTGAAAGTCTGTCTCACCTCCATACTTCCTGCTTTCCCAGGGAACGATGCTCCAGGCCATCGAGCGATACATGAAGCAAGCCATTGTCGACAAAGTCCCCAGTGTGTCCAGTTCTGCCTTGGTGTCGTCCTTGGTAAGTAAAGAAGGCCAGAGCTCTCGCACCCGTGATCTAAATTCGAGTTCTCGGCAACCAGCATGTCTTTTTGACAAGCAAAGACGACGAGGGAAGCCGGATTTGCTTAACGGACACGTGATTCATTTAACAACCGGGCCCTATCTAACAAAACGAAATTCAGTGTAGAGAAAAGGAAGGTTTTTCGATTTAGGGAAGAAAAACCAAATGTCTCGGGAGTGCGAGACGATATTCCAGGGGGTGCGAAAACCTGGGTTTAGAAGTTTCAAAATGATAGTGTATAATGATATGCATATAATTATTTATTTTTAAGGGGTGTGAGCAGTGGTGGGTTTCAAATTTTTTTACTACCGGTTCTGTGGGGGTGGCTTGGTGGGCGTGGCAGGGGAAGGTTACTGCAAAATCCCCATTTCCTCCCGATCAGCTGGGACTCGGGAGGCAGCAAATAGATGGGGGCGGGGGCAGTCAGAGGTGGTATTTACCAGTTCTCCGAACTACTCAAAATTTCTGCTACCGGTTCTCCAGAACTGGTCAGAACCTGTTGAAACCCAGCTCTGGGTGTGAGAATATATCAGAAGCGTTCTAGGGGTACGGGGTATAGAAAAGGTTGGGAACCCCTGGCATAGGTGGTACCTGACTCAATTGTAGTAATTCTGAGAGGGATCTTGGAGTCCTGGTGAACAATCATTTAAATATGAGCCAGCCGTGGGCGGCAGCTGCCAAGAAAGCCGATGCAATCCTAGGCTGCATTAACAGGGATAGAATCAAGATCACGGGAAGTGTTAATACCACAATATGATGCTTTGGTAAGCCCACACTTTGAATTAAACTAGACCTACCCAATTCCAGCAACCGTTCTTCATATGTTTTAGCCTCCAGTCCCGTAATCATCTTGGTTGCTCTTCTCTGCACTCTTTCCAGAGTCTCCACATCTTTCTTTTTTTTTTTAACATCGTGGTAACCAAAACTGGATGCAGTATTCCAAGTGTGGTCTTACCAAGGCATTATAAAGTGGTATTAACGCTTCACGTGATCTTGTATGTCAGATACAGTGTCCTCCTGGTTTGGAGATGCAGCCCTTCCAGATGAATCCCTCCTGTCCTTCAACTTCCAGACTCTTAAAAAACCCCGCCCCCAAAGCACATCACTTGATTGACATGATTCAGGATTGGGTATTTTTAACCAGATGAGTTTTGGCGAGAGCCACAGCTGAGATTTTTGATTCTTGGCCCTCTTTACCAGCATCTGATGAAGGTCAACTACGATGTGGTCAAGAGGTGGATCAATGAAGCCCAGGAAGCTGCTTCCAGCGACAACGTCATGGTGCAGGTAGGGATTCCCCGGAGCAGAGGTGGGATCTGGGAAGCCGCCTGGACCCAGCCTGAAAGTTGGAACACATTTGGAGGCCTCCCTGGTCAGTCTACCTTCCTTCGCTTGATGCCTTCTCTGCAGATAGCAATAGCGTTTAGACATATATACATAGACCTTTATAGCCCTCCCTAAGCGGTTTACACAGTCAGCCTCTTGCCCCCAACAATCTGGGTCCTCATTTTACCGACCTCGGAAAAGGTGGAAGGCTGAGTCAACTTTGAGTCGATCAGGATCGAACTCCTGGCAGTGGGCAGAGCTAGTCTGCAATACTGCATTCTAACCACTGTGTTGTGGTCCGCCAGCGGCCTGCAGAGATGGCAGCAGAGTCGGACAGAGAGGAGGCTGGGGAGGAACCTGGGCCAGGCCTGGAGTCTGGAGAAGACTCGGTTCCAGAGGCAGGGATCCAGCCAGGGCCATTGGGGAGGTCTGTCCCGCCTTCAGAACCTCCAGAGACTGACATGAGCGAGGCAGAGGAACAGGAGGAGCCTGTTCTCAATGCGCGTAGGCGCAGAGCTGCCAGAAGGCAAGAACAGTTACAGAGGAGAAGGACTACTCGGGAGTAAGGCTTGGGGGTAATTGGCCCCTCCCATAGGCTATATAAGTGGAGAACACGAAAGGGTTCGTTGCAGGAAACATCATTGCAACTCGGATTCAGTTTTGTTCCTGTTTGAACTTGCCAAGTTTTTCCTGCAGATTGGTCTTTGGCAGTTTGCCAAAGAAGAGCAAGGTCCGTGTGTGTTATTCTGCTTTTCCCTGAAAGACTTTAGTCGGACTTGTTTTACTTTGTTAGGACTTTTATCTGCTTTTCCTTGAAAGACTTTAGTCAGACTTGCTTTACTTTGTTTGGACTTATGATGACTGCTAATGAAGATAATTAGCAGCCGTTACAAATAAAAGAGGTTTGTGAGACGCCGTTTGTGCCGTGTTATTTAATCAGGCAGCCTAGGTCAGAACACACTGTGCCACTAGGGCCTTTCCTTCCTTCCTTCCTTGAGCCAGTCAGAATTCTGGCAGTCAGCAGAATTCGCCTGCAATACTCCATTCTAACTTTGCCACCACGGCTTAGAAAAATAGATGGATGGATGGATGGATGATAGGTAAATGGATGGATGATGATAGATAGCTGGAGGGAGGGAGGGAGGGGGAGAGAGAGAGAGAGAGAGAGAGAGAGAGAGAGAGAGAGAGAGAGAGAGGAGGGAGGGGGAGATAGATGGAGGAAGAGAAAGAGNTGGGGTTCAGTTGTGGGTATAAATCAAGGACCACCAGTAGGGTGTAAACTTCCCCCCACCCCTGCAAGATAGCAATAGCAATAGCACTAGCTATACCATTTACAGTGCTTCACAGCCCTCTCTAAGCAGTTTATAGAGTCAGCCTCTTGCCCCCAACCATCTGGGTCCTCATTTTACCAACCTTGGAAGGATGGAAGGCTGAGTCAACCTTGAGCCGGTCAGGATCGCACTGTTGACAGTCGGCAGAATTAGCCTGTAATACTCCATTCTAACCACTGTGCCATCAGAGCTCTTTATTGTTGGTTTACATCTGCCATCATTCTCAGACAGCTCAACACTGGCTAAGAATCGTGTGGGCTGTCATCACGAAGTCAGTAGTGGAGGAGCTGTGTTCACACATTCTATGTCAGGGGTGTCAAACTCAAGGGCCGCAGGCCGGATCTGGCCCGCGAGGTGGTTAGAACCGGCCCGCGGAGCTGCCCTGGAAACAGCGAAGGACCATCCCACGGCACCTCGACCGGACGCTGATCTGCAACCTGGTGGTGGCCATCCGGACCAGACCGTTCCTCTGGTGGGAAAGGGTTTGGCACTCGCCCTGGTCTTGCCTTTCTCTGCTGGAGACAATGGATCCCCCCAGCCCCACCCAGGCCACCACAGGCGCCCCCAGCCATGAGTGACGAGCTGGCCACGCCCACACTGCCCCCCCCCCGAGGTCAACCACAACCCTGATACGGCCCTCAATGAAATCGAGTGTCAGGGTTACAAGTAACGCCCCCAACTAAGTACGACTCCGAAGCAGGCATTTTCCTCAAGGCTCCATTTTATTAGAGATGTCATATTGGCACATCTGGGAAAACCCGAACCTGAAAGCCCCCGGGTTTCCCCCACCCAAAGGAAAGTCAAAGTCCCTTCCCCTGCACCCACATGTCCATCCCATGATCCAATCAATCCACCGTCCCAACTGGAGATGTTTCCCAGTCACGCCTCTCCGGTTGCAGGCTGAATGTCCTTGGCTCCCAGGGGAAAGAATGTCGTCGTCGTGGCTGTACATCTCACCCCGTCGCCATCCAACCTGTTCTGACCAAGGCTTCCTGAGACAGTAACAATCACATGCTTAGTCCCAAAACCCCTCTTTTTATTTCAACGGCTGTGAATTATGTTCATTCACAGCCGTAATGAGTCCCAAGCAGTTTGTAAATAGTCCCCGACAGAAGTCTGCCACAGTCTTTCGGGATAAGGCTGATAAGCACCCACCTTTATCTTCCTTGACACGCTGCCAAAGACTTAATTGCCAATTATCTTGGCAATGCCAAACGGAGCACAAAGTCAAGACGGAGCTTCAGAGTTTAAACCGACCAGAACGAACAAAGTTGCTTCCTGCAAAGGCTCATGTCCCTTTGCTCCTCCTTTATGTCTTATGGGAGGGGCCAATCATCTCCAAGCCTTACTCCTGAGTAGCCCTTTTTGTCTTAACTGTTCTTGCCTTCTGGCAGCACTGCGCATACGCGCACTGGGAACAGGCTCCCCCTGTTCCTCTGCCTCGCTGATGTCAGCCTCTGGAGGCTCCGGAGTCAGCACAGAACTCCCAGATGGCCCGGGCTGGATCTCTGCCTCTGACACCGAGCCTTCTCCAGACTCCAGGACTGGCCCACATTCCTCCCCAGCCTCCTCGCTGTCCGACTCTGCTGCCAGCTGCCGCTGGCGGACCACAGCACAACCCCCCTCCCAGTTCCCACAGCATGCCCATCCACCAAGTGTGGCAGCCCTGAAGATCCAAAGAAAAAGATGGCCTCCAGGGCTGACATCGAGTTTGATACCCCTGTTCTAGGTCAATCCCCACCCCCCACCCCCCGGAGGCACGCATGAGAAGGTGCTACCTGTGTTGAGGTCTCCTTCGACCTTTCCCTGGCTTTGAGCTGACCCTGGTCACCTCAGCATGGGGGAAAATAAATCCTTTTTTTTTTCCCTTTCTTTCTTTTGTCCGCAGTACCATGCCCTCGGTTTGCTCTACCATCTGAGGAAAAACGACCGCCTCGCCGTTTCCAAGATGCTGAACAAATTCACCAGATCTGGATTGAAGTCCCAGTTTGCCTACTGCATGCTGATCCGGATTGCCAGCCGGCTGCTGAAGGAGTCTGAGGAGGGGTAAAGAGATCGGGGGGGGGGGGGCGGCAGGGGGTCCAGAACAGAATCTGGAATGAGTCTAGGTGTGATGATCCGGGGCGTGGCATGAAAGCAACACAGCCAGAGAACATGTCTAACTCCCCTTTATTGCTCCAACTGTGCCCCCAAGCATCCCCACTAGAGGTGGTATTCAGCTGGTTCGGACCGGTTCAGGCAAACCGGTAGCGGCGACTGTGGGCCCGCCCACCTGCCCAGACGTAATGCCGTCCTATTTACCCATGTTTTCGAGGCCGGGCGCATGCATGGAAGGCGTGCGTGCGACTAAAGCACATGCGTGGGAGGCCGGGCCCATGCGCGAAGGAGGCCGGGCGCATGCACACACACATTTGCGAACCGGTAGGGAAGGTAAGTGAATACCACCTCTGATCCCCACATTTATTACAAGTCCTGGAGCAAAGCTCTCACACTCGGCAAATGCACACGAGGCGCCACAGATTCAACGCTTGTTCCCGACATGCCCCTCCCACCAGCACCTCCTTACATCTCAGTCCCCAGGTGTGCCTTGTGAAAGGGGGCAGGGCACTCTCCTCCCTCGTAGCCAGCTCAATATGCGTTGGTCTCGCCTTCTCTCTTCTCTCCATGCTCTAGGATCAGGAGGGGGTGGTCCTTGCTCATCGCCTGACTCTGTCTCTCCTGCTCCTCCCTGCCTACAAGCCTTTCTAATACTGAAAAGCCCTGCCCGGACTGGCCCTGCCCTTCCCCAGTTTCCTCCAAGGCCAACGGAGCCACCCCCTCGATCTCTGTTGGCTCTTGTTCCAGCTCATCTTCCCCCGGTTAGATGATGGAAGCTGCGGATTTTGTGGCAGGTTTATGATTGTTCACCTGCGGACAGAATCTTGCCAGGCTAAAGCAACTGAATAACTAAACAGGTAGTCCTTGACTTATAACCACAATTGAGTCCCAAATTTCCGTTGCTAAGCAAGATCGTTGTTAAGTGAGCTTTGCCCCGTTTGACGACCTTTCTTGACACGGTTATGAAGTCAATCACTGCAGGTGTTAATGTTAGTAACACGGTCGTTAAGTGAATCTGGCATCCCCGTTGACCTGGCTTGTCAGAAGGTCGCAAAAGGGGATCACAGGACCCCGGGACAGTGCAACCGTCATAAATACAGGTAGTCCTCGACTTAAAACCGTTCGTTTAGTGACCGTGCAAAGTTACAACGGCACTGAAAAAAGGGACTTAGGACCGTTTTTCGCACTTATGACCGTGGCAGCATCCCCACGGTCACGGTGATCAAAATTCAGGTGCTTGGCAACCAGTTCATATTTATGACGGTTGCGGGGTCCCTGGAGGTCACGTGATCAGCTTTTTCGAACTTCTGACAAGCCAAATCAACGGGGAAGCCGGATTCGATTAACAACCGTGTGACTAATTTAACAAATGCAATGATTCGCTTAACAACCGGGGCAAGAAAAGTCGTAAAATGGGGCAAAACTTACCACAACTGCCTCACTTAACAACAATAAATGTTGGGCTCAATTGTGGTCGTAACTTGAGGCATACCTTGTATGAGCCAGTTGCCAAGTGTATTTTGGTCACGTGACCATGGGGCAGGGGGATGCTGCAGCGGTCGTAAGAGTGAAAAACAGTCGGAAGTCACTTTTTTCAGGGCAGTTGTAACTTTGAACGGTCACTAAATGAATGGTTGTAAGTCGAGAACTACCTGTAGATATCCCTTATGAACTGCTAGGGTGGAGCCGTTGTAAACCTCTTCCTGCCTACCAGACATTCCAAGCTCCGTTGCCTCTTTGCCCTCTGGGAAGCTGCCCCTCCCTCCTGGGAATCCAGACTAAAATCCACTACACCCCTGTCCAATCAGCTGGGATCTTAATGGTGACGTCATACGACCTGTAAACGCAGCCGTGTCTCTTCTCGGCAGGCACGACAACCCCCTCTTCGATTTCATCGAAAGCTGCCTGCGCAACAAACACGAGATGGTGATTTACGAGGCCGCCTCGGCCATCATCCACCTCCCCAATTGCACGGCCCGGGAACTGGCCCCGGCAGTCTCAGGTGAGTGCAACATGGGAATCCGGGGCCTTGGTTTCAGACCCCGGAGTCCCTGGTGGACAAGGCGACCAAGTGACCTGGGAAAGCTCATTTATTCATTTTTATTTATTAAACCGATCGATGTAGCTGCCAAGTCAGTTTAAAAAAAAAAAAATCCACCCTACACAGGTAGTCTTCAACTTATGACCACAATTGGGCCCACAATTTATGTTGCTAAGTGAGACATTTGTTTAGCTGAGCTTGGCCCCGTTTTACGACTTTTCTTGTCGCGTTTGTTAAGCGAATCACAGCAGTTGTTTAAAAATTAGTAGCACGGTTGTTAAGCGAATCTGGCTTCCCCTATTGACTTCGCTCGTCAGAAGGTCAGCAAAAGGGGATCATGTGACCCTGGGACGCTGCAACCGTCATAAATACAAGTCAGTTGTCAAGCGTCTGTATATCACGTGGCCACGGGGATACTGCAACGGTCGTAAGTGTGAAAAATGGTCATAAGTCCCTTTTTTCCAGTGCCGTTGTAACTTTGAACGGTCATTAAGCGAACTGTTGTATGTCGAGGGACTACCTGTGATAAAAGCCCATTTTTTTAAAAAAAAAACCTACCCACCCCACCTTGGCAGCAACCACACATCAGGTAGACGTAACAGAGAAAAGACGGTCGTTCAAAGAACTCGGCCCCAGACATGGAGGGTTTCGAAGGTGGCAACCAGCACCTTGAATTGGACCCAGAAGAAGATCGGCAGCCAGTCAGAGGTGGTATTCAGCCGGTTCGGACCGGTTCGGGCGAACCGGTAGCGCCGACTGCGGGTGGGCCCGCACGCGCTCACATTTGCGAACCGGTAGGGAAGGTAAGTGAATGCCAGTGCAGCCAGTGCAGCTCTTGCAAGAGAGGCAACACCTACAGAAGCCTTGGTTTGTACGAAACTGTTCACGCCGTCGCGTTCTGAACTCGATAAACCGCCGAATGGTCTCCAAGGGCAGCCCCACGTGGCAAGCATGACAGTAGTCCAGTTAAGGTCAAGAATCTTCCCGTTCTGGGTTCTGCAGCTGCTTTGAAACCCTCGAAAGATTTAGACCAGGGGTGTCGAACTCAATTTCATTGAGGGCCGCATCAGGGCTGTGGTTGACCTTCGGGGGGGGGGGGGCTGGGTGGGTGTGGCCACCTGGGTGGGGGTGGCCAGCTTGACGCCATTCCCCTAACTGCTGGCATGTTTCCTCTTCGCACTGGGTAGACCGGGCCGAAGCGACGCGGGCCGGCCCCTTACATTTTCCAAGATGGCCCCGCAGGCCGGATCTGACCACATCGCGGGCCGGATCCGGCCCACAGGCCTTGAGTTTGACACCCCTGATTTAGAAGGGGTGTTATTTGGGTCACAAATATGCTAATGGACGAGCTGCCCGTCAAGCTTGTGATCCCCTCCCCTCCTCACCTTGTGTGACAAAATTGTGTGACCAAATTCAACATGGTCAATTTTTGCCTCTCCTTTTAGTGCTTCAGCTCTTCTGCAGTTCGCCGAAGCCCGTTCTGAGATACGCGGCGGTCAGGACCCTTAATAAGGTGAGCGCTTCAGAGGGGGGCCATCTGTCACAGGTGGTCCTCGACTTACGACCGCAATGGAGCCCAAGATTTATGTTGCTAAGGGAAACAGCATTTGTGAAAGTGAGTTTGTCCCATTTTACGACATTCCTTGCCGCCTTTGTTCAGCGAATCGCCGCTGAATGTTCAAGTAGTAACACGGTTGTTAAGTGAATCTGGCTTTCCCCCGTGGACTTGGCTTGTCAGAAGGTCACCAAAGGGGATCACGTGACCCCGGGACACTGCGACCGTCGTAAACGTGAATCCCTGACCGAGCATCCAAATGTAAATCACGTGCCCGTGGGGATGCTGCAACGGTCATAAGTGTGAGAAATGGTCATGAGTCGCTCTTTTCAGGGCCGTTGTAACTTCAAATGGTTACTAAGTGAAGTGTTGTAAGTCGAGGACTACCTGTGTTAATTATCAATTAAATTTAGATGGTATTAGCTGATGACCCGGCGTTGCCTGGGTATTTTTTCATCCTAATCACTCCCGCGCATTGCGCACGACCCGCTCTGATGGTCATTTCGAAAAATCCTTTCTTAGCGAGCACCTAGAAGCCAAGAGGAACATACGTGGCAAATTTCAAGTTTGTAGGCTTTACGGTTCTGGAGATTTCGTGATTAATGCGTGAGTGGTTTTCGCTTTTATATATATAGATTCATGCCACTGTCGGGTGACTGGGGGCAACTTACAACATCGAAAAAGCAAGGACAAAACATTACAACATTAAACACACATAGTCCTCCTCTTATGACGGTTCGTTTACTGAGCAAAGTTACAAGGGCACTGAAAAAAGTGACTTATGACCGTTTTTCACACAACCGTTGCAGCATCCCCACGGTCATGTGATCAAAATTCGTAGGCTTGTCAACTGGCATGTACTTATAACAGTTGCAGTGTCCCGGGGTCACGTGATCCCGTTTTACAACTTTCTGACAAGCAAAGTCCATGGGGAAGCCAGATTCACTTAACAACTGTGTTACTGAATTAACAGCTGCAGTGATTCACTTAACTACCGCAAGAAAGGTCATAAAATAGAGCGAAACTCATTTAACAACTGTCCCACTTAGCGGAAATGTTTTATTTTATATTTTGTTTTGTTTTGTTACTTTACTTATTTTATTTTACTTTACTTTTATTTTATCTTATTACTTTAGTTTATTATTTATTTTATTGCATTTTATTTTATTTTATTTTATTTTACTTTATTTTATATTTTGTTTTATTACTTTACTTATTTTATTTTATATTGCATTTTATTTTATCTTATTACTTTACTTTAGTTTATGATTTATTTTATTGCATTTTATTTTGTTTTACTTTATTTTATATTTTATTTTATCTTACTACTTTACTTATTTTATTTTATATTGCATTTTATTTTACCTTATTACTTTACTTTAGTTTATGATTTATTTTATTGCATTTTATTTTGTTTTACTTTATTTTATATTTTATTTTATCTTATTACTTTACTTATTTTATTTTATATTGCATTTTATTTTATCTTATTACTTTAGTTTATGATTTATTTTATTGCATTTTATTTTATTTTATTTTATTTTACTTTATTTTATATTTTGTTTTATCTTATTACTTTACTTATTTTATTTTATATTGCATTTTATTTTATCTTATTATTTTACTTTAGTTTATGATTTATTTTATTGCATTTTATTTTGTTTTACTTTATTTTATATTTTATTTTATCTTATTACTTTACTTATTTTATTTTATATTGCATTTTATTTTACCTTATTACTTTACTTTAGTTTATGATTTATTTTATTGCATTTTATTTTTTTATTATTTTATTTTACTTTATTTTATATTTTTGTTTTATCTTATTTAGTTTATTATTATTAAATTTATCTTATTTAGTTTATTATTATTTATTGTATTGCATTTTATTTTATTGCATTTTATTTTATTGTTCTATTTTATTTTATATTTTATATTAATCATTGCAGGCTGCAGGGTTCCTATTGGCAGTCGTCTTCCTGTAAGCCTTAACTTTTCTGGGTTGTACTTTCAGGTGGCAATGAAGCATCCGTCCGCCGTGACGGCCTGCAACTTGGATCTGGAGAACCTGATCACCGATTCCAACCGCAGCATCGCCACGCTGGCCATCACCACCCTGCTGAAGACGGGCAGCGAGAGCAGCGTGGACCGGCTCATGAAACAGATTTCCTCCTTTGTCTCTGAGATATCGGATGAGTTTAAGGTCAGCCTTCTAAAATCTGGTTCTTGGCTTTCTCTTCGGCCAGCCAGAATGGTTAGGGATGGGATTCTGGCTCTTCTCTGCCAAAACTGGCACGGAGGGGAGTCCGCAGAATTTAGAAAAAGTGTCACTAAGTTATGCTACCAGATCTGCAGTGCAAAACTTTGTGCCATCACTATGGGGCAGCAGAGAGTCCCCCGTCCCCCCGTATCTCTTTTGTGCCATCTAGTGGCCATCTGTTGTTCTGCAGCACAGATCAGATAACCTTTGAATTAAAAGTCTATGGAGATTCTCAATCCTCCAGGTCAGGTTTTATCCCAAAGGTGCTTTTTCCAAAAGGCAACTGGACTTTCTTGGGTTTATTTTCCTTGAAGACGTTTCGCTTCTCATCCAAGAAAGCTTCTTCGGTTCTAAAGAACCGAGAAAGTCCAGTTGCCTTTTGGAAAAGGCACTAACCGAATAACAGAATTGGAAGCGACCTTGGAGGTCTTGAAGTCCGGGGCACCCCAACCTCCAGTCCGTGGCCCGATACCAGGCCGTGGCCTGTGGCAGGTGAGCACGTGAGTGTGCGAAGCTCCATTTGCATAAGCGGCAGGCACACGTGCAAAACCTTGGCCACTTTAAGACGCAGGACTTCAATTCCCAGAATTCCCCAGCCAGCTATGCTGAAGTCCAGCATAGCAGGCTGGGGGATTCTGGGACTTGAAGTCCAGCATAGCTGGCTGGGGGATTCTGGGACTTGAAGTCCAGCATAGCAGGCTGGGGGATTCTGGGACTTGAAGTCCAGCATAGCTGGCTGGGGGATTGTGGGACTTGAAGTCCAGCAGAGCTGGCTGGGGAATTCTGGGACTTGAAGTCCAGCATAGCAGGCTGGGGAATTCTGGGAGTTGAAGTCCAGCATAGCTGGCTGGGGAATTCTGGGACTTGAAGTCCAGCATAGCTGGCTGGGGAGTGCTGGGAGGGGAAGTGCAGC
>QLTV01000443.1:79995-96643 GCA_003457575.1 Thermophis baileyi
TTTTCTGTCTGCCTGCCTGCCTGTCTTTCTTCCTACCATCTTTCTTTCTTTCTGTCTGTCTTTCTTCAACAGCTCGGCTTAGCTTCCTGGCGAGGCTCGGAGGCCCCCACCAGCCCGGAGTCTGGTGGACCCTGAGGCCAGCGGAGCTTCATAGGTGCGCGCCCCAACGGGCACCAAAGGTCCCAGAGCCGAAGCCAGGAAGGAGAGAGGGGCGACGGCGGTGGGAACCACTGATTTAAATGGACAAGACAAACTTACAGAAGACGAAGCTCTTCAAGGGTGCCGTAAGGCAGTCCTCAACTTACAACGGTTCATTTAGTGACAGTTCAAAGTTACAACGGTACAGGAAAAAAATGACCGTTTTTCCATGCCTTATGTCCATTCCAGCATGCCCATGTCCCCGGGATCAAACTTCAGGCGTTTGGCAACTGACTCATACTTACGACGGACGCGGCGTCCCGGGGTCACATGATCCCCTCTTGCGACCTTCCGACAAGCGAAGTCAAGGGGGAAGCCGGATCCACTTAACAACCAGGTGACTCACTTAACAACCGCAGAGAGATTCACTTCACGACGGCGGCAAGAAAAGCCGTGAAACGGGGCCAAGCGCACTTTACAAATGTCTCACTTAGCAACAAGAGATGTGGGGCTCCGTCGTGGTCATAAGTTGAGGACTACCTGTAGCTTGTGCGCTGAGTGCCAAACGATGAGTCCCTGGGGCAAACGATTTGTGTCAAAATGCGTTGAGTGCCAAATTCGATGAGTTTCAAAGCAGTCGAGTTCCAAAATGACACATGATCCGGGACACTTCAAGCGTCTTAAATATGAGTCGGGTACCAAGCGTCCCAAGTTGGATCACCTAACCACGGGGATGCTACAACGGTCATGAGTGTGAAAAACACTCATAGGTCCATTTTTTCAGTGCCGTTGTAACTTCAAACGGTCACTAAACGAACTGTTGTAAGTCCAGGACGACCTGCACTGTTATCATCGCGATCCTGATGGGCCGTTCTCATTTCTGCTTGCTTATTCACCTGGTCTTCCTCTCCCTGCATCCTCCAGAGGCAGGATTTTTTTGGGGGGGGGGAGAGGGACAGGGGGGGGGCTCCCTTCAAACTGCTTCAGACCCCTCCACCAACCGTCCCCACCAATCCGTCGGCTAGATTCTGTCAATTTACTCGCCGACGCAGAGATTGCTTCAAAGGCTGGTTCACCGCCGTCCGGAGTTTCCATCCGCTCTTCCCACGCCTCTCCTATTGCTCCAGAGTGCAAAATTCTCCTCAGAAGAGCGGGAATTGTTTCTGTCCATCGTGTTTGCGGCTCAGAAGGAGTTGATGAAGTTTAAGTACGCGTTCAGAAAACCCTGTGGCTCCTCCAGCTGTGGATAATGGCTGATGTGGTCGTCCAGCACCGTCACTGTTGAAGTGGGAAGCACCTGTCTGTCAAAAAAAAAAAAAAGAGCAGAGGTTTTGGGGTGCTCCTTCCAAAGGGGATGGGGACAAGGGGGAACTAGCACCATTTCAGGGCTATTTGCATGGGGGGGGGAGTGTCCCCAAACTTTTAAGACTTGTGGACTTCAACTCCCAGAATTCCTCCGCCATCCAGCTGTTCTTCAGAACTGAAGAAGCTTCTTGGAGGAGAAGCGAAACCTCTTCAAGGAAAAAAAAAAGTCCAGTTGCCTTTTGGAAAAAGTTTCTATAGCTAGTCCTCGAATTACGGCGCCGTAATGAAGCCGGAAGTAGTAACACGGTTGTAAAAACAGGTCAATCACGTGACCGAGCCGATTTGCAGAACATTTTTTTTACAGCGTTTGTTAAGCAAACGCGACGGTCGTAAGGGGCAAACACCACAGTCACTAAATAGAAGTAAAAGCTGTGGGGGGGGTGTTTCCGCAAAACCGTCGTATAGCACACACACACAACTACAGGATGCTTCAAACAGCCATAAATGCGGCAATCTTGCCCAGCATCCGAAGTTGGCCATGTGAACTTCAGATCAGGGCCGTAAGTACCCTTTTTCAAGTTGGTCATAGCTTCGCTAAGCAGCCGGTCATAAGTCAAGGACTGCTTATATAACGGGAGGCTTTCGGAAGGATGGACATCCCCATTCCAGGGTAGCCAAAAAAAAAGGGGGGGGTATTTCTTGATTATTATTTGGGGGAGTCATTTTATGGAAGTAATTGCACAGTGCATTTAGCCACTGATGTTCGCAGAACATAAGATAATACCATTGGAAGGGACCTTGGAGGTCGTCTAGTCCACTCAAAGAGCCACAAAGGTCCTAACTGGAAGCCCCCTGTTCAATTCTGCAGCCAACCGGAAGTCCACTTCCCCCGCCATAGAGTCTCCTCCTATAGCGTAGCGTCCTTTTTCCTCTGCCGACCGGAAGTCCGGTTCCCCCACCATAGAGTCTCCTCCTAGCGCGGCGTCCTTTTTCCAGTACCTGTCCTAACCGAAAGCCCTATCAATTGTGGAGCCGACTGGCAACAGGGAGCCGCAGCAGAGGGATGAAAGAGCCACATGCTGCTCCAGAGCCGCGGGTTGCCGACCCCTGTTCTAGTCCAACCCCCTGCTCAAGCAGGAGATTCTATACCGATGTGAAAAGGGGGAAGTCCCTTTTTTTTTTTTTTTGTGAGTCCTTGAAATGTAATGGGGAGACCTTCTGCCCAAGCCCACCCCACCCAGCTTACTTGTAAAGCCGAAGAAATTCCGGGTAAGGGTTGACCGGATCCAGTGGTCCATAAATCAGATGCACTGGAAGAGAGGAAATGGGACACGTTGACATTAAGACCCAAATGAAAACAAATGTCCTACGTTTCCCCCCGCTCTTACGAAGCCCGTCAAAGCCCCGAGGAGCCCGTCCTACTCACAGGGAACCGAGGTGGATTGCAGTGCTCCCACCCAGCGGTCTCTGTGTTGCTTCCGCTGGGTGATGTAGTGTAAAAGGCTGCAAAGCAAAATTTAAGACGTGAACAATTTCCAGGATAACGGAGTCGGAAGGGACCTCAGAAGTCTTCTAGTCCAGCCTCCTGCTCGAGCAGGAGACCCTACTATACCAGGAATCTTCAACCTTGGCAACTTTAAGGCTTAGGGACTTCAACTCCCAGAATTCCCCAGTGAGCCATGCAATTTACATTTTTCCCAGAAACCAGTAACTTTTATTTTTTTTAAAAAATGAATAGAATAGAAACAGAAACAGAAACAAATAGAAATAGAAATAGAAAAGAGAATATAGAATAGAATAGAAATAGAATAGAATAGAATAGAGAATATAGAATAGAATAAAATAGAATACAATAAAAATAGAATAGAATAGAAGTAGAATAGAATATTGAAATAGAATAAAGGATGGGATAGAATAGAATAGAATAGAATAGAATAGAATAGAATAGAATAGAATAGAATAGAATAGAATAGAATAGAATAGAATAGAATAGATATTAGAATGAAGAATAGACTAGAATAATAGACTAGACTAGACTAGACTAGACTGAATAGAATAGAATAGAATAGAATAGAATAGAATAGAATAGAATTCTGAATAGAATAGAATAGAATAGAATAGAATAGAATAGAATATAGAATAGAAAATAGAATAGGGATAGGGATAGGGATAGGGATAGGGATAGGGATAGGGATAGGATAGAATAGAAAATAATAATAGAATAGAATAGAATAGAATAGAATAGAATAGAATAGAATAGAATAGAATAGAATAGAATAGAAACAGAGTTGGAAGGAACCTTAGAGGTCTTCTAGTCCAACCCCCTGTTTAGGTAGGAAACTCTGATATTTGTTTAATGACCCAAAGGACCCTTTGTATACCAAAAATTATCAGTTCCCCATATAACAGAATAACAAAGGAACCTTAGAGGTCTTCTAGTCCAACCCCCTGTTTAGGTAGGAAACTCTGATATTTGTTTAATGACCCCCACAAAAAAAATCAGAAAAATGGATCCGGTCGTGGGATGACCCATTACAGCCACCGCATCTCACAACCATAATTGGCAGGCTCAATGACGGTCGTAAGTCAAGGACTAAACCTGTACTGCATTTGGGGATTGAACGTCCTACCTGTCCACCACAAGGTTTCCGTCGTTCGTTCGCAGGGCTGTCCACATGTCCCACAATTCGGCCTCTGAAGGCTGGGTGTGTGGGCCGAAGACCTCGGCCAGGCTGGAGGGATTCAAGACGAGATGAATCAACGTGAAGAATTCACACAGTCCAAACCCCCCACTCAATACTCTTGATGAGCGGTTCTCCAATCCAAATGGCTTTCTTTGGGTTTAAATATAATCCGATTTTTAGGACTCTCGGAAGATTATTTCAGCAGCCTTATTCTAGAACAGTGTTTCTCAAACTTAAGACACTTGAAGACATGTGGACTTCAACGCCCAGAATTCCCCAGCCAGCATGCTTTAAGATGGGTGGGCTTCAACTCCCAGAATTCCTCAGTCAGCATGCTTTAAGATGGGTGGACTTCAATTCCCAGAATTCCCTAGCCAGCATGCTTTAAGACAAGTGGACTTCAAGTCCCAGAATTCCCCATCCAAAATGCTTTAAGATGGGTGGACTTCAACTCCCAGAATTCCCCATCCAAAATGCTTTAAGATGAGTGGACTTCAATTCCAAGAATTCCCCAGCTGGCTCATGGAATTCAGGGATTTGAAGTCCGCCTCTCTTCAAGTGGCCAAATTTAAGAAACGCTGTTCTAAAAGGGCCAAAATGTTTTTTAACGGTTTAAAATGCAAACTCACCTTTTGGTGAAGAAGAAATAGTTTGTTAGCCGAGTAAGAATGGGCGATAGCAGTCCGCCATCTTTGAGAATCTGAAAAGGAGTAGGACACTTGAAACGGTTTGCATGGGGAGGAAGAGGAAGAGGAGGAGAAGAAAGGAAGGTTCTTCGCAGCAGCAAAATGGAAGAGAAACGTGTCAGCTGCTAGCAGAAAAAAATGGCTTTCCAAAATTAAAAATCCCTATTGCATCTGGCTCCAGGTTGCTAAACTGACCCGTTTTTGCCCTGACGGAGACCTCCCAAGCGAGACCGGTTCAGTTCAGAATGAAAGGATATGCGGGTACTCCTCGACATACGACCGCAATGGAGCTCCCAATTTCTGCTGCTAAATGAGACAGTTCTGAGGTTTGCCCCGTTCGACGACCTTTCTTGCCACAGCTGTTAAGCGAATCACTGCAGCTCTTAAGGGAATGGGGTGGCCGTTCAATGAATCTGGCTTCCCTCCTGCTTGTCAGAAGGTCTCAACCGGGCTCGTTTGTGGTCGTAAGTCGAGGACCGCCTGGGTAACGTATCTATAAATTTAACTGGTTAATATTTAAGAAGCACAGCCTTTGTGTGAAAAGAGAATATTCAGGAAGTAAAAATCAGCTCACCAACTCCTATTGCAATTTTTATTTCTTTCTTCCTACGCCGAGTATTTATCTATCTTCTAGGTGTTTTTTCTTAATCTGCTTTTTTCAAAAAATAATAATAATAAAAGCTGTCTTGTTGCAAGAAAGAAATTTCGCTGCCAGAGCTCTTAAGCAGACATAACACAGACAAGAGTATTCATTTGCTGGATTACTGGCTGATCCAAAAATGGAATTCTTCAGAAGAGAAATCTTCAACTAAACTTGGCCATTTTTCTGTTAAGAGCAAATTACCTTCTGGATGAATCTGGGATAATGAACTTCTGGAAAGATGCCTGCAAATTTAAGAGAGGAATGGAAATCAGATTATTTGTTCCAAAACTTTTCCAAGCCACGAAAACAATTTTTATTCGGGGGGGGGGGGATTATGCTATGATCAAGTGTGGCAGGAGATGGGGCCAAAACAGGTCAGCGATCAAAAGGCATCTCCTAAAGTTTTAAATTGCATAAGAATCGTAGGGCCGGAAGGGACCTTAGAGGTCATGTAGTCCAACCCCCTGCCCGAGCAGGAGACCTTTTCTACCATGCCGGACAAATAGCTGTCCGATCTTTTCTTGAAAACCTCCAGCGATGGAGCAGCCACAACTCCAAGAGGCAAACTGTTCCACTGATCAACTGTTCTGTCAGGAAATACCTCCCGATTCCCAGATTGGATCTCCTTTGGAGATCCACTCATTGCTTCTTCTCCTGTCCCAGGGTACAACCCCATCTTCTGTGACGGCCGCTCAAGTACTGGAAGAAAAGCTATCATGTCCCGTCCCCTCAATCCTTCTCTTCCTTAGCTGTTTTCATCATATGATTTCATCATATTCTTTCCAGCAAGAATGTGGAAGGAATAATAGGAATACGAATGGAATAGAATATAGAATATAGAATATAGAATAGAGCTGGAAGGGACCTTGGAGGTCTTCTAGTCCAGCCCCCTGCTCAAGCAGGAGAACTTATACCAGTGATGGCGAACCTTTTTTTGCTCGGGTGCCAAAAGGGCCCGCACGTGCGTGCCCACACCCATAATGCAATGCCCTCCCCCCCGTGCATGCGCGCACAACCCCCCCTGCTACCCCCCCCCGCACATGCGCGCAGGGCTCACTGAAGCCTCCGGAGCCTGGGGATGGCGAAAAGACCATTTTTCGCCCTCCCCAGGCGTCAGGAAAGCCTCCGGACCATGTGGATGGTGAAAAACGGAGGCGAAAACGACCTCCCCCCTGCCCTCCGGAAGGCCGAAAATCAGCTGGCCAGCACGCTGGAGCTGACATAGGGCAACGCCTCGCGTGCCCTCAGATATGGCTCCGCATGCCACCTGTGGCACGCGTGCCATAGGTTCGCCATCACTGACTTATACCATTTCAGATAGGTGGCTGTCCAGTCTCTTCTTAAAAACCTCCAGTGATGGAGCACCCACAACTTCTGGTGGCAAGCTGTTCCACTGGTTAATTGTCCTCCCTGTTAGGAAGTTTCTCCTTAATTCCATGTAGTTTTTCTCTTTGGTTAGTTTCCAACCACTGTTTTTTGTCCTGCCCTCTGGTGCTTTGAAGAATAATTTGATCCCCTCTTCTTTGGGGCAACCCCTCAAATACTGGAGGGCTGGAAGGGAACCTGGAGGTCTTCTAGTCCAACCCCCTGCTCAAGACAGGAGTACAGGGAGTCCTCAACTTGCAACTACAATTGAGCCTAAAATTGATTATTGTTAAGTGAGAAATTTGTTAAGCGAGTTTTGCCCCATATTACGACTCTTCTTGTCACATTTCTTAACTGAATCACTGCGGTTGTTAAATTAGCAACCCGGCTGTTAAGCGAATCTGGCTTCCCCGTTGCTTGTCAGAAGGTCGCAAAAGGGGATCACGTGACCCCAGGACACTGCGACCGTCATAAAGGTGAGTCAGTTTTCAAGCATCCGAATGTAAGTCACGTGACCACAGGGATGCTACAAGGGTCGTGTGAAAAACGGCCCTAAGTCACTTTTTTCAGTGCTGTTGTAACTTTGAATGGTCACTAAGCGAACAGTCGTAAGTCGAGGACCCCTGTACCTGTAAAAGGTAATTGGGGACTTGGATAGTGATGTCATGTTGCCCTCTAACTTGACTGACGTCCCCTATGGTAGATCCAACTATCCACCCCAATTTAATTTAATTTAATTTAATTTAATTTAATTTAATAATTTAAATTAAATTAATTTAATTTAATTTAATTATTTAATTTAATTATTTAATTTAATTTAATTTAATTTAATTTAATTTAATTTTATTTTATTATTTTATTTTTTATTTTATTTTATTATTTTATTTTATTATATTTTATTTTATTTTATTTATTTATTTTATTTGAAGCGATGACTCTGGGCGGCTTACAGAATGATAAAAGCAAAATAAAAAAAATTAAGCATACCTCATTCCAAATTCTTCCTAAATGCACGGAAGGAGCCATCCCCCATTTGCCAGTTATCCTGGGTAATGGGTGCTGGGTGGCATCCGAAAAAAGAAAATATGTCCAAGGTGCTTGGCTTATCTAAGTAATGGAGTTATAGTCTGGAGCCAAAAATGAAAGACGGTGGTTGGGGCATTATGTATTGTATTGTATTGTATTGTATTTCTATGCCGCCCAACTCCCGAAGGACTCTGGGCGGCTTACAACAGTGTTTCTCCCCCTCCCCCCCAAGACTGAGTAATTTTTCAACGGGAATTTGCGGGAGATTTCTCCCATAAATCGCTTACCTCCGTTTGACAGACACAGGCTGTTGATGAGGACGCATCCAGTTCTATTCTGTTCATACCTGAAAGTAGAGAAAATAGTATAAAATAGAGTTAAATATAATATAAATATAAATATAGCAATTCGTCAAAGTAAGATTTTGGGGAAGTTCTGAGAAAACGTTCTTGTGGCCTGTCAGCCGCCGGCCCTTCCAGCAGCCAAATCAGAGGAGGAGGAGGAGGCGTGGGAGTCAGGGTCAGCATCAGGGCAACCTGAGAGCTCCGAGGGGGAAGAGGGAATGGAGCTGGCAGAGAGAGAGACAGAGGCGGAGCCTGGGCCGTCCGTCAGCCCTCAGATGGAGAGTCAACAGCCCCCAGGTCTGGAGGTGGCTGATGAGGAAGAGGAGGAACAGCTGGGTCCAGTGCCTGATACGCAGAAGGCAGAGGAGAGGAGAGCAGTGGAAATCTACAGGCTGGTCCTTGGGACGGAAGAGCCACCGCTGCTAGCGAAGCCCCACCCTAGCTCTGGGGATAAAAGGCAGGGGGCAGAGACGAATAGGTGTGGCAGACAACTATTCATCTCCCTGCTGGACGGACTTGTTAGCCTGCAGTGAGAGAGAAACTTTTTGCCAGGGCTGCCGGCGCTCCTAATTAAAGGAATCTTTGAGTTCACTTCAGAGGGTTTGTCATGTTTGGGGAGTCGGGTCAGAATAATTCTGCTTTGTTTTAACAGCAATAAGGAGTATCCTCTCTCAAGGCTACCTGGATTGCAGGTGTATGTATCTTAACTGAGGATATGCCCAGTCTCCTGCCCAAAAGTTGAAATACAAATTAATACAGGGAGTCCTCATTTAGTGACCGCGATTGAGACCAGCGATTAGGTCATTAAACAAAGCAGTAGCTAAGCGAACTCCCAACTGTGGTGACAATCCTCCTTGGGTTTACAGACCTATGGAGGTCATAAATGCGAGGATTGGCAGTTTTCCTCACCATCCTAACTGCAAAGAGTCACTAAACAAGGCCGTCGCTAAACAAGGACTGCCTGTATTGTGACTGGGCTTGCAACACTAAGGACTAAGCGCAACCCTAACCCCAAAATACAGCACCAAACCCCAGCCATAACAGTTCCTGACAGTTTATAGGTAGTCCTCGACTTACAACAATTCACTTAGTGACCGTTTGAAATTACAACGGCATTAAAAAGAGTGACTTATGAGTTGTTTTCACACTTAAGACCGTGGCAGCATCCCCGCGGCCACGTGATCAAAATTCAGACACCTGGCCACCCACCGACTCATATTTATGACGGTTGGAGTACCCTAGGATGCATGATAAATAATTTGTGACCTTCCCACCCAGCTTCTGACCGGCAGGTCATTGGGGGGGGGGGAAGCCAGACTCGGTTAACAAGACTCGTTTAACGACCGCACAATTCACTGAACAACCGTGATTCGCTTAACAACCGTGGCAAAGAACGGTCGTCAAATCGGCCACGGCTCACTTAACGACCGCCTCGCTTAGCAACGGACAGCCCGCTCCCAATGGTGGTCGTAGAGCGAGGACTTCCTGTCGTCCTTGTGAGAGTTTCCACACACCTGTAGAGCAGTTCTTGGGCGACGGTGTCTCCGTAGTCGTGTGAAAGGAGGTTGATCCGTTGATTCAGAAGGCCCAGGTGGCGCAACAGGTTTTCCACAATGCTGGCTTGTTCGAAGATGGAGTACGTGTGAGGCCGCTGTTTGCAATGCAAAGAGAGAGAAGTGAGCACCGAGTTCGAATCAAGCCCTGTTAATTCAGTGGCCAACCTGAAGCCCCACTGAGGCCCCACAGTTTGTGCGTAAAGGCCGGCGGCTTCTATTGTGTCGTCACACTGCCATCTTGAGTCTTTTGACCTCCCCAGAGATGCTGAGATGCCTGGCAAGACTTTTCTCTCCCTTCTGTGGGCCTAAGTTGGGTTTCCCCCACCTGCAAATCTGTTTTCGTAATGGTATTTATGTATTTATTTATGTCCCGCCTTTATTATTTCGACAAATAACTCAAGGCAGCAAACATATCCAACACACTTTCCTCCTTTCTATTTTCACCACCACAACAGCCCTGTGAGGTGGGCTGGGCTGAAAGAGAGGGACTGGCCCAAAGTCACCCAGCTGGCTTTCGTGCCTAAGGTGGGACTAGAACTCACCGTCTCCTGGTGATTGGTCCAAAGTCACCCAGCTGGCTTTCGTGCCTTAAAGCGGAATTAGAACTCACTGTCTCCTGGTGATTGGCTCAAAGTCACCCAGCTTTATTAATTTTACAAGTAACTCAAGGCGGCGAACAGCACTGAAAAAAGTGACTTATGGCCTTTTTCACGCTTACAAACATGGTCACATGATCAAAATTCAGATGCTTGACAACCGACTCATATTTAGGATGGTCATTTCTCTAGACTGGCCATACCCAAATCCTGCAACCGTTCTTCATACGTTTTAGTCTCCAGGCCTTGCTCTTCTCTGCATTTTTTTTTTCAAAGTCTCAACACCTTTTTTGTAAGGAGGTAACCAAAACTGCACGCGATATTCCCGTTTGGTGCTTTTGTGTTCCACTTTTGTGCTGTGTTTGCACTTTCACACCTGCAAGATTCCGTTAACGTAGCCTCGCCGTAAGACAGAATTAGCTCGTGCGATCAGTTTCCTGTCTGGTAGGCTGACAATATTTGGGGGAAAAGGAAGTTAAGAAAGAAACTGTGGAACGTCCTTCAAAATGTACTCACAGGTTTGTCGCTGAAGCCAAACCCCACAAAATCCAGCGCGATCACACGATGAAATCGTTGCGTGAGCCCTTCCCAAATCTGCAGGTGGGATGAGAAAGAGAAGGAGGGAGGGAGGGTTGCCATTACTTCCTACGGCATCTCTACAGCCCGTCCTGCCCTTATCCAACATGTCTGCCCCCCCCCCTCACCTTGTACCAGTCGTAACTCGAGGTCGGAAATCCGTGCAAGAGGACCACGATGTCCGAACTCCCGACAGCGCCGGGCGAATCTAAAGAGGCAAAGAGAAATATTCCTTAGAGAACTTTTGGGTTTGAGCAGAGCGTACCAAAATAAAACAGGAGATTCTCAATTTAAATGTGAAATCAATCGTGAATTCTTAACAGGGAATTTCAATTGGCTTGAAATAAACAGTTCGGGCGTTCGGTTTTCCCAAATTTAATAGTTATTTGCAAACGAACAAAAAGAGAACGGTATCCCGAAGACTGAATTACCAGAGGTGCATCTCTGCGTGAGGCCTCTTGTGCGTGTCAGAAGAGGACAAATTGTCCAACATTAGGGAAAGAGTCGGTGACACACACACAAACACACAAGCACCATACTCTTAAATTTGCAAAAAAGGAAGCACGTCCCCTTGTGTTTAAAAGAATCCGTTGAACCCTGGGTGCGTTCCCCCCCCCCAAGGATATCACTGGACCACGACTTCGGCCTCTGTCAGATGTTAAACCGCAAACTAGCCTCGACAAACTAAGATTTACTACAGGTTTCTAGAGGTTCTCAGTCCTCCAGGTCACAGTTGTCCCAAAGGTGCTTTTTTCAAGAAGCAACTGGACTTTCTGGTTTTTCTTTGAAGACGGTTCGCTTCTCATCCTAGAAGCTTCTTCAGCTTCTGACTGGTGTTGAATGGAAGGATTGATACTCCTTGCAGACAGCTGGTCATTTGCATCCTTTTGGAGGGTCGTTGGGGCCACTTGGAGGTTTCTCTGTGTCCTCAGGGTCACACCTGAGTAAGAAGTTTATTGTATGAGAAGCGAAACGTCTTCAAAAGAAAAAACCAGAAAGTCCAGTTGCCTCCTGAAAAAAAAAGCACCTTTGGGACAACCACGACTTGGATGACTGAGAATCTCTACAGACTTTTAGCCATACAATTTGGGATGAAGACCCTTGGAATGGTGTGGGAGGAGGAATGGATTTCCAGAGGGGGAAAAAAATTGCAGACTACCGGAACCATTTGCACCACTCAGGTGACCCTGAGGACACAGACAAACCTCCAAGTGGCCTCAACGACTCTCTAAAAGGATGCAAATGACCAGCTGTCTGCAAGGAATATAAATCCTTCCGTTCTCCACTATCCTGTCAGAGCTGAAGAAGCTTCTTGGATGAGAAGCGAAACGTCTTCAAAGAAAAAAATAAGAAAGTCCAGTTGCCTCTTGAAAAAAAGCAACTTTGGGATAAGATTTGCTACCTTTACAGGATGTCGTTTTGCCTTTACGCCCAAGCCCTTAATGACCCAGGATGGCAACATGTCAAGAATCATCTCTTTCTAAATCTCTCTCTCTCTGTCACACACACACACACACACACACACACAGAGCTCCTGGTGCTTTGAATTTAATTCAGCTCAGAAAAGGGGTTTCAAAAGAGCCAGGAGTGCCAAACGCAGCTCCACTCTGCAACCGATTAAAGCAGCTGCCTCAGTTTTACGGCTGTGCGACTGCAGAAACTTTTCTGGAGAATGCCACGGCTGCTTTAAGGAGATACCAGTGAGTTTGGGAGCTGATGTCTTTAAAAAAAAACCTTCTGAATCAAACTGGCACCTCCATTCAATTGCAGGAAGTCCTCGACTTACAACCATTCGTTTAGTGACCTCTTCAAGTAACAGCGGCCCTGAAAAAAGGGACTTATGACCGTTTTTTTATTCATATGACCGCTGCAGCATCCCTTCAGTCACGTAATCAAAATTTGGATGCTTGGCAACCGACTCATGAAGGTTGCCGTGTCCCGGGGTCACATGTTCCCCTTTTGCGACCTTCGGATGAGCAAAGTCAATGGGGAAGCCAGATTCACTTAACAAATGAGTTACTAACTTAGCCACTGCAGTCATTCACTTAACAACTGTGGCGAGAAAGGTCGTAAAATGGGGCAAAACTCACTTAGCAACGGAAATGTTGGGCTCAATTGTGGTCGTAAGTCGAGGACTAGTTCTATAGCAAATAGCCAAATGAGAGAACTGGCTAGATTCTTGACACAAACATCTACACAACCTCTGAAAAAGATGTTCTGGGTTTTGTAGGTGAAGAAACTCCCCGAAGAGCGCCAGGAATGCAGAGCCGGAGACAGCTTGGGAGGCGGGATGTGGAGGTAAACAGCAAGCAGGGGCAGCATCAGGAGACCGACTTGGATCCACCACTCTTTCATTCTGGAATGGGAGAAGGGAGGCCCCCCCAAAAAAATGAAAATAAAAGAAACCAAACGCCGCGTGTAGGAGGACGAATGGCAGAAGCTGAGGGCGGTGTCAAAAGAGGAAGCAGCCTAGAATCCTTACGTAGTCACAAGCAAACGAAGTCCAACTTCCATTGAATTCCGCTGATCTTTATCTAATTCCAAGCAGGGGCTCACCATTATTTGAGAATATTCCTGGCCCTATTTGGCAATAAATCAATTTAATTGGACCTTCACTTGTGGACCTGGTCTTTTGCGCCTGCCAATTGGGAATGCCAGCATTGGGAGCGAGAGCAACTTCTGACTTCCCGCCAGCTTCCCCAGTGACTTTGCTTATCGGAAGCTAACAGGGAGCATCGGAAATTCATTCCTTCTCCTTGGCTGACTCGTGGAACTGCCTGCCACTTGGCTGGCAGGAAAGACACAGGGAGCTGTGGATTGGAAGGAAAAAGGGCACTCCTGGTGTGTCTCCGAGAGTCCCCCCTCCTTCCAGAGAGGAAGAGGGCTTACCTGTCGGCCGTTAGCATCCCCCAACCAGCCCTACCTCACCTGGTCCAATCTCCCTTGAATTCCACTAACCCTTACCTAACTCCTAGCCGGTGTCAACTCTTAGTTGTGAAAATTCCCGTGCAGAGGCTTTCAGCAATAAAGCAGTTTAATCGGACTTTCTCCTGTGAACCTGGTCTTTTGCACCTGACACATGCCAGGATAACAGGCATGGGGGATTTCCATCCTCAAACCAGCCAAAAACGCTTCTTTGGGGAACAAAATTTGACTCCTTCCAGACTAAAACCTTTGCATGGAAACAGCTCTGGAGGTTGGGACTCCACGTCTCCATTCTGCCCAGCACTAATCCTTTTGGGTAGGCTGGGACTACAGCTCCCATTATCCCCAGACAGGACAAGGAATCCACCGAACTCCGCGAAATGCACCAATAGGCTGTTTTTGAGTACTGGAATATCATCCACCACCCCTTCTTTTTTTAAAAATTAAGCAATCCCCTAAGAAATAATCAGCTTTTCCTGGACACTCTGCAAACCAATTCTGTTTTCATAATGCAAGCCAGCAACATTAGGAGGGGGGGGGGTTGCTCTGTTTATAAATGAGCCCCTCCTAGCACTGATGATGTTCCCTAGTTGGGTCATGAAACGTCTCCAAGAAAACCAAGCTCAGAGAGCACCCAGGACCCCACCGTCTTTTTCCTCCTCCTCTCCACAAACCCCACTCCCTTCTAGCACTGATGATGTTACTTAGTTGGGTCATGAAATGTCTGGAAGAAAACAGCCGAGCTCAGAGAACACCAATGACTCCACAGCCCTTCTCTGCCTCCTCCTCCCCACTTCTTTTCCTTCTCCTCCTCCTCTTCCTCACTTTCTCCTTTGCAAATCCCTTTCCCTTGCAGCACTGATGGTGTTACCTAGTTGGGTCATGAAACGTCCTGCGAGAAAACCGCCAAGCTCAGAGAGCACCAAAGGAGCCCACAATTCAGCCCTGAGCTACAAATATTCTTTATTAGTGAACCCCAAATCTTACAGAACCCTTTCAACCCCAAGCAGTGCATTTTCTAGGGAGGGGTGGAAATAAAACCCCCTTCTCTTGTTCAGCAAATGCATCACACCCCCTATTCTTTTTTCGGATTTGTTTGCAAGTTTCCACGCCCCCCCCCCAAAAAAACCCTCTTCTCCTTCCTTCACCCTAAAAAGAGAAATGCACCCCCTCCCTCCCCCGCACCCACGATTCCCCTCCTTGCAGAGAAAAAAACAGGGAGGGGGCGTCTATTCCTCCTCGCCCCCCCCCTCCACCCCCGTCCTGGGGAAGGACGCACATGCGCTCTCGCTCACCTGAGCTACAGTCCGGAAGAAGTCAAGGCAGGCGCGTGGGCAAAGGCGCATGCGCGTCCCCGGCCTCTCCGGCCCCCGCCCCTCGGGAGGCTTCCGCGGGTTGCGCAGTGCGAGTTTTGCAACCGGAGGCGCGGCAGAGTTTTGCAAGCGGGGCGGGAGAAACGTGTGAAGGGGCGACTGCAGAGGGGGGAAATCAGGGCGGGGGGGGGAGGGAGGGAGGGAGGGAGGGTCTGGGGGGGGGGTGGGGAGGGGGGGTTGGGTCTTTCTCCAACCAGGCGCCCGGCAGGCTTTGCGAGGCGCCGAGGCGGAGGATCCTGCGCTGGATCCCGTGCACGCATGGAGGTGGGATTTCTCTGTTGTGACAGGTTGGATGGGGGGGGGCGGTTGTGCATTGTTTAGGAGGGAAGGGGTTTTGCAGTGACAGGTGCAATAAAGCCTATTGTTGTGAGGGTTTCTCCTTTCTTTCTTTTTTCTTTCTTTCTTTCTTTCTTTCTTTCTTTCTTTCTTTCTTTCTTTCTTTCTTTCTCTTTCTTTCTTTCTTTCTTTCTCTTTCTTTCTTTTTCTTTCTTTCTTTTTCTACCTTCACTTCTTTCTTTCCCTCTCCTTCTCTTCTTTCCCTCTCCTTTTTCTTTCTTTTTATTTTTTTTTTCTCTTTTTCTCTCCTTCTCTCCTTATTTCTCCTTTCTTTTCTTTCTTTCTCCCTTCCCTTTCTTTCTGTCTCTTTCTTTCTTTCTTTCTTTCTTTCTTTCTTTCTTTCTTTCTTTCTTTCTTTCTTTCTTTCTTTCTTTCTTTCTTTCTTTCTTTCTATCCCTCTCTCTCTCTTTCTTTTTATTTCTTTCTTCTCTTTTTCTCTCCTTCCCTCCATCTTTCTCCTTTCTTTTCTTTCTTTCTCCCTTCCCTTTCTTTCTGTCTCCTTCCTTCCTTTCTTTCCCTCTCCTCTCTCTTTTTTCTTTCTCCCTTCCTTTCTTCCTTCTCTTTCTTTCTCTCCTTCCCTCCATCTTTCTCCTTTCTTTCCTTACCTTCTCCCTTCCCTTTCTTTCCGTCTCCTTCCTTCCTCTTTCTTTCTTTCTTTCTTTCTTTCCTTCTCCTTTCTCTCTTTCTTCTTTTTTCTTTCTCCCTTTCTTCCTTCTTTCTTTCTCTCCTTCCCTCCATCTTTCTCCTTTCTTTTCTTTTCTTTCTTCCTTTCTTTTCTCTTCCTTGTTTCTTTCCCTCTCTCCCTTCTTCTTTCCCCTTCCTTCCTCCCTCCCTTTCTTCCTCCTTCTCTTCCCTCCCTTCCTTCTTTCCTTCCTTTTTCTCTTTCCTTTCTCCTTTCTTTCTCTCCTTCCCTGTCCTTTTTCTCCCTCCCTCCTTTTTCTCTCTTTCCTCCCTCCCTCCCTCCCTCTTTCTTTTCTTTCTTTCCTTCCACCCCCCCAATCTCACCTTCTCCTCTCTCTCTCCCTCGCTCCCTCTCTCTCTCTCTCTCCCTCTCTCTCTCTCTCTCCTAGAAGAGCAAATGGGGGTGGGGAAGAG
>QLTV01000443.1:106591-141874 GCA_003457575.1 Thermophis baileyi
TATATATTCAAACTTACATTTTTTCTGATAGGATATTATAATACACACACACACACACACACACACACACACACACACACACACACGGTATATTTGCTGACGCTTTATTTAAACTAAATTTGTAAATCAGTGATTGCATGACCTCTTGTAGATGCCATACACTAAATAAATAAATTATTAATCTTGGTCTGATTGTGATGGGAAATCATCCTTGTTTTCAGGCTAGTCTAGTGTCAGGTGATGGAAGATATTTTTTTTTAAATAGTGCCAAAATCCATTTCTGTAGACGGTGAAAATAATAAGTCAAGTAATTTTTCTTCTTTTCTTTGCTCATATTATCTGGACCTCTTATCATTCCTATTCATCAAGCCTCCGCTTGTCAGCCTAGGGAGGGCTTGGCACATGCTAAATTGTGCAATGGGGAGAAACCCCTTAAAGGAGATTGAAAGCAGAGGTGTCCAACCTGGCAACTTTAAGAACTGTGGACTTCAACTCCCAGAATTCCCCAGCCAGCCATACATGGGAGTTGAAGTCCACGGGACTTAAAGTTGCCAAGGTTGGACACCCCTGCTTTCAAGTTTGCTTCAAATGGATGAAATCGAGAGCCAGTTTGGTCTAGTGGTGAAGACAGACGCTAGAACCCGGGAGACAGGGAGTTCTAGTCCTGCCTTAGCCCTGAAACCCAGCTGGGTGACTTTGAGCCCCATCTCACTGTCAGCCCAGCTCCCCTCACAGGGTCACTGTGGTGAAAATAGGAGGAGGAAGGAAGAAGTAATAGATACGTTTCCCACCTTGACTTGTTTATAAAAATAATAAAGGCGGGATAGAACCGAAATAAATAAATAAATAAATAAAGCACAAAGAAAAATAGATGCTCTCCTACTGAAGACACAGCTGCACTTTCAAATGACAGCTGGGGTGTGGAGTTTTCTCAAACTGGAGAACTGAGTCGAGATTAGAGACACAAAGAATTTGTCATGTTAGATCTCAAATTGGGCTGAAGTCTTCTTCCATGCATTGTACATATTTCAGAAACCAAAACTGGAGAAAAATGTAGTGTGTGAACTGGATTTATTTGCTTATTTATTTGAAAGATTTACATGGCCACCCCGTTAAAACAACTCTGGGCAGCTCACGATGTGGGACAGGGGCCTCCAAACCTGGCAACTTTTAAGACTTGTGGAGGTCAACTCCCAGAATTCCGTATATGGCTGGCTGGGGAATTCTGGGAGTTGAAGTCCACAAGTCTTAAAAGTTGCCACTTTTGGAGACCTGATTGTAGGAGATGAGGACGGGGTCAAATGCATCATCCATTTGGAGTCACTGCGTTCCCATAAGAGACCCAAGTCCAGCCCCCCATGAATTCCCTTGACCCTTTTCTAGCACCAATTGGGCTTGACCATCAGCAAATCAGATTCTTGTGTACTAATGTACACAAGGAATAAACTTTGAGTGTTTTGAACTCAGCTCCTGTTCCTGGGGACCTGTGCCTGAAACACATGCGTGAACTGTCTGGAAATTCCAGTTTTTTCTCAATTAAAAGCTGGCTCCTCCACTGAGTTTATTAACCAAATGCTCCTCTGTGTTTTGCAGATTACAGATACAAGAAAGATGAGCTCTTCAAGAGACTAAAAGTGTCTACTTTTGCCCAACTGGTATGTTCCTGTTTCTGTCCATGAATATTAAATGCTCCCCTCCCTTCCAGCTCTGGCCATCTCAGTGGGGCTGAGTGGGGTCTGTACAGAAACCGGGTGGGGAGTGGGCTCTGTCTGCCTGCAACTTCTAGAGCAGCGTTTCTCAACCCTGGCAGCCTTGCATTGTGTGGACTTCAACTCCCAGAATTCCCTAGCCAGCATCCCCCCCCCCCCGCAATCCAGAATTCTGGGAGTTGAAGTCCAGACACCTTAAAAATACCCTCAGTTGAGAAACATTCGATTAAGCAGCAGAAGGTTCATTAAGTCTAAGTGCTATTGCTAAAGAGACGAACACTCTTAATATCGTTAGCTGGGGAATTCTGGGACTTGAGGTCCACACACCTTAAAGTTGTCAAGGCTGAGAAACATTGTACTAGGCCACAGGTGTCAAACTCGCGGCGCCACGTTGCCATCACGTGACGTTTCGTGACATTTTTCCCCCTTCACGGAGCTGGGGTGGGCGTGGCCTGCGCGTGACTCATCTGGCCCATGGGTCGCCAGTTTGACACCCCAGTGTAACTAGGCTGATTCTGCCCTTTTTTCTTCCTGCAGGTGATTCAGGTTGCCACTCTGTCGGATGAAACCTTGAAAGGGCCACCTGAAGAAGGCCAAAAACTAGATGGTATTTATTTATTTATTTATTTATTAAATTTGTTTGCTGCCCATCTCGTCACAAGGCGGCTTACAAATTAAATTCATGTTATTTTAAATTCCTATAATGAGAGGGGGTTGACTAGAAGCTTACTGTGTCTTTCTTTCTTTCTTTCTTTCTTTCTTTCTTTCTTTCTTTCTCTCTCTCTCTCTCTCTCTCTCTCTCTCTCTCTCTCTNTTTCTTCCTCCCTCCCTCCCTCCCCTTCCTCTCTCTCTCTCTTTCTTTCTTTCTTGTCTGTCTATCTATCTATCTATCTATCTATCTATCTATCTATCTATCTATCTAATTTGTTTGCTGCCCATCTCGTGATTCAAAGCGACTCCGAACGGCTTACAGCAAGATAAAGCACACAGACATTTAACAGTTATTGATATATATTGTGCTAATTTATTTTTGTACTGTTCTGTGTTTCACTTCTATCCCATTCTGGGTTGCATGTCAAACAACAGCTACAGTACATACATTGATTAAATACACAAAATGGTTGCTTTGCATCCTGAGGCCAGAGACACATCTGAGTCCCTCTGTGGAATTTTTGGGGATTTTTAAATGGGATTCTCACATTTCACACCTGGGGGGGGGCTGTCTCTGTATGCAAAACCTCTGCTCTGCCTCTTATCGGATGCCTATGTAATGATTGATATAATATCTGAATGGGCTTAGCCAATTGGTTTAATGGTTAAGCCATCAGGCTAAAAACCAGGAGGCTGTGAATTCTAGTCCTGCCTTATGCACAAATGCTAGTTGGGTGACTTTGGGCCAGTCACCAGGAGGCAATGAGTTCTAATCCCGCCTTAGGTGCAAAAGTTACTGGCTGGGTTACTTTGGACCACAAAGTCTCCCCAGGAGACTGTGAGTTCTAGTCCTGCCTTAGGCATGAAAGCCGGCTAGGTGACTCTTGCCCAATCAACAGGAACCTATGAGTTCTAATCCGGGGTGAAATTCAAAATTTTCCCCTCCGGTTCTGTGGGCATGGCTTGGTGGGCATGGCAAGGGAAGGATATTGCAAAATCTCCATTCCCACCCCACTCTGGGGCCAGCCAGAGGTGGTATTTGCCGGTTCTCCGAACTAATCAAAATTTCCGCTACCGGTTCTCCAGAACCTGCTGAATTTCACCCCTGGTTCTAATCCTGCCTCAAAAGCTGGCTGGATGATTTTGGGCCAATCACCAGGAGGCTGTGAGTTCTAATCCCGATTTAGGCATAAAAGCCGACTAGGTGACTTAGAGCCAGTCCCTCTTTCCCAGCACAAGCCATCTCTCAGGGTTGTTTTGTTGTTGTGGGGAAAATAGGAAGAGGAAGCTGTGATGGATATGTTCAGTGTCTTGAGTTTTGTAAAAAATAATAAAGGCGGGATACAAATAAATATATTAAAAACCCGGATGCATTTCAAGGCCGTTAGTCTTGAAGACTCCGTATTCCTCTTTAGATCAAGGGATTCCTGTTGCAAGGGGACAGTGGTGGGGAAAGAGAGGGCCACCGACTCCTGCTTGCGAGCCCTCCAGAGTCATCCTGGGAGAAGCAAACTGAGATGGACCTTGGGGGTGCGTCCAGCCTCTCGATGTGAGCCTGAGAGTTATAGGTACCCCTTTCACTTGCCCCCTTTTCAGAAGGCGACGCTGCTCCTGCAGAGACCGCTCTCGAGATGGCGGAGACCAACGGCAAAGGCAGCCCCGAGGAGAAACCGGCCAGCCCCATCCTGTTCATCAACAACACCGGAGCTGGAGAGTCATATCGCTCCACCTTACAGAGGTATCCGATATGCGAAGGTCTCTCTCCTCTCCCCTCCCCTCTCTCCTTTTATACTGGAAGTCACTTGTGGGGACTCTGGGAGCCCTCCTTGTTCCTTTTTTAAAAAAATTAAATTTTTTATTTTATTTTTATATAAACAATCCATTTTCCATTAACCAGTGTGTCATCTGGGTACAAATATTTTGTGCCAACATTAAAAATATACAATCTTATTCATTATTTAATCTCATCTTGGCTTAATTTCCAATACCTTGTATCTAATATTAAAACAATCCCATTATGCTTTATTTAACTCTATTAATTATATTAACTATTAATACATTTTCTATACGTTAAATAACTTCTTTTACTGTTAATTCTTATGCCTATTCTCTAACCAATGGTAAAAAGATTCCCAAATTGTATAATAATCCGTTTGTTCTTTCTCTTTGATAGTCAGTGTCAATCTATTCATTTCTGCACATTCTAATATTTTCCTAATCACATTCTCCTCTGTAGGGATCTCTTCATTTTTCCAATTTTGTGCAAATACAATCCTGGCTGCTGTTATAACATGAATAATCAAATATACATTTTCTTTACTATAATTTTCTGGTAAAATCCCCAGCAAAAATATTTCAGGTTTTAAGTCAATATGTTGTTGTAGCATCTTTTCCAGCCACGTATGTATTTTAGTCCAATATTTTTTTACTTCTGCGCAAGTCCACCACATATGATAATACGAGCCCGGTGTCTGGTGGCATTTCCAACATTTAGGTGATTTGTCTTTAAACATCTTCGCCAGTCTTACCGGTGGCCATTACCATCTATAAAACATCTTATAAAAAATTATCTTTATATGCAGTTGACATTGTTCCCTCTCTCCTCTCCTCTCCTCTCCTCTCCTCTCCTCTCCTCTCCTCTCCTCTCCCCTCCTCTCCCCGCCCTCCTCTGCCTCTCCCCCTCTCCTCTCCTCTCCTCTCTTCTCTCTCTCCTCCCCTCCCCTCTCCTCTCCTCTCTGCATGGGGATTCCCTTGATGGCTCAGTTCTTAGGCAAAACCCAGTTAGAAGGGAGAGATTGACAGTACAAGGTAGTCCTCAACTTACGGCCACAATTGAGCCCAACATTTCTGTTGCTAAGCAAGACAGTTGTTAAATGAGTTTTGTCCTCCTCCTCTCCGCAAACCCCACTCCCTTCTAGCACTGGCGATGTTCCCTAGTTTGGGTCATGAAACCCCTGCAGGAAAACCACCCAGCTCAGAGAGCACCAAGGACCCCTCCCCAGTTCAGCCCTGAGCTACAAAGATTCTCTTCTATCAGATTTGATAATAGATGACTTTAGTCTAAACCTGTGGGGTTTGAGCTTCCATTCTGCCATTCTTCCTGAACTTAGTTTTTGATCTATAATCCTTATTTTTGCAACACGCCTAAAAAAGTAAGCAGAACACCCAAATTCTCACAAAGGTGCTATTTCAGGAGGCAACTGGACTTTCTTGTTTTTTGTTTTGAAGACGTTTCGCTTCTCAACCAAGAAGCTTCTTCCGCTCTGACAGGATAGGGGGGAATGGAAGGATTGATATTCCCCACTATCCTGTCAGAGCTGAAGAAGCTTCTTGGATGAAATGCGAAACGTCTTCAAAAAAAAGGAAGAAAAAGAAAAGAAAGTCCAGTTGCCTCCTGAAAAAGCACCTTTGAGACAACCATGACCTGCAGGACTGAGAATCTCTACAGACCCAAATTCTCAGCCCTTGGGGTTTGCTCTCCAACACCTATGATTCGGGGAGGGGTCTTTCTCCTCTCTGCTGACCACCTGAGAGATTTTCTCTCCGATACCGATAGCTGCAGAAGCCAGCAGTTTAGGTCCAGCAAGGAGTTCATAACGTTTCTTCTTTCTCCCAGCGTCATCAGTGGGGTAGGCGAGCTGGACCTGGGCAAAGGCGACCCCAAGCAGACGGAGGGGACGGTTCCAAACGACGGACCTTATCCCGACTGCCCTTACCTGCTGCTGGACGTGCGAGAGCGAGACGCCTACGACCAGTGCCACCTTGTGGGAGGTGAGACAAAGGCACAGGAACTGCGAAGGCGCTCACCGTGTCCCCTCAAGGGCATTTTGTGGGAGGACAGAAGGGGCAGCTTTCCCTGCAACGGACGCTCCCTTCTAACTGGGTTTTGCCTAAGCACGGAAGCATCTGAGTAGGCTGCTCAGCCCCATATTAGAAATCCTAGCTGGCTGAGGAATTCTGGGAGTTGAAGTCCACAAGTCTTAAAGTTCCCAAGTTTGGAGAGCCCTGCTGAAGAAGCTCGGCCTCCATCTCCGTATAAGAGCCTACTGCTGTGGACTCGTCCTCTGTTATTTGACCCAGGTTCCTTTGCGTCTTTTTCTAGCATATTTGTCTTGCCTTTCAGCTCACTCCTATCCCATCGCTACTCTCTCTCGAACGATGAATCCCTACACCAACAGCATTTTGGAATACGTATCCTTTATGAAGTGATGATGTTCCCTAGCTGGGTAATGAAACGTCTGCAAGAAAACAACCAAGCTGAGAATGCACCAAGGACCCCTCAGAAACAGACTCAGAAACAGAGGGAGGAGGACTGGGGGAAGGCTGCTTCTCCATTTGTTTCTTCTCCCCACAGAACTTTGGATCCTTAACCCCTCCATCCCCTAGAAAAATGCTCACGGGAAGATTATCATCCTTTATGACGATGACGAGAGGGTGGCCAGCCAAGCAGCCACCACCATGTGCGAGAGGGGCTTCGAGAATCTATTCATGCTTTCTGGAGGTAGGAAGGCTCGGAGGCATTAGGATCAACCTCCTTCCCAGCTGGGATCCACTGAGCACAGCGGAAGGCGAGGAAGTTGGCATTAGGACTGGCTCTCGTGATTCCATCCCTGTAATTGGATGGAGTTTTTTAGAGTTAGAAAGAATTAGAATTAGAATAGAATAGAAAATAATAATAGAATAGAACGGAACGGAACGGAATGGAATGGAACAGAACAGAAGAGAATAGAATAGAATGCAGAATATAGAGAATAGAGAAGAATAGAAAATAGAATAGAATTAGAACAGAACAGAATAGAATTCTTTATTGGCCAAGTGTGATTGGACACACAAGGAATTTGTCTCCAGTATAGAAACTCTCAGTGTACATACAAGTAACAAGTGATAAATCATGATCATAATCATAAAATACAATCATCACAAATCATAAGATACAACACCCAGTGATAGTCATAGGATACTAAATAAACAGTCAACATAAATCATGAGATACAGACCACAAAGTTGTAGTCATAAGAAGATAAGGAAGAAGGTAATAGGAAAGATGAGAAGGATAATAATAATGATACAGCCCCACTGGGTGGTTTGTCATCCCAGGGCATAAGACAAATTGTGGAAATTAGTTGTTTAGCAGAATGATGGCATGGGAGAAAAAACTGTCTTTGTGTCTGGTTGTTTTGGTGTGCTGTGCCCTATAACGTCGTCTTGAGGGGGAAAGTTGAAACAATTTATGTCCAGGATGTGAGGGGTCTGTAGATATTTTCACAGCCCTCTTTTTAGCTCATGCTAGAAATATACAGGTCCTCAATGGAAGAAGGCAGGCTGGTTGCAATTATTATTTTTTTGCAGTCCTACCTATCTATATTTTTTGAGACAACCCTGCCATCTTGTCATCCTCCCGTTCTCCCAGGTCTCCGAGTCATTGCTCAGAAGATCCCCGAAGGCCTGGTGACCGGCTCCTTCCCCGCCTCCTGCCTGGTATCCAGTCAGCCTGGGAACGCCCGGAAGAAAGCCACCCCCCAGCCGCCCCTCCCCCAAGCCGCCGAAAACAAGTGGAGGTTTACCGCAGAGGATCTGCAAAAGATACAGTACTACCTGCAGGAGGAGCTTCCCAGCGATCCTGCCAGTAAGACATCCCCTCCCCCCCCCCCCCCCCCCCCCCCCTTCAGAAGCCGCAAGGCCGGAGACCCCCTTCCTGAAAGGCTGTTCTGGGGGCAACTTGCGCTGGGCTTAAGAGGGTCCAGTCAGGCCGCGCCGGGCTCTGCGTTAAAAGAACACATTGTCCCAAAGGTGCTTTTCCAAAAGGCAACTGGACTTTCTCGGGTTTTTTTAGTTTTTCCTGAAAACATTTTGCTTCTCATCCAAGAAGCTTCTTCAGTTCTAACTGAAGAAGAACTGAAAAACTTGGATTAGAACTGAAGAAGCTTCTTGGATGAGAAGCAAAATGTTTTCAGGAAAAACTAAAAAAACCCGAGTAAGTCCAGTTGCCTTTTGGAAAAAGCATGACTGAGCATCTCCAAAGACAATGAAGAACAAATTGTGATTCAAGGGCAAATTGTGATTCAGAGTGCACACAAGCACCCACCCAGGAGAAGATAACATGGCTGCTGTCAGGGGTTCCCAACAAATGGTATGGACACACCCACTCCATTGCCCTCGACAGGACCCTCATGCAGGCCTGGCTACATTGCTAGATGACCGGTCTGGTGTGTAACTGCAACAACTTCAGACAACTGGCACATACATTGGGGCTGCCCTTCGCATCGACCCGGAGGTAGCACTGCCGCGGCCACGCTGATGGAGTGAACGGGGTTGTAGCTGGTACATGGGGGTAGGGCTCAATTTGGGAAGGCTACCCTGTTGTCATTCATTTATGATGGTCGCAGTGTCCCTTCTTCTTCTTGTGCCATATCCGTCATCGGAAGTTGGCGATCCTATTTTTATCAACAGCCGCACGAAAAAGTGCTGCTGAGTTTTGTCCAAACCGGTCCCTTAGATTTTGAAGCCACAATGTTCTCCTTCTGCCTGAACCTCATTTGCCTTCAATCTTTCCCTGGAGGATTAAGTGAAGGATGCCGTATTTTTCCGGGTGTCGCATCACATGTCCGAAATATTCTAACTTTTGCTTTTTTATGGTTTTGATGATTTCCCTTGGCTTTCCCAGGGCGGCTTATCCCCTCCTCATTTTTGGTTTTGTCAACCCAACTTATACGTAACGGCCGCCTGTAAATCCACTTTTCAAATGCTTCTAAGTCTCTTCGAGGGGCTCTCTGTCCAGAGACCAACTCTCCGCTCCGTAGAGCAGGATAGAAAAGTGGTATAGAAAAGGATAGAAAAATTAGCAGTGTCCCTAATGTGACTTTTTAATTGTGCGACGAAAGCAGTGAGCTTGGGGTCTCCAGAATGGATTGTTACTCTGGCTGGTTTGTGTGTGTGTTTGTGTGTGTGTCAAAAAAGTCAAAATGGTGGCACCTTCCAATTCCTGCCTGGTGCTATGTTCATGAGAGGTGATTTCTACAGGTAGTCCTCAACTTAACAACAGTTCGCTTAACGACCATTCGAAGTTACAATGGCACAGGAAAAAGCGACTTATGACCATTTTCCACACTTATGACTGTTGCAGTAACTCCATGGTCACATGATCCAAATTTAGATGCTTGCCGACTGACTCATATTTATGACGGCCACAGTGTCCCGGGGTCACGTGATCCCCTTTGGCGACCTTCTGACAAGCAAAGTAAAGGGGGAAGCCAGATTCACTCAACAACTGTGTTACTAACTTAACAACTGCGGCAATCCACTTAACGGTGGCAAGAAAGGTCATAAAAATGGGGCAAAACCCACTGAACCACTGTGTTGCTTAGCAACAGAAATGTTGGGCTCCGTTTTGGTCGTAAGTCGAGGACTACCTGTAAAGGAGGGTATTGTGGCCTGTCGGCCACCGGCCCCTCCAGCAGCCGAATCGGAGGAGGAGGAAGAGGCGTGGGAGTCAGGGTCAGCATCAAGGCAACCTGAGAGCTCCGAGGGGGAAGAGGGAGCTGTCAGAGGGAGGGAGAGAGAGAGAGAGGTGGAGCCTGGGCCGTCCGTCAGCCCTCAGATGGAGAGTCAACAGCCCCCAGGTCTGGAGGTGGCTGATGAGGAAGAGGAGGAACAGCTGGGTCCAGTGCCTGACGCGTGGATGCGCAGAAGGCAGAGGAGAGGAGAGCAGTGGAAATCTATGGGCTGGTCCTTGGGACGGAAGAGCCACTTCTGCTAGCAAAGCCCCACCCTAGATCTGGGGATAAAAGTCAGGGGGTGGAGACGAATAGATGGGGCAGACAACTATTCATCTCCCCGCCGGACAGACTTGTTAGCCTGCGGTGAGGAAGAGACTTTTTTCCCGCTCTGCTGGCGCTCCTAATAAAGGAATCTTTGAGTTCACTTCAGAGGGTTTATCTGGTTTTCAACCCCCACCCACTAACACATCTCTCCTGCTAGCCCAGGGGTCGGCAACCTCAAACACTCAAAGAGCCGTTGGGACCCGTTTCCCACAGAAAAGAAAACACCGGGAGCCACAAAACCCTTTTGACATCTCAAATGAAGATAACACTGCATATATCATGTACAAAAAAAAACTATAGTGTTTTGCATTTATGGAATCAATGACCTGCTACAGAGAAAACACATTTTTATTTCTGCATGCAACAAAAACATTTTGAACTCCGAAAAAAAAAGATGGGTCGAAAAGCTCAATAAATCACGTGCCGGCGGGTGTTGCACATTGGCGGTTGTGACGTATATTTTGAGCGACAGGGAGCCGCAGCAGAGGGAGCCACATGCAGCTCCAGAGCTGCGGGTTGCAGACCCCTGTGCTAGACCTTCCCGTGCCCTGATCGCCTTTCCTCTTGGTCCCTTCTCCTCAGGCCGCCTCAGCCGCGGATCTTCCGCCCGGGATTGCAAAGCCATCGCCGTGAGGAGCAGCCAGAACCTGCCCAGCGCCAACCCAGCTACGGCGGCTCTCACCACCCGCTCCCTCAGCAGCAGCAGCCTGCAGAGCAGGCCTTGGCGGTAGCCCGGCACCCTTTCACGAGAATAAAAGAGGGCCCGTTTCCTCGGGGCCGTTTAACCCGACAGGCCAGGCCCCTCTTTGCTTTTTAGGAAGGTAGTTTGCACGGGGTGGGGCCGGGGGGGCTGGAAAGCACGTTTTGGGGGAGCTGGATCCTGCCGAGGGTTGTCGCGTCTTTCCTCTTCCCCAGAAACCGAAGAGGGAAAGGTACGATTTAACTCTACCGGCAACCAAGAACTTCTAGAGAGACCCACAGAATAACTGGACTGCACTAGAGAAAAATTAGCCAGGAAGTGGCAGATGCAATTGGACCAAAGTTTGAAGCAGCTGGAGAATTTCAGGGCGCAGCAAAAGGGGTTCAGAGACTGTTTACATCTCCCCCCCCCCCAGGGAGCTTCCCCATAATCCTTGGATATACCGGGAAAAGAGCTAAAAACCCCAGCCTTTCCTGGCTTGCCTCCTAAGCTATTTGGGCCTTAGAAAGAGAACGGGACGATCACAAAAGTCAAGCTAAGGGGATTGGGACTGTGCAATGGGAAGCCCACCCCTCTTTTTACGCCTGGCACACCTAACAAGCAGGCAGGGCTTGGGTGGCACACTCGTGTTCCCCATCTTGACTCTTTTGACCAGTGGCCCCTAACAAAAGGAAGAATAAGATGAGGCGGTGGCGAGGAATTGGGGGCAGTCAGGTTTCGGGGAAGAGCGTTAATTTACTTTAAATCCTTGTTCAGTAAAACCTCCACAAATAAGCGATGGTGCCAGGAGCCATCTTACGCTCTTGCTCTTTGGCCTGCTGGGATTTTCAAGGAAGGGCCCACCCTGGTGATGGAACAGCCCATCCCACCCACCCACCCACCGCCCGTCCTGGGTGATTCCCTGGCCCCTTACAATGGTACCAACGAAAAAACCCACTTGTATCACCTAGGAAGAACTGTGTTAAATTGCACCCAGCTGGACGGCACCAGAGCCGGAAGGCTGCTGTGGGCAGCCACGGAGGGGAGATGGGTATGGCTGAGGGGGAGCACATCCTCCTGCCTTCCTCCTCCTTTGATGGGCCAAACTGGTGGGCGGGCAAGGAAGGGCAGGCACAATCTCTCAGCTGCTCTTCCTCCCCCACCCCCAATGGAAAGCAGCATCAGGGGCCGCATCGCAGAACAGCCAGACGGAGACCAGGGGATGGGCAGGGGGAATGGGCATTGCCCCCTCTCCCCCCACCCCAGCCCCTTAAAAAGATGGAAGAAGCTGTGCCTGGGAGAGCAACTTGGAGCTGAATTGCACCACAATCCCTTCCCATCCTCCCTTCTCTGCTCCTCCTTGTCGGCTGCTGAATCAGGATGAGGAAATAGCCAGAGAGCCAGGTTACTTCCTGCATGGCCTGCTTTGTGCCTAGGATTAGCCCTCGGGGGTGCCAGCTGGCCTTGGTGGGGCAGCAGGACAAAGGGTCCCCCCTGCAAAGGAGCCACAGCTGACTACGTCAGAGCCTCTCTGCCCCCCCCCCCCCCAAGGATCCTGGCCACATTTATCAGTATGTGTCCGACGCTGGAGCAATGCTTTGGGGGCTCAGAATCTCCATCCTAAGAGGCCCCCATCGGTGTTAGGGCTGTCTCTGCTCCAGAGGCCACCCAAAGGCATCGTGATGCTGCAATTTGGATACTATCTTCATACTCAGCTGAGCTCTTTCCATACTCCGCCTCTCTCACCCCTAGCCTGGCGTGCCCCCCTCCCTCCCTGCCATCCAATCCTTGCCCCCCTTGCACTGGCTGCTGGATTCATTCCCTTTGCTTAACCCCCTCTGGAGCTTAGAGCAGGGGTCCCCAAACATGGCCACTTTTAAGACTTGTGGACTTCCAGCTCCCAGAATTCCCCAGCCAACCATGAGGAATTCTGGGTGTTGAAGTCCACAAGTCTTAAAAGTCGCCAAGTTTGGAGACCCCTGGCTTAGAGGTCAAAAATGGAGGGTCTTGACTCCCCACCTGAGAGATTTTTCCTGGATTAAGAGTTTCCCCGTGCAATGGTCCAAATAGATTCTTTGGAGATAAAAAAATATCCCCATTGGATATCTTGGGAAATCTCTGTCTCACACCTGCACCAGGTGCTCTCTGCCCGGAAGACTGTCTTGGCCGTTGCTATGAGGCTGCCCTTGTCTCGCTAGGCCAAGCTGGCTGAGTTTCAACCTCCTCAAGTGATTTTTTTTTTTTTTTTTTTTTTTTTTTTTTTTTTTTTTTTTCCCTTTTTATGGTTAACTTCAAAATGTTGGAGGGAGAACTGGCGAGAGTTGGAAAGAGTGAGTCACTTCTCGAAGGAGGAAGGGAAGAAAGANTCTGATTCTCCAGGGCGGAGCCCCCCCCCCCCCCAACCTTGGCAGCTTTAAGATGTGCAGACTTCTGGCTGGGGAATTCTGGCTGGGGAATTCTGGGAGTTGAAATCCACACACCTTAAAGCTGCCAAGATTGAGAAACTACTCCAGGATCTTCTATAGCAGATCCAGAGACAAATCCACCGGAAAACCCCCAAACTTGGACAGCAAAAAAAGCCCAAATTCAAAAAGGAGCCTCTACCAGCCTACTTCCCACAAGGGAAGTCTTTGCCATCCTTGGAGAACAACATCCTTTGGCGATGCCCAGACCGAGTGGTATGCATGCTTTCAGAAAAACAAAAATATTTAAAAAGGACTGAGGCTTTACACCTCCCGATCCTATTTATCTTCCCTCATCGCCTCCAACGCCGATAAGCGTCCCTGTGTACAGATTTGTGTAAGATGTCTATTTTTATATTAACTTAATCGTGTGGTTTTTAAAAGACTGAAGAAGGTTTGCGGGGTTTTGTTTTGGGTGTCGCTGGGGTTTTTTGGGGTGCATGTTCCTGATTTTGTGCTGCGTTTCCTTGATTTGCAGACCCCAACATCTCTTCTCTTGTTTGTGAGATTTTATAATTTTTGGCTACAGAGATATTTGCTTCTCAGTTATCATAAATCGGGCTCTGCTTGGAGACACCACCTATAAATTATTGCCTGTTTCTTGCTACGCACTTGTCCATTTGGTTATTTGAATTAGGACCCAGAGCAAATGCTTCACGAATAGATGAGCAGCTGGCTGGAATGGCATCCCAAATCGGGGCTTCCAGACTGGCCGGCTCCTTTGCAGGACAAGTCACCACAAGTCGTGAGGTTGAGACCTCAAGGATGTCTCCACCCAACCTCACGATTCCTCTTCTCCAGCTTCCTGATCCCACCGTCCTTCCATCCTGACCCAGTAGCAATTTCTTGGCAGTTTGAGCCAAGGTTTGGGTAAATATGTCTTTATTACGACCAGGTTTGCGGTTTGATGCCGGTTTTTGTTCTGCTTCCTTCTTGTTTTTAAATGTACTCAATCCACTTCTGTAAATTGTTCAGGTGAATTAGAATCAACGTGTGTTTTCTTCTTAGATTAGAATTTTGGTGTGCCTGTGTTTCTTTTTTTTTTTTTAAATGTGTTATTTAATCTAAATTATTAGCGCAGGTGTAACCCTCCCTCAATAGGTCCTGAAAGCAGCGGCAGTCCAGCTACAGATTAGCAATGCAAGGAAAATGACCCTTCAAAACTCCGGATTTCAGGACTGTTGGGAAAACGGAGAAAATGTGATCGGAATCGTTGAATATACCTCTCTTGCTTGGTAAGCAAAAGTAAATGGCTCTTCACCCTTGGCCGGTGATATTTTTTTCTTCCCACAATTTCTTGGGGGGGAAAAATAAGAGACTGGTTGAAATCAATACAGAAAAACGCCTGGTTTCATTCTGTGGTTGTGACTTTATCTGAGTAACTCTGAAACTTCTACAGAGGTTTGAAAAGAACGTTGAACACTAAAGACTCACAATCTCTCTAGAAGCGTCAAGCATTAGGCTCGTATCCGGAACCCGTTTGGTGTGACAAATGGGCAGGATGGTGTGTTTTCGTGCCTGAAGTTTGCCCAAAGGACTGAACCATCTGGTGTAGCAGAAGGACGGATGCCACCGCCCGGATTCCTTGGCCCCAAAGAACCTTTTTTAAATCCTTGGCTCTTGGAAGACCTGACCTGCTCAGTGGATTTTGTATGCTTTACTCATTAAGCTAATTAAGGCTGCTGCTGCTTCTTAGCGCTTCCATTTTTGTGCTGTGTCTGGCTTGCCTTTTATATGGTTTGCCTCTTAATAAATACAGAACGGTGTGCTTTTATTTTTAAGCAGGTTCGTCCACTTTCCCCAGACAAGATGCTAACGACCTGTGGACTTCAACTCCCAGAATTCTTGAGCCAGCCATACTGGCTGAGGAATTCTGGGAGTTGAAGTCCACAGGTCTTAAAAGTTGCCCAAGCTGAAAAACTGTTCTAATATCTTTTCAAAGGGAAGATTCAACCCTTACACTCAGCATCAAAACTACCTATAGTCCTCAGTTTACGGTAGTCATGATGGTCGTGAAGCAAATCACCCAAGTGACCGACCCAATCTTACGACCATTTTTGCAGCAGTTGTTAAGCGAATACAGCTGTCCGAAGGTAACCACTATGGTTGTTCAGCAAACATATCAGTCGTTAAACAAATCACTGTTCGTTATGAGCAGTTTTTGCTGAAAACTGAAAGCAAATGTCGATTTTCAGCAAAAATGTCATAAAATGAGTCAGCTGACTAGGATGCTGCAAACGGTCATAAAAGGAGGTCAGTTGCCAAGCGTCCAGCAGGCAGTCGTGTGACTGGGGGAAGGAGGAGGCCATTGTAACTGTGGAACCCGGTCGTAAGTACCTTTAAGGGGGTCTGTCATAACTGAATAGTCACTGAGCGACCAATCATAAGTCAAAGACTACCTCTAGAGATAATCTGTCTGTCATACTGACAAGTATTCCCTTCTATGGCCATAAAGTGCCAGGTAAATAGTCCCAAAACACTACTAGAAAACTCAAACACCTTCGCGAACTAATCAAGGTGAGAAGCAACCTAGAACTAAGGAGAAATTATGTGGGGTCCTTGATGCTCTCTGAGCTTGCTTGTTTGCTTGCAGACATTTCATCACCCAAACTAGTGCAGTTTGCTGTCAGTTTATATTCCAATAATAGTCTAATAAAATAGAATATAAACTGACAGCAAACTGCACTCCTTACTAGCACTGATGACATTCCCTAGTAGGGTCATGAAACGTCTACAAGAAAACAAGCAAGCTCAGAGAGCGCCAAGGACCCCTCATGTCAACCCCGAGCTACAAATATTCTCCTTTATTAGTAAGGAGAAATTTCTTGGCAATGAGAAGAATCTATCGGTGGAACTCCTTGCCTCCAGAAATTGTGGGTGCTCCAACACCGGAGGTTTCCAAGAAGAGGTTGGACAGCCATTTGTCTGAAATGATGTAGGGTTTCCTGCTTGAGTGGGGGGTTGGACTAGAACAGGGGTCCCCAACAATGTTCCCTCTAACAAGGGAAATCGCCGCGCGGCAGTTCAAAACTGCTGCGCGGCGATTCCCTATGACGTGCGCGGCTGTGCGGCAACGTTCCCTCTAACAAGGGAAATCGCCGCGCGGCAGTTCAAAACTGCTGCACGGCGATTCCCTGTCACGTGCGCGGCCGCGCACCTTAGAGGGAACAGTGGTCCCCAACGGGTGAAATGCTACCGGTTCGGGTGTACCGGTAGCGGCAGCTGCTGGTGGTTCAGAGAACCGGTAGCGGCTGCAGCGCGATGCTCCGCCCACCCGCCCGGACATCGTCATTTTCTTTTTTTTAACCCTCTGCGCATGCGCAGAGGGTGAAATAGCGCGAGTGACGGGGGCGCGCTTCCGAACCAGTAGGGAAGGTAAGTAGATTTCACCGCTGGTCCCCAACCCCCAGTCTGTGGACTGGCACTGGGCCATAGCATGCCAGAAACCAGGCCACGCAAACAAGTGAAGCCCCATCGGTGGGATGCAGGCAGCACACAAAACCACACCCCCTCCGGTCCATGGTAAAACCGGTCCCTGGTGCCCAAAAGCTTGGGGGCTGCTGGACTAGAAGACCTCCAAGGCCCCTTCCAACTTTATTATTCTATTCTAAGCTACTGAATCCTGAAATGAGAACTTGTTCGAGTATTTCATAAAAGGATTTAATAACCTGTATCTCCTGTCACTTGGACTTGCTTAGTTTAAAAAGTGTCAGGCACAAAAAAAAACAGGTCCACACACAACCGTCCAATTAAAACTGCTTTATTGCTGAAAACCCGATGCACAGGAATCGTCTCACCTATCGTCGCCTGCTAGGAGTTCGATCTAAGGGCCAGTGGAATTCAAGGGAGGTTAGATTTAATTCGCTTGTGACTACGTAGGGATGCTAGGCTGTTCCCTCCTTTGACTCCACCCCCAGGTTCTGCCCCACTACAATTACCACAGAAATGCAGTAGGAGCCATTGACATGCCAAGGGGTTATTCGTAAGAATCAGACGCAGGCAGAAGGCGCCCCTGGGTGAATCCCAAATGTGGGCTGAGGGCCAAGGCGGCCTGGGGCAAGGCCGTCGCCGTAAGCCCAGCCCTTCTGGCTTAGTAGGGGTGGTCCCGCGTGTGCTCCATGATGACCATCAGGGCAAGCCAGGTCTCCTCTGCCGTGGGAATGATCTGGTTAGCCGGGAGCAGGAACCCGTATCGGCCCTTGTCTCTCAACTCAAAGGTGTAGGAGTATTTAATGCCTTGGTTGTAGGTCCAGTCAATCGTGCCTCCGTCGGCTTTGTCTAGAGCCAGGAAAAGGGGATGCAAAAGAGGACGAGCTCGTGAAAACCGTCTCTGCTATCGTTCTCGTGCAGAACAAAAGCACCCATAACCCCTCTCCCTTCGAACACTGATGACGTTACCTAGCTGGGTCATGAAACATCTGCAAGAAAGCAATCAAGCTCAGAGAGCACAATGGATTCCACAATCGTCCTCTCTACAACCCCCTCTCCCTTATGATGATGTTACCTAGTTAGGTAGTGAAACAACCTAACTAGGTCATGAAACGTCTGGAAGAAAACCACCAAGCTCAGAGCATTAAGGATCCCAGACACTAGATTCCCAACCCAATCAAGGAGCCTCCAAGACCCTTCTCACCAACACTAACAGAGCAGGCCATGTGTGCTGTGTGTAAACAACTAAGGTGAGCATGGAGAGGGCCATTTTGTTTTCACCGAGACCTAAAATTGCAGTGGTCCTGTTGCGTAACACACACAACTGGGTCACGGAGAAGGATGCAACGTCCTGCAAGCCAGAAAATCAGATCAATTCCCCGACTCAATTAGCCTTAATGGGATTAGATGCAGCCACATGTCAGCTAAACCATTAGCCACCAAACATTTCCTCCAGTTTGTAAAGATTTTCTCCATCTGTAAGATGGAGTCTTAGAGAGACCTCACGGGTCTAGGACAACTCACAGCAGCCAGGTGGGCGTGACTGGGTGGGTGTGGCCCAGGGCTGGGTTCCACTTACTTTCCCTACCGGTTCGCATCGCAACGGAAGTCACGTCAGGGAAATGACCCTCTGCGCATGCGCAGAAGCCTCTGCGCATGCGCAGAGGGTTCTTTGCCAGCCGCAGCGACCGGAGGACCGGTTCAGGGGCGTGGACAGCCGGCCATCGCTGCTGGTTCGGCGAGCGGGTGCAAATTTCCGCCACTGGTATGGGCGAATCGGTCCAAACCGGCAGCAACCCACCACTGGTGTGGTCACCTGAGTGCTGCCAGGTAGACATGGTTGGGTGGGCATGGCTAGGTCGACATGGAGGATCAGGGGCAGCTGGCTTGCCGCAGCTGGGTGAGCTGACCAGGTGGACGCAACCACATGGGTATGGCCAGGTGGGCACAAAACAAGTCACCCCAGGCAACTGGACGTGACTGGCTGCTGTGAGTCGTCCCTTTCCACACGGGCCACTCCATCTCCTGGTTCGTTTTGGTTTTCTCCCTCCTCCAGATAATGGGAGGACAGAGAACGGAAAAGAAGTGCTTTTTCGTTCTTGATAGGCTTCCAAGTTCACGCATTCAACTGGGAAGAGTCCGGAAAAATCAACAGACTGAGGCTTCCCCACCATAATGGGATTGTAGTGCCGAGTTGGCCATAAAGAAGATGATTTGGGAGTCCTGGTATGTGGAATAAGTCAAGGACTGTCACCAACTATGGTGGCTTTAATAATAGAATGACAAAGTTGGGAGGGACCTTGGAGGTCTTCTAGTCCAACCCCCTGCTCAAGCAGGAAACGATCTACTGGATTCCTTATGGACTCAATCAACTACGCAATCCTGATGTCATCCAGGTCATGGTTGTCCCAAAGGTGCTATTTTTCAAGAAGCAATTGGACTTTTTGATTTTTCTTTGAAGACATTTCGCTTCTCATCCAAGAAGCTTCTTCAGCTCTGACCGGATGGTGGGGAATGGAAGGATTTATACTTGCAGACAGCTGGTCATTTGCATCCTTTTAGAGGGTCGTTGAGGCCACCTGGAGGTTTGTGTCCTCAGGGCCACCTGAGTGGTGCAAATGGGTGTGGAGCAAAAGGACTGTGCAATTCCAAGAAGGCCCCACAACCCTTGGCACCACTCAGGTGGCCCTGAGGACACAGACAAACCTCCAAGTGGCCTCAATGACTCTCTAAAAGGATGCAAATGACCAGCTGTCTGCAAGGAGTATCAATCCTTCCATTCCCCACTATCCTGTCAGAACTGAGGAAGCTTCTCGGATGAGAAGTGAAACATCTTCAAAGAAAAAACAATAAAGTCCAGTTGCCTCTTGAAAAAAAGCAACTTTGGGATAAGTAATCCTAATCAAACCGTAGGCCCATTCTGATACAGGTAGTCCTTGACTTACAACCCCAACTGAGCCCAAAATTTCTGTCGCTAACCAAGACATTAAATCAGTTTTCTCCCATTTTACCACCTTCTTGCCACTGCTGTTAAGTGAATCTCTGCGGTTGTTCAGTTAGTAACCGGGTTGTTAAGCGAATCTGGCTTCCCCATTGCTCGTCAGAAGGTCGCCCAAGGGGAATCACGTAACCCCGGGACGTTGCAACCGTCATAAATACAAGTCAGGTGCCAAGCGTCTGAATTTTGATCACGTGACCAGGCAGGGGGTGCTACCACGGTTGCGTGAAAAACGGTCCTAAGTCCCTTTTTTTTCAGTGCCGTGGTAACTTCAAATGGTCACTAAGCGAACGGACGTAAGTCCAGGACTCCCTGTAATTCCTCGGCTGGCCGATGGCCTTTGCCTTCTCGTTTTTGTCACTTACAGATTGTGGTGATGATGCTGCCATATCTGTACTTGGTTCCATGGAGAGATTCCAGAGCGGCGACAGCCTTCTTAGCAAGAGAATCCTGGGAAGAGAAAGAAGGAGAAGGGACGAGAGGACCAAGGGTAGAGGGTGAAGTTTAGAAGGGTTTTTGGGGGTTTTTTTTTGGCTTTACTTAGGGATGAGCAGCTGGCAGAAAAAGTCTTGGTGAGAAGAAATTAAGACAGCCTGTTGGGTTGTCCAAGCATTCTACAGATCATCCTCGACTTACGACCGCAATGGAGCCCAACATTTCTGTGGCTAAGCGAAACATTTATTCAGTGAATTTTCTCCCTGTTTTACTACCTTTCTTGCCCCCATTGTTAAGTGAATCACTATAGTTATGCGGTTGTGACAGCAAACTGCACTCCTTACTAGCACTGATGACATTACCTAGTTGGGTCATGAAATGTTTGCAAGAAAACCGGCAAGCTCAGAGAGCACCAAGGATCCCACAATAATTTTTCCTCCTCTTCTCCTCCTCCAATTCCTCTTCCTCCTCCTTCTCTCCCCCACAAACCCCACTCCCTTCTAGCACTGATGATGTTACCTACTTGGGTCATGAAACGTCTGCAAGAAAACAGGCAAGCTCAGAGAGCACCAAGGACCCCTCCTGTCAACCCCAGGCTACAAATATTCTCCTTTATATTTTAATCTTTTGAATAAAATTATATATACCTACATATATACATATAATTTTATTCAAAAGATTGAAATACAAAAACAAAAATCAAAGTCAAAACAAAACTAGAGGGGAACATTATAAAAAAAAAATGTGAATTTTCCCATGGTTCTTCCGAGGAAGCTTACCAGCTCCAGGTGATCTGCTGCTTGCTCCTTGGTGTAACCGTAAGGATAGAGGAGCATCTGGGAGTAACTGTGGATGGAGATGAAAGCCTTGATGTTGCCGTGTTGCCACACAAAATCCACAATGGCTTTCACTTCTGGTTCGGACTCCGCATAAGGTCCACGGTAGGTTTCCGAGCACGGGTTCCCACTGGAGCCAGTTCCTGCATGCAAAGGACAACCAAGCGTGCCTTGACTCTCGCAGAACTGCCGGTGGTCCTCGACTTACGTCCACAACTGAGGCTCCAATTTCTCTTGCTAAGCGAGACAGTTCTGCCCTGTTTTCCCCACTTCTGGCCACAGTTCTTGAGTGAATCACTGCAGTTCTTAAGTTACTCACGTGGTCGCTAAGCTAATCCGGCTTCCCCATTGATTTTCAGAAGGTCGCAAAAGGGGATCACGTGACAACACCACCACCCCCCAGGACATTGCAACCATCATAAATACGAGTCTGGTTAGGGTTAGTAAACCAGCGATGACATCACGGAACCGGTTCTTTCGGTGTCTCCGTGGGCGCCGCCATTTTGGATTTTGCTTCTGCGCATGCGCAGAAGTGAATTTTTGCTTCTGTGCATGCGCAGAAGCTATTTTTTTATTGCTGCAGAGGTGCACGCATGCGCGCACGGCGCGACCCTGAGCGAACCGGCAGCAAAAGGATCCAGAACCCACCCCTGCCCCAGGGATGCTGCACCGATATAGAAAATGATCCTAAGTCATTTATTGTAAATGCTCCAACAATGGAAGTTTTTAAGAAGAGATTAGATAACGATTTGTCTGAAATGGTATAGAGTTTCCTGCCTGAGCAGGGGGTTGGACTAGAAGATCTCCAAGGTCCCTTCCAATTCTAATTTTTTTCCAGTGCCATTGTAACTTTGAACAATCAGCAAAAACAAATCGAGTCCCAGCTGATCGGAAGGAAATGGGGATTTTGCAGTAACCTTCCCCTGCCACGCCCACCAAGCCATGCCACGCCCACCAAGCCACGCCACGCCCACCAAGCCACGCCCACAGAACTGGTAGTAAAAAAAATTGAATCCCGCCACTGGTCTAGACTCTAGGGTTTCCTGCCTGAGCAGGGGGTTGGACTAGAAGACCTCCAAGGTCCCTTCCAATTCTGTTATTCTATTCTATTCTATCTTGGTGAAACCCTAAATGGTAATAAATAACTACTGGTTTTCACCAAGGTAATAGCAAAAAAAGAATGTTGGGCACATTTTTTTCAGTATTGTTGTAACTTCAAACCATCACTAAATGAAGGGTTGTAAGTTGAGGACTAACTTTACCATGTCTGCAGACTTGAAGATGGGACAGAGAGTTCCTCGACCTACAACCATCATGCCACCTGAAATTTCCAACGCAAGTCATGATGATTGTAAATTGAGACACCCATGTGACACCCAATTTTTCAGCATTTTTGAGGCAGTCGTTAAGCGAACATCATGTTGTAAAGCAAGTCTATGGCTGTTTTTTTTAAACCAGAAACTAGCCAGGAACACCCATTCTCAACTAATCTTCTCTGAACCGATTTCAATTTCCCTGAATTTTGCGTAATCTTTTATTCCCAGAATTGGACGTGGGGTTCACGGGGAGCTTTGAATGGAATTAGAGACTTAGAGAATTGGAAGGGATCTTGGAGGTCATCTAGCCCTACTCCCTGTTCAAGGAGGGGACTGGGGACCCTTACAGAATCATAGAATAACAGGGTGGGAAGGAACCTCGGAGATCATCTAATTCAACCCCCAGCTCTAGCAGGATACCTAGCTTAGACCAGGAGTACCCAAACTTGGCAACTTTAAGACTTGTGGACTTCAACTCCCAGAATTCTCCAGCCAGCTGGCTGGAGAATACTGGGAGTTGAAGTCCACAAGTCTTAAAGTTGCCAAGTTTGAAGACCTCTAGACCATTCCAGACAGGTGGCTGTCCAGGGTCTTCTTGAAGTTCTGATGGCAAGCTGTTCCACGGGTTAATTGTTCTCACTATCATGAAATTTCTCCTTATTTCTAGGTTAAACGTCTCCTTGATCAGTTTCCAACCCTTGTTCCTTGTCTGGCCTTCGGGTGCTTTGGAAAATGGGTTGTCCCACTCTTTTTTGAGTGACAGCCCCTCAAATATTGGAACACTGCTATGTAATTAATTTAAGAAATTAAATTAGGGGAAATTAATGCAGCTGGATCTGGGAAATCATTACGTAATGATTCCTTCCTGGGATTTAGGAGTCATACTTTTCCTGAGGCAGCTTAAATTTGTATTTCTCTCTCTCTCTCTCTCTCTCTCTCTCTCTCTCTCTCTCTCTCTCTCTCTCTCTCTCTTACAGCTACATCACACTGCTGGCTTGTGCAGGTAGTCCTCAACTTATAACTGTTCATTTACTGACCGTTTGAAGTTACAACGGCACTGAAAAAAGTGACTTATGACCATTTTTCGCACTTTCTATCATTGCACCATCCCCGTGGCCACGTGACCGAAATTCGGACGCTTGGCAACTGGCATGTACTTAAGACGGTTGCAGCGTCCCCGGGGTCACGTGGTCCCCTTTTGCGACCTTCTGACAAGCCAAGTCAAGGGAGGAAGCCGGGTTCACTTAATAACGGTGTTACTAACCTAACAACTTCAGCAATTCACTTCACAACTGTGGCGAGAAAGGTCGTAAAACAGGGCAAAATTCACTTAACAACTGTCTGCAACCGTCGTAAAGACATGCCGGTTGCCAAGAGTCTGAGTTTCGATCACGTGACATCACGGGGATGCTACAACAGTCGTAAGTGTGAAATATAGTCATAAGTCACTTTTTTCAAGTACCGTTGTAACTTTGAACGATCACTAAGTGAAAGGCCGTAAGTCGAGGATTACCTGTAATGCTTTGGAACTCTATCCTGGTTTCTGACTTCTTGCACCAGATTACTGGCTCTCTTCCCAGAGGGCCTCAAGAGGTTGTCTCCAACCTTGGAGTGATAAAGTCCCCCCCCCAATGTTTTTACCTCCAAAGCCTGCTGCCCAATTCCGGTTGGGGTCGACTCCGATGCAAGTTGACCCCTCTATCTTCGATTTGGTCTTACGCCACATACGGTTCTGCAAATCAGGAATGCCCATCAATAGCAATAGCACTTATATACTGCTTCACAGTGCTTTACAGCCCTCCCTAAGCTCTTTATAGTCAGCCTATTGCCCCTAATAATCTGGGACCTCATTTTAAGGATGGAAGGCTGAGTCAACCTTGAGCCGGTCAGGATCAAACTGCTGGCAGTGGGTAGAGTTAGCCTGCAATACTGCATTCTAACCACTGTGCCACCACGGTCTTTCCTTCCTTCCTTCCTTCCTTCCTTCCTTCCTTCCTTCCTTCCTTCCTTCCTTCCTTCCTTCCTTCCTTCCTTCCTTCCTTCCTTCCCACTTTGCAATATCACTTAGATTTATATATCGCTTTCCAGCCCTCTGTAAGCGGTTCACAGAGTCAGCCTCTTGCCCCCAACAATCTGGGTTCTCATTTTACCGATCTCGGAAGGATGGAAGGCTGAGTCAAACTTGAGCCGGTCAGGATCGAACTCCTGGCAGTGGGCAGAGTTAGCCTGCAATACTTCATTCTCACCACTGCACCAACACGGCTCCAATGAACGTCAGAAGGAATCAGAACCTAAAGCGTTTTCATGGTGCATCTCACGTTCGCCACCGATGTCCCACCACCACGAAGAGGTACCTTGGTGTGTGTGAAGGCATAACCATCCGGATTGGTGACGATCTCTAAAAAGATATCGAACTGGTTCAGGATGGACGTGAGAGAAGGATCCTTCCCGTGATCTTCAAAGATCTAAAGAGGATCGAAATGGGTTCAGTGGCATCCACAGAGGTGCCTTAACAGTGCATTTATGGCAGTGGCCCCCACGTTTTTGGGCACCAGGGATCGCTTCTATGGAGAGACTGGAGGGGACATGATTTTGCGTGCTGCGTGCATCCCACGGATGGGACTTCGCTTGTTTGCACGGCCCGGTTTCTGGCATGCCATGGACCGGGACCGGTCCACAGACTGGGAAATGGGGACTCCCCGATTTATGGGATCACTATGATGAGACACCCTTCACCAGGTAGCTTGTTTTAGGACCTGGAGTGGGGAAAAATCTAGAAAATATCAGATTGGCAAAGTCTTTTAATTTTTTTCTTTTAGGACTAAGTTGGGGACAGGAGTGGAACAGCCATGAAATGGGGGGGGGGGCAGATGTGCTGGACCTTCCCCATTTTTCCTGCATTTGGGGAAAATTACAGGAGTATCATCATCATCATCATCATCATCTTTTAATGACACCATAATTCCTTTGGGGGTTGGAGTCTGGGCAACTGAATGGAGCTAGCAGAGTGTTTTAATGGCCAGATGCCCTTCCTGTCGCCAATGCGGAGTTTTGTTCAGCAGATATATTCTCATCGTGCCCAGAGAGAGAAATATCTGCCTCTACCTAGGATCGAACTCACAGCCTCCTGATTGTGAGGCGAGAGCTCCACCTCTAGGCTACCGCACCACTCGGAAAATTACAGGAGTATCTCTAAGAAAAAAACAAGATGGTATAGGTAGTTCTTCGACTCACGATCACAATTGAGCCCCGAATTTCTGTTGCTATGCAAGATATTTACTAAGCGAATTTTGTTCCATTTTATGGCCTTTCTTGTCACAGTGGTTAAATGAATCACTGCAGTTGTTTTAAGTTAATAACACGGTTGTTAAATGCATCTGGCTTCCCCATTGACTTTGCTGGTCAGAAAGTCACAAGAAGTGATCCCGGGACACTCATCAATATGGGTTAGTTGCCAAGCATCTGAATTTTGATCACGTGATTGCAGTGGTCGTAAGCGTGAAAAATGGTCATAAATCAGTTTTTTTCAGTGCTGTTGTAACTTTGAATGGTCACTAAATGAACTGTTGTAAGTCGAGGACTACCTGTAGTGCAATTGGAGCCACCTTCAAGCCGCTAAACTTGAGAAACTCTGATCTAACCAAGATATGATGGTTTAGCTTTCCCCTCTCCTGTTTACAGAATGTTTGCGGCTGTTACCTTCTTTGCAAACCAAACTCCGCTGGCTTGAGTGACCCACTCGCGGGAATGGATGCCGGTATCAATCCAGATCGCTGGCCGGTTGGTTCCCCCAGTGCTAAACTGTGCCAAGCAAAGAACAAACAAAGGCCTTAAATCCAAGCAACCGTCTTGGCTTGCGACTTGTAGACATTTCATGACCCAACTAGGCAACATCATCAGTGTTAGAAGGGAGTGAGGAGGAGGAGGAGGAGGAGGAGGAGGAGGAGGAGGAGGAGGAGGAGGAGGAGGAAGGAAGAAGGAAGGAGGAAGGAAGGAAGGAAGGAAGGAAGGAAGGAAGGAAGGAAGGAAGGAAGGAAGGAAGGAAGGAAGGAAGGAAGGAAGGAAGGAAGGAGAAGAAGGAGAAGGAGAAGAAGAAGAAGAAGAAGGAGAAGAAGGAGAAGGAGAAGGAGAAGGAGAATCAGTGCGGGGAGGGGGGGGGGGTCGGGAGATGGGGAGGAGGAGGAAGAAGAAGAAGAAGAAGAAGACTGTGGGGTCCTTGGTGCTTTCTGAGCTTGGTGGTTTTCTTGCAGATGTTTCATCACCCAACTAGATCACATCATCAGGGCTAGAAGGAGTGGTGCTTGCTCTCTGTTTATATACTTCACTGAGAATGTTCCCAAGTTGGGTCATGAAACATCTCCCAGAAAAGAACCAAGCACAGAGAGCACCAAGGACTCCACAGTTCAACCCTGAGCCACAAAAGTTCTCCTCTCTTGGGACTTAGTTAATAATGTTGAAAAGACACGGCAACTTTTTCCCCATCCAGAAGTCCACCCTCCAAAACGAGCATCAAAAGGAAGACTTACCTTCAAGACATAGATCGGGCGTCCTTCAGTTGTCTGGCCAATCTCAATTTTGCTGACCAGGAGGGGTTTCGCACGCACCAAGAGGTCCATGAAGCTATAGATCTAGCAAGCAAAGAGAAGATGGCAAAATATACTTAAGAGTTGTCTTCGGGAAGTCTTCTCTAGAAGAATTCAACTATTTGGAATCGTAAAATGGGTGGAGAGCTCACCGGGCCTTAATTGTACTTACTGTATCCAAGTCGTGGTAAACAGCAAAGTTAAAATTGGTGAGTGACAATTCTGGGAGTTGACGTTGGCGCGTCATGTGACTCCTCTCCTCATCAATCAGTTTCTGAAGGAGACAACGAGGACAATCACAAAGGTCAGTTGAGCAGAAGGTTAATCGTTCCTCTGCGTTTCCCACTCATAAGGAATTCCACTCCATCCTTCTGTGCTACGGGTGCAATCAAGGGGCTTTTATCAGATCCGTTCTCCCGTCGATCCATCGAAAACCTTGCAGGAATTTCAGGAAAGCCAACCCCAAACCCTTGGTCATGTTGGCCAACTCATCTGATGGAAGAGTAGCCTAGAACGTCTTTCGAGCTACCCTTTCAATCCATAACATTGACTCAAAACATCTGATGGTCTGTGGAGGACACCTTCTTAACCCCGGGTTTCAACATTGAGACAGGGTCAACTTCCTACACTACATTTTTGGTGATGAGCCTAAAACATACAGAATAATGGAGTTAGAAGTGACTTTGGAGGTCTTCTAGTCCAACCCCCTGGTCACAGAGGAAATCCTATATCATTTCAGACAAATGGCTACCCAATCTCTTCTTGAAAACCTCCAGTGATGGAGCACCCATAACTTCTATTCCACTGATTAATGGTTTTCACTATTAGGAAATTTATCCTTAGTTCTAGGTTGGATCTCTCCTTGATTAGCTTCCATCCATTCCTTCAGGTTCTTTGGAGAATAAGTTGACCCCTTCCTTTTTTGTGGCATCCCCTTAGAATTACAGTTCAATGTGAGATTACAAGAGTGGTTCTTTTCAGGACCAACACGTCCACCTGTTCGTCTTCTCATGTGGTCAGAGCACTCACCTGAACGTTGTTGATCATGATGGAGTATTGGATGTCATTGGTCTCCAGGAAGACCTTGACCCCTTGAAGGCTGGGGAAGGGCACACGGACATCTATGGGGAGGTCGGGATGAGCCGGTGCTCGCCAGAAATCCAGCTAGGCATCAAAATGAGAATGAAGATAGAAGATTATTGACATGTATCATCATCATCTTCTTCTTCTTCTTCTTCTTCTTCTTCTAATGACTCCATAATCCCTTGCGGGGTGGAGTATGGACAACTGAATGGAGCTGAGTGTTTACTGGCCGGATGCCCTTCCTGTCGCCAATGCGGAGTTATATTCAGCAGATACGAATTTTGGAAACACATCCTATATAGCTCAAGAACAATTTCCTATTACTTCATTATTCTTTATTAATGAATAACTTCATTATTCTGGGCAGGAACCCCTGATCGTAGGGCAAGATTCTTGTTTATCAGTACCTGAAGATTCTCCAAAGCTTCCAGCTCCTTCAGCTTCTCCACCTGACCTTCATCAGCAGCCGTGATTCTGAGCACCTGATGTCTGCAGAGACAGAACAGAATAACAAGAGTTGGAAGGGACCCTGTAGGTCATCTAGTCCAACCCCCCCCCCAAGCAGGAGACCCTACACCATTTTTGACAGATGGCAGTCCAATCTCTTCTTAAAAGCCTCCAGTGATGAAGCTCCCACAACTTCTGAAGGCAACTTCTGTTCCACTGGTTAATTGTTCTCACTGTCAGAAAATTTCTCCTTATTTCTAGATTGAATCTCTCCTTGATCAGTTTCCATCCATTATTCCTTGTCTGGCCTTCAGGTGATTTGGAAAACAGGCTGACCCCCTCCTCTCTGTGGCAGCCCCTCAAATATTGGAACACTGCTATCATGTCTTATAATATAATAATAACAGAGTTGGAAGGGACCTTGGAGGTCTTCTAGTCCAACCCCCTGCTTAGGCAGGAAACCCTACACCAATTAGGAAAAGCCAATCTAGTCACCTGCAAATCTTTTGGGGGACAACTCCCCCAGTTCCATATCAGCCTGCCTCAGTTTGTGTGGGGTGACAGAAACAGAAGCCGCCGCCCCCCCAAAAAACCCCAGACTTCTGAAAACAGGTCTAGCAAATACGGAGACAGGACAGCTGGGATGGGATTGGGGGAGTCCCTGCAATGGTTGCTTGGGCCCAAGATGCAGGACCTGGGGGATGGCAGCAGGAAAGCGGCCAATGAGAAGCTGGGAATGCATGACTCAACACAGCGCACCTCCTGAGGTTGGGCACATGCGCCCCGGAGCAATTTTTGAATTTTTCCTATTTTTCTTGCACAAGTGATGTTGTAATGCTTGCTTTCTGACACTAGGTGGCACTAGAGTGCTTTTTTTTTTTTTTGCATCTAGATGTACTATCTAAAGCAGAATTTTTCAATCTCAGCAGCTTGGACTTCAACTCCCAGAATTCCCCAGCCAGCACAGGCGGCTGACAGCATGATAAAAAGATAATACAAAACAATTAAACGTTTTGAAAGATTAAAGGCAGTAGGCTGAAGACAGAAGCACCCCAAAGGATCTACACTTCAATCAGAGCATGGTTAAAGCTTGGGGGAGGATCTTTCCCAGCCTGGCCTGAAGATCCAGTGATGGGATCTGCTCTAATGAAAGGAGAATTGGATATGGGGCCATTTGCAGGGAACGCGCACCCCAAATCGCCCTCTAAAATTGGGTTGAAAAATATGTGGCCCTCAATCCATTTATTCCTGGGGGCCCTTTGATCAACGCAAATTTGGCCTCAGATTACAGGTAATCCTCATTTAATGACCACAGTTGAGATTGGCAACTCGGTCATTGAGTGAAGCGGTCGCTAAGTGAAACCACAATTCTGTCTATGATCATACTTCAGTTTCCCTTTGTTTTTAAAGGCCTGTGAAGGTTGCAGATTGCAAAAAAAAAATTGCAAAAAAAGTTATTTTGTCACCACTGTAACTGTGAAGGGTTGCTAAAATGAGGCGGTCGCTAAAATGAGGACTACCTCTACTTGTCCCTTCCTTACCTCAACCCTAAACCAAACCAAATGGGCTAGGTTCACGCAACACACGGTAACTCCAGGAAATCCTTGAAGAACCCCCATTGAAAGCAACCATGTCTTTCATGTCCCATGAAGGCAGCCGCGTTGTCCGACCACAGCCACAACGTTTTTGAAAAGGCTCCAGATAGAATAGAGTAACAGAGTTGGAAGGGTCCTTATAGGTCATCTAGTCCACCCCCCTGCTCAAACAGGAGACCCTATACCATTACAGGTAGTCCTCCTCAATTTGTGACAATTGAGCCCCAAATTTCCATCGCTAGGCAAGACAGTTTTTAAGTGAGTTTTGCCCCATTTTTACAACCTTTCTGAATAACTGTGGCATTAAGCAAATCACCCCCGTTGTTAGTAACACGGTCATTAAGTGAATCTGACTTCCCCCCCATTGACATTGCTTGTCAGAAGGCCGCAAAAGGGGATCACATGACCCCGGGACATTGCAACCGTCATAAATACGAATCCGTTGCCAAGTGTCCGAATTTTGATCCCACGGGGATGTTGCAAAACTCCCTTTTTTCAGTGCCATTCTACGTTCGAGCAGTCACTAAACGAATGGTTGTAAGTCGAGGACTACCTGTATTTCAAGAAGAGGCATTTATTTTGCTAACAGAAACATCAAGAAGGGTAGTAGACCCATAGACTTAGACTTAGAATAAACTTTGTCACTTTGAACGTAGACTAATCGGCATACATTAAAATGAAATTTCATTGCATACAGCTCTCAAAGGGTCACCCTCTCCAATATACACCACATGAACATGACAAAATAAATAAATAAATACAAAATTATTCATATACCCACATATGTTCCACGACACAGAGAAACAACAGTCTAGTCTGGATGTATCCATGTACATGGCAAGAAAAACGAATCTTGCAAGTTTACCAGACTGACGGGTACATAGGGAATAAAACTGTTACAGAATCTAGTAATCCTGCTAAAAATACTCCGAAAACCTCCTCCCAGAGGGGAGCAACAAAAACAGACTGTAAAGTGGGTGTGTGTGGTCTCTAACACAGAGGTGGGTTCCTCCCGGTTCGGACTGGTTCTCCCGAACCGGTAGCGACCCGCTGATGATGTCACGATGATGTCACAGATCCAGTTCTGTCGGTGCCGGTCCGTGGGCGCCACCACCTTTTTTTTTATTTTATTTTTATTTATTTTTTTTAAAAAATTTAAAAATTCTTCTGCACATGTGCAGAAGCCGAGTTTCCGGCACTGCGCATGCGTCGCCATCTTGTTTTTGGCTTCTTTTTTTTATTATTATTATTTTATTTTTTTGCGCACGCGCGAAGGAAGCGAACCAGCAGCGAGGTAAGTTAGAACCCACCCCTGCTCTAACAATGCTTCAAGCTCTAAGCACATAGCGCTTATGAGCAGTATCCTGAATAACGGGAAGTGAGCGTCCTATAATCTTCTCCACTGTCCTCACCACTCTCTGTAGGGACTTTCTATCTGAGGCGCTGCGGCCACCAAACCCAACAGGGATGCAGTTTGTTAAAACGCTCTCCATCGTGCCTCAGTAAAAAGTGGCCAGGACAGAAGGAGAAAGATGTAGCATTCATAGCAGGGGCTCTGCTTACAGGCTGGGAAGGGACCCCCCCCCCAAATTATCAAACTGTCCAGGGACCGATGCTGCTAAGAGTCCGAAAGTGGCACCAGGTGAACTCTTCCCCCGGTCACTGTGTCCTTTCCTATCCAAGGCCCGTGTCTACCTACCCGTCAAAGGTATCGGTGGCAAACGCCACAGCCAGCAAAGTCGCCAAGACCACCAGGACCCTCATTGTCACCGAACGGGGCACCAAATGGGAACATCTTCTCTTCCATCGCTTTTTTATACGCCCGCCTAACCCGGCCACGTGTTGCCTTGACCATCCACAGAGGGCACAGTGGCCGGCTGTCCGCTTTCTCACGGCTCTGTCGGAAAAGACACACAAACACACACACGGGGCTGACCTGCAACTCACCTGACAGGTGTTCGGGGAACACACCAGCTGCCTTGATAGGAGGGAAGGGGGGGGCCTCTGCTGCGTCCCTCTGCCCAAAACTGTGACGAAGACGGATTTCTTGCCAACACAAACCCAGCGTTACTGTACAGGTTAGTCTTCAACCTACGACCGACCGTTCATTCAGTGATTGTTTGAAGATAAAACGTCTGTGAAAATAAACGGGAGTTATAACTGGTCCTTGTGTTGAAAAGGGCCACAACATCGCCACGATCAAGTGATCACAATGTGGGCAAGTATTTACAAGAGCTGCAGAGTCCTGGAATCACATGGTCGCCAGTTGTGATCTTCCCAGCGGATCTTGCCACAAACAACATCCATGGGGGGAGCTGGATTCGCTTAACGGCTGAGCGATTCGCTGAACAACTGAAGTGATTTAGAACATAGAGAAACAGAGCCGGAAGGGACCTTGGAGGTCCTCTAGTCCAACCCCCTGCTCAAGCAGGAAACCCGCCTATACATTCCAGACAAATGGTTGTCTAGTTTCTTCTTTAAAACCCTCCAGTGATGGAGTACCCACAACTTCTGTTCCACTGGTTAATTGTCCTCACTGTCAGGAATTTTCTCCTTAATTCCAGGTTGCTTCTCTCTTCGTTCAGTTGCCATCAGTTGCTTCTTGTCTTGCATTCAGGTGCTTTGGAGAATAGTTTGATCCTCTCTTTTCTGTGGTAGCCCCTCAAATACCGGAAGACTGCTATCAGTGGGATAGAATAACAGAGTTAGAAGGGACCTTAGAGGTCTTCTAGTCCAACCTCCTGTCCAAGCAGGAGACCCTATACCATTCCAGACAAATGGATGTTCCTAGGTTGGTTTTTTTATTAAATTTATTTGCTCCTAGGTTTGCCATGTAACACCGCTGTTGTACAAGCTGCAAGGGCTCCCTGTTTCTTTCCCTGCACAATTCAAGGTGCTAGTCCTCATCTTTAAAGCCCTGCACGGCACAAGACCAGGTTATCTGCGGGATCACCTGTCCTTCAGGACATCTACTGGTCCTATCAGATCAGATACAGTGGGCACACCCTTAATCCCTGGGGAATTGTGGGAGTTGTAGTCCACAGGTGTTTAAATGGCTGAGGTTGAGAAAGCCCTGCAAGGAAGGGTTTGCAGGGCTGTTGGTCCATTGCTGAAACTTCCAAGGTCTCTCAATTTAAGACAGCCCTGATTAATGATGAGAAAAAATCTCTCTGGTGCAAGAAAAGATTTTCCAAGCACGTCATGTTGGTTAATGGTTAACGGTTCGATTTTGTTTCCCCCAGTGGAAAATTCCCACCCAGCTCATGTGACATGAACAGATGCTCTGAATCCGAAATCTCATGGCTCAGCATCTCTCTCTCTCTCTTTTTTTTTTCTTCCTCTCTCTTTTCTTTCTCTTTTCTCTCTCTTTTTCTATTTCTGTCTCTCTCTTTTTTCTCGTTCTCTCTCTCGTTCTCTTTTCCTCTCTTTCTCTTTTTTCTTTCTCTTTTCTTTCTCTTTCTCTTTTTTCTCTTTTTTCTCTCTCTTTCTCTCTTTCTTTTCCTCTCTTTTCCTCTCTTTCTCTTTTCTTTCTTTCTCTTTTTCTATTTCTCTCTTTCTTTCTTTTCCTCTTTTTCTCTTTCCCTTTCTCTTTCTCTTTCCTCTCTTTCTCTCTTTCTTTCTCTCTTTCTCTCACTTTTTCTTTTCCTCTTTTTCTCTGTCTCTTTCTTGCTTTCTCTTTTCTTTCTCTCTCTTTCTCTCTTTTCCTTGCTTTTCCTCTCTCTTTCTTTTTCTCTTTCTCTTTTCTTTCTTTCTCTTTCTTCTCTTTTTCTATTTCTCTCTCTCTCTCTTTCTTTCTTTTCCTCTCTTTTCCTCTGTCTCTTTCTTCTCTCTCTTTTTCTCTCTCTCTTTTTCTCTCTCTTTTTCTATATTTTCCTCTGTCTCTTTCTCGCCTTTTCTTTTCTTTCTCTCTTTCCTCTCTCTTTTTCTGTCTCTTTTTCTTTTTCTTTCTCTCTCTCTTTCTCTCTCTTTTTCTTTTCCTATCTTTTCCTCTGCCTCTTTCTCTCTTTCTCTTCTCTCTTCTCTCTTTTTTCCATTCTTTTTCTATTTCTCTCCCTCCCCCCCTCTCTTTGTGAAGGAACACAGACACTTCTATCACAGGGCAGGGTGTGCTATTTTTAAAATGTTCCAAAGCCACAGGCCATACTGAATTTGCCATATCAGCAGTGTCCTCATGAAATCTCTCTTTGGAAGCAGCTGATTCAGAGACAGGTGGCTTTGCCGGAAATGTGCTGGTTGCAAATGCATGCATTAAAATATAACATATTTCCAAGAGAGAGTGGACAGCCATTTGTCTGAAATGGTACTATAAAGTCTCCTGCTTGAGCAGGGGGTTGGACTAGAAGACCTCCAAGGTCCCTTCCAACTCGGTTACTCTGTTATTCTGTTCTGCTTTTTTAAACTTGTTTTGTACAGAATAGAAGTTTGCTATACAAGGGAGTGACCCAGAAGGGAGGGGGCCTGGCATAAGGCAGAGATAAGGGGCTCACCTGCCAGGTGACACCTGGCTGGATTTTGTCCCAGGAGACCCTTCTTACGGCCTCTGATTTCACTCTCAATTCTTAGGGTTGCAAGTGTGCAAAGCAAACAGCAGGCAGGAGTGTGAAACAATTAGGGTGCATCACTTGATAAAGTTGTGTGCAAATCGATAGATTGGCTGGGGGGGGCACAGGGTATGGGCAAAAAAGTCAAGTTGGCAGCCATGACAATGCAATCCTTGTGTGTGTGTGTGTGTGTGTGTGTGTGTGTGTTATATACTGCGGCCATCCTTGGACTTGACCTTCTAAAGCAGGTTTCTCCATCTCTGCAACTTTAAAATGTCTGGACTTCAACTCCCAGAATTCCTCAGCCAGTATCAGATGCACTCCAACTCCCAGAATTCCTTTTCCTCAGAAGCAGCCCGTTTCCTATTGGGCACATCCATCCTGGAGCTGTTTCTGATGTTTTTTTCCCCTCCTATTTCTCTGGCACAAAGGATATTGTAATGCTCGCTTTCTGACACTAGATGGCACTAGAGTACTGTTTGCATCAATATATATTTTCTAAGAACAGTTTCCCCCCCCCCAAACGTCATCACTCTGCTAAACAAATAACTCCCTCACCACTGTCAAACTATTCACTAAGGCTGCATTACTATTACTATTAGTCTTCTCATCATTCCTATCACCCATCTCCTCCCACTTATGACTGCAGGACTGTAACTTGTTGCTTGTATCCTTACGATTTATATTAATATTGATTGT
>QLTV01000443.1:223902-238177 GCA_003457575.1 Thermophis baileyi
TCTCCCTCTCTCTCTATCTTCTCCCTGCCCATCCCATCCATCCATCCATCCATCCATCCATCCAAAAACTATCGAAACTCTTTTATACTTTCTGCCATGGAGGACACCTTTCCTTTATGGACCTCCTCATGGAAGGGTTGAGTAAAAACCATTTAAGAGTTTGATAAGATCTGTGTTCCAGGGAAGGCAGCTAATCCCTGAGGCATCCATGCCAAGTGTCCATAAATATTCGGAGGAGCTGCAGTTGTGCAATTGATTTACCTTGGCGTGCATCACATGAGCCCCAGAGAAGCAGGGTGCGTTCTGCTCGGTGTCATATGATGGGTTTTCTCATGTTGTTTTCCTGGATTGTGACTTCGCTGGTTTCGTGAAGAATCTTATGGCCGCAAAATTGGGCCGTAAGTCTCTTTTCAGAGGGGCCATGGGACGTTCAAACAATCACTAACTAACAGTTCAGAAGTTGTAGGTGCTCCATCACTGGAGGTTTTTAAGAAGAGACTGGACAGCCACTTGTCTGAAATGGGATAGGGTTTCCTGCAGGGGTGGGTTCTAACTTACCTCGCTGCCAGTTCGCTTCCTCCCATGCCGCGTGGCCGCGCACATGCATTCGCAGTGCAAAAAAATATTTAAAAAAATCCCCCCCCAAAAGCTGAAAACAAGATGGCAACTCGGCTCCTGCGCATGCGCAGAAGAAAAAAAAACCGGAAAAAAATTCCAAAACAATTTTTAAAAAAAGATGGCGGCGTCCACGGACTGGCACCGACCGAACCGGCTCTGTGATGTCATTGTGACGTCACCAGCGGGTCGCTACCGGTTTGGGCAAACCGGTCCAAATCGGGAGGAAACCACCTCTGGTCTCCTGGCTTGAGCAGGGGGTTGGACTAGAAGACCTCCAAGGTCCCTTCCAGCTCTATTCTGATGTCCAGTGGTCGCAAGTCAAAAACTGCCTGTAATAGCATCCAGGCTCAGCTGAATTGGAGCAACCTCAGTGCTGTTTCCTTAAGTTAACTTCAACCCAAATCTTGACAAATATGCCAATCTCTCTTGGTGCACCTTGGAAATGAGTGCAGCCTGCAAGGAGTATCTCTGAGCTTGGGGGTTTTCTTGCAGACGTTTCATGACCCAACTAGATAACATCATCAGTGCTAGAAGAGAGGGGAGTTGGAGGAGGAAGAGGACTGTGAAGTCCTTGGTGCTCTCTGAGCTTGGGGTTTTTCTTGCAGACGTTTCATGACCCAACTAAGTAACATTATCAGTGCTGAGAGGGGGAGGAGGAAGAGGAGGAGGACTATGGTGTCCTTGATGCTCTTTGAGCTTGATTGTTTTCTTGCAGATGTTTCATTGCCAAACTAGGTAACATCATCAGTGCTAGAAGGGAATGGGATTTGGGGGGAGGAGGAGGAGGAAGAGGAATAGGACTGTGGGGTCCTCTCTGAGCTTGATGGTTTTCTTGCAGACGTTTGATTACCCAGCTAGGGAATAACATCAGTGCTAGAAGGGAGAGGGATTTGGAGGAGGAGGAGAAGGAAGAGGAGGAATAGGAAGAGGATGAGGAAGAGAGGTGGGGTCCTCTCTGAGCTTGGTGGTCTTCTTTCAGACTCAACTAGAGAACATCATCAGTGCTGGAAGGGAATGGGATTTGGAAAGGGGGAGGAGGAGGAGGAAGAGGAAGAAGACTGTAGGGTCCTTGGTGCTCTCTGAACTTGGTGGTTTTCTTGCAGACGTTTCATGACCCAAGTAGGTAACTTCGTCAGTGCTAGAAGAGAGTTGGAGGTGCAGGGAGGAGGAGGAGGAGAACTGTGGGGTCCTTGGTGCTCCCTGAGCTTGGTGGTGGTCTTGCAGACGTTTCATGACCCAACTAGGTAACATCATCAGTGTTAGAAAGGAGTGGGGAGGAGGAGGAGGAGGAGGAGGGAGGGCTGGGAGAAGGAAGGAGGAGGCGAAAGCCATCAAAGGCTTATGATTGTCTACATCGCAGGGGTGTGTGAAATTCCAAAGCTCTCTTGCCTTGCCTTGCAGGAAGACCTTATGGGTCACCGGTCATCTTTTGGGACCCACGATCCCTCCCTCTTCCTTTTCAGAGTTCCCCAAAGAACTGGGACACAGGAGTGACCTTCACCGGAGAGGCTCCCTCTGCGACCGACACTGTGCGGCCATTAACAACATCCATGGGGACCTGACGGATATGCATTCGGAGTCCCACCAGCTCCTGTCCCTCAGGATCCCGTCAGGTAAAGGGGTCTCAGCCGCGAGAGACGCTCGTAAGAGGAGAAGATTGAAGTCGCCTTTATTTAGTCAATACGGGGAGTCCTTGACTTATGACCGCAATAGATTTCTGTTGCTAAGCGAGACAGATGTTAAGTGAGTTCCACCTCGCTTTACGGCCTTTCTTGCCACCGTTGTTAAGTGAGTCACTGCCGCTCTTGAGTCGGTAACACGGTTGTGAAGCGAATCGGGCTTCCCCGTTTGACGGTGCTTGTCAGGAGGTCGCAAAAGGGGATCACGTGACCCCGGGGATCCCGCAACCGTCATAAATACGAGTCAGTTGCCAAGCATCCGAATTGTGATTGCGTGACCACGGGGATGTTGCAACGGTCGTAAGTGTGAAAAATCACTTTTGTCGGTGCCACTTCGGACGGTCACTAAAACGAACAGCCGTAAGTCCAGGACTAGCTGTATCTCCAAATGCTGGGGAACCACGGCAATAATTTAAATTCTTTATAGTATTTCTATTTATATTCTTTATTATTTCCTCTTAAATCGTTAAAAGCAATAATTTACATTCGGACAGATATGCTGTCAGGCGTTAGAAACGTGAAAACAAGGGGACTTTATAATGCAAACCAGCCTTGCAAATCAAATTATCCACAGCAATTAAAAGCATTTTAGGAAGAATGGAAGCATTGAGGGGCTGACACCCCCCCCCCCCAAATGTAAGGCCAGTTTAGGGAAGAGGGAGGAGGGCACCTTTGCAGAGAGGGGGGTTCAAGTCCAGGCCATGGGGCCTGAGAAGCAGAGGTGGGTTCTTACCGGTTCTATCCGGTTCTTTAGAACCATTAGTAACTCGGCGATGATGTCATGGAGCCGGTTCTGTCGGTGTCTCCGTGGGTGCCGCCATCTTGGATTTTGCTTCTGCGCATGCGCAGAAGCTAATTTTTGCTTTGTGCATGCGCAGAAGCTATTTTTTTATTGCTGCGGGCACGCATACGCAAAACATGCGGCACAACCCTGAGTGAACCGGCAGCAAAAGGATCCAGAACCCACCCCTGCTGAGAAGACCTTCTCACTCCCAATCAGGGGTTTGAAATGTGGGTTATGTTGCAGGCAGTCCTCGTTTAGCAACCGTTCGAAGTTACAACAGCACTGAAAAAAGCGACTGTTTCACACTTACGACCGTTGCAGTGTCCCTGTGATCACGCGATTAAAATTCGAACGCTTGGCAACTGACTCGTATTTATGACGGTCGCAGTGTCCCTGGGGTCATGTGATCCCCCTTTTTCGACCTTCAATGGGGAAAACCAGATTCACTTAACCGTGTAACTCGCTTAACAACGGCCTTGATTCACTTAACAACTGCGGCAAGAAAGGTGGTAAAATAGGGCAGAACTCGCTTCACAAATGTCTCGTTTAGCAATGGAAATTTGGGGCTCAATTGTGGCCGTTGAGGACTAGCTGTATTTCTTGACTGTTCCTTGCCAATACCAATACGGCTAGTCATCCACTTAACGACTGCAATTGAGCCCAAAATTTATGTTGCTAGGTGAGAAATTTGTTAAGTAAATTCTGCCCCATTTTACGACTTTTCTTGCTACAGTTGTTAAGAGAATCACTGCAGTTGTTATGTGAGTCACATGATTGTTAAGTGAATCCGGCTTCCCCATTGACTTTGCTTGTCAGGAGGTCGCAAAAAAAGGGGATCACGTGACCCCCCCGGGACCCTGCAACCGTCATAAATATGAGTCCGTTTTCAAGCGTCCAAATACAAATCACGTGACCAGGGGGATGCTGCGACCGTCGTAAGTGTGAAAAATGGCCCTAAGTCCCTTTTTTCAGTGCTGCTGTAACTTCGAAGGGTCACTAAACGGACTGTCGTTAAGTCAAGGACTACCTGTAATTCGCGGTTTGCAGTGATTTAAAATCCATATTGGTGTTAATCTGCCAATATGGATTTTAAATCACTACAAACCACGAAGTAACTAACTGTGGTTTAGTAAGCCACGGCTTGCTGGAAAGAATGGGGTGCCAAGTCAAGGTCTCCACCAGCTTCTGGCCTCCCTCTGTTCTCTACCTAGTGGTCTCCAGCCGGGGCTGCTGCCTGCATCACTCCGAGGAACTTCAGACATGCGACGGGTGCCTGCAGAAGATGACGCTTACGGCCGAGAACGAGGTGGAAGCCCACCGTCTCTCCAACAATTACAAGGTTGGCGTGCGAAGGTCTCCTTGGGTTGGGGAAGGAGGAAGAGCGGAGTTTGGGGGTGCCAGGAGTGTGTGAGGGGGTCACGGTAGCCAGCTTAGCAACGGTCCTGGAGAAAGGAAGATTTTTTTTTTACCACGCTTCGTTTAGTGACCGAAGTGAACAACGGTTCCTAAAACAGGGACATAAAACCTGGTTCGCACCCTTGCGACCACTGCAGCGTCCCCGCTGTCACGTGATCAAAATTCAAAGGCTTGGCAACTGGCATGGACTTACGACAGTTGCGGTGTCCCAAGGTCCCGCGATCCCCGTTTGCGAACTTCCGACCAGCGAAGTCAAGGGGGGGGAAACCAGATTCATTTAACAACCGTGTTACTAACGAGGCGATTCACTTAATCCCTGTGGCAAGAAAGGTCGTAAAACGAGGCAGAACTCACTTAACAAATTCCTCACTTTTTTTTTTTAACAGTATGTTTATACATTTTCATTTAACATACATAAGTGCTTTGTGAACAATGTATTATCTGGGTCCATTTGCTTACATAATAATACTTTTCCCGCTCCTAATTTCTACCTCTGTTATCCAACCGTTTATAAAATAAGTCCCATGTTCGAAAATACTCCGTATCTTCTTTTTCTTTTCTCTTTAATGTCAGTCTATCCATTTCTGCACAATCTAATGTTTTTTTTAATTACCTCGTCTTCTCTCGGAGTTTCCTCATTTTTCCAATACTGTGCGAATACAATACAATTTGCTGCTGTCAAAAAATGTAATATTAAATACAAATTCCCCTTAACATACTTTTCTGGTATTATACCTAACAAAAATATTTCTGGCTTATAATCTATATGCAGCTTTAACCTTTTTTTCTAACCATGTATGTATTTTTGTCCAATATTTCTTTGCTTTCACACATGTCCACCACATGTGAGAATATGTGCCCAGTTGTCTGATTACATTTCCAGCAACAAATTCCTCACTTAACCAGATGAATCCGGGGCCCAATTGCGGTCATAAGTTGAGGACTACCTGTATATAGTCAAAATTCAGATGATTAACAACGGGCTCGTATTTATGACAGTTTGCGGTGCCCCGGGGTCACGAAATCCCCCTTTTGCAAACTTCTAGCAAGCAGAGTGAGCAAACTGTCTCGCTTAGGAAGGGAAAATTTGGACAGGAAGTCAAGGAATACATGTATGCATGGTATACTCTTTTGGTATTCCTTTAGTAAATTCATTTTAATTTACATTTGTTTCTTCACACAGTTTGGATTTAAGAAATGGAAGAGTCACGTCACAGCTCGACCTTGGGAGGACCGGTCAGAAATTGTCAAAGAACTCTACTCGGACCTGACTATCATTAAAAGTCCAACAGGTAAAATCCAGGCCCATCTTCTGCTGCTATTCTATTAGATCACCTGAACAGCCTTGAGCGAACAGCTACAGCCCATCTTACAGAATCATAGAATAACAGAGTTGGAAGGGACCTCGGAGGTCATCTACTCCAACCCCCTGCTCAAACAGGAGACCCTTACGGAATGACAGAATGTAACAGAGTTGGAAGGGACCTCAGTGGTCATCTAGTCCAACCCACTGCTCAAGCAGGAGACCCTTACGGAATCATAGAATAACAGAATTGGAAGGGACCTCAGAGGTCATCTAGTCCAACCCTCTGCTCAAGCAGGAGACCCTTACAGAATCCTAGAATAACAGAATTGGAAGGGACCTCAGAGGTCATCTAGTCCAACCCCCTGCTCAAGAAGGAGACCCTTAATGTAGTATTTCTCACGACAACCGATCAAATGCTTCCAAATCAGTATTTTTCAACCTTGGCAACTTAAAGAGGTCTGGACTTCAACTCCCAGAATTTCCCAGCTGGTTGGCTGTGGAATTCTGGGAGTTGAAGTCCAGACCTCTTAAAGTTGCTCAGGTTAACAAACACAGCTCCAAATTCCCACAAGCGGAAGGAAGAATGACCACCTTCTCCTGCCATTTCCCCCCTCAAATACAGGAAGTCTTTGACTTAACACCCATTCGTTTAGTGACGGAAGTTATCACGGCGCTGAAAAAAGTGACTTACGGCCTGTCCTCACACTTACGACCGTTCCATCATCCTCAGAGCTACGTGATTAAAATTCAGGCACTTGGCAACTGGCATGCCATTATAATTAATTGCAGTGTCTCAGGGTGTTGTGAACGCCTGCGATTCACTGAACGACCGTGGGAAGCCACATTTGCTTGATTCACTTAAACGCTGCAGTGATTCGTTTAACGACCCGTGGGGAAAAAAGGTCATAAAATTGGATGCGACTCACTTAACAACCGTCTTGCTTAGCAATTGAAATTCTGGTCACAATTGTGGTCGTAACTTGAAGACCGGAAGACTAAGTGGTAGCTGATTTTTCTCCAGGTTGTGGCCTTAACACACACTGCGTAACACAAGGAAGGTTTACTACTTGTGTTATGGAGCTGTGCACAGGCCAATTATTAGGAGTAAATTCCACACTCACACAACACAGGATCTAACGTTGTTGAAATAATAGCTGCCTGTTTTGTGTGGGGGGGTTCCCCCATCTCCCCAAAAATTGTACAGATAGCTCTACTTACAGCCATTCATTTAGTGACTGTTCGAAGTTACAACAGCACTGAAAATATTAGTTATGACCATTTTTCACACTTATGACCATTGCAGCATCCTCAAGATCATGTGATCAAAATTCAGATACAACTCGCTCATATTTATGATGGTCACAGTGTCCCGGGGGTCACGTGATCCCTTTGTGTGACCTTCTGACAAGCGAAGTCAAAGGGGAAGCCAGATTCGCTTAATGACCGTGTTACAACTGGGGTGGATTCAGTTCCCAACTGTGGCAAGAAAGGTCATAAAATGGGACAAAACTCACTTAACAAATGTCACCACTTAGCAACAGAAATCATCTTTTAATGACCCCATAATCCCTTGTGGGGTAGAGTCTGGGCAACTGAATGGAGCCGACTGTTTACTGGCCGGATGCCCTTCCTGTCGCCAATGCAGAGTTTTATTGTATCTATCTCATTGTGCCCAGAGAGAGAAATACCTGCCTCTACCTAGGATCGAACTCACAGCCTCCTGATTGTGAGGCCAGAGCTCCACCTCTAGGCCAACGCACCACTCTCGCTTAGCAACAGAAATGTTGGGCTCAGTTGTGGTCGTAAGTCAAGGACAACCCGGATCCCTGAATCAAGGATTGACTTGGATCTCCATGGAACAAGACTGACCAAGATTTCCAACTTTGAAGGACAGGTGGTGTCCAAAGTTGACTTGTGGTCTTTCTCCGCGGCCGTGTCTTCTCCAGGTTCTATGCTGACCTGCGGCAACCTCTTCTACCTGCTCTTCTTCGGATGGTGGCTCTCCCTACTCTACCTCTTGGTCTCCCTTCTGATGTTCCTCACCGTGCTGGGAGCTCCATACGGTGAGGATGTGGATGCCAAATATCCTTGGAGAATGGGAGGAATCGGAGCATTGAGTAGGAGGAACATGGCGGCATATGTGTCCATGTGTGTGCAAGCGATTGTCCATCCAAGGAGAAATATCTCCCATCATCTTTCTCCTCAATTTTCTTCCCAATTTTAGGAAAACTCTGCTGGAAGCTTGCCGGATATTTTCTCTGGCCGTTCGGGAAAGTAATTCAGAAGGTGAGGACTAAAGTTGGAGGTCCACCTTGAAGGGAAGGTATTCTGGGCTGGTTGAAGGATCTTTCTTCACCCTGGTGGGTGGCTTTCTCCAGATCCTAGAGTTCCCCCTTCATCTCAGCTGATTGGGGGGTTCTGGGAAAGCTGGAATCAAGTATCTCCCAAGTTGCATTTCCGTTGTGGATGATCACATCTGCAGACGGCAGGAAAGAGGTCCGGAAAACCACGGTTCTTCACCGGATCATCCCTCTGCTCCAGATCAGGTAGCCCGCATTTTGGAGGGAGGAATCCGATTGGTTCTTCTCTCCCTCTTCCAGATGAAAACAGGCAGTCCAGATTGCCAGATGAAGTTCAGCAAGAACCACGTCGTCGCTGAGATCAAGGTGCTGAAGGACACCACCCCGTTGCTCCCCCGGCAGGATTCGTGCAAGATGGGTGGCTGTGGTTACTGGGTAAGGGGGTCTTTGGGTCCTGGCTGCCTCCATTTTTGCTTGGCTAGAGAAGAAGCGAGGGTGTTTTTCAGAATCGTTCCAAGAAACGATTCTTGGTGGTGGTCCCATGCTCATTCCAAGAAGCTTTGTAGCTTCTTTCTTGGCTGGTGAGACACGCTGCCATGTTCAGGTTTATAATGGTGTAATGCAGGAATCTCCAAACATGGCCAGCACCTTGAGACTTGTGGACTTCAACTCCCAGAATTCCATAGGATTAAACCAGAGGCCTCAAACTTGGCGAGCTTAAGACTTGTGGACTTCAACTCCCAGAATTCCATAGGTCTCAAACGTGGCGAGCTTAAGACTTGTGAACTTCAACTCCCAGAATTCCATAGGTCTCAAACGTGGCAAGTTTAAGACTTGTGAACTTCAACTCACAGAATTCCAGAGGATAAACCAGAGGTCTCGAACCTGGCGAGACTTGTGGACTTCAACTCCCAGAATTCCATAGGATTAAACCAGAGGCCTCAAACTTGGCGAGCTTAAGACTTGTGAACTTCAACTCCCAGAATTCCATAGGTCTCAAACTTGGTGAGCTTAAGACTTGTGAACTTCAACTCCCAGAATTCCATAGGTCTCAAACGTGGCGAGTTTAAGACTTGTGGACTTCAACTCCCAGAATTCCAGAGGATAAACTAGAGGTCTCGAACCTGGCGAGACTTGTGGACTTCAACTCCCAGAATTCCCCAGCTAGCATGGCTGGCTGGGGAATTCTGGGAGTTGAAGTCCAGAAGTCTTAAACTCACCAAGTTTGGAGTCTTAAACTTGCCAAGTTTACAGACCCACTGGGGTAATGTACAGATAATCCTTGATTTACAACAGTTTGTTTAGTGACCGTCCAAAGTTACAACGGCACTGAAAAAAAGTGACTTATGACCATTTTTCACACTTACGACCTTTGCAGTCCCGTGATCAAAATTAGGACGCTCGGCAACCGGCTCGTAGTTATGATGGTTGCAACGTCCAGGGGTCCCCTTTTGCGACCTCCCGACAAGTTGAGCCAGATTCACTTAACGACTGCGTGACTCCCTTAACGACCACCGCAGTGCACTTAACCACTGTGGCAAGGAAGGCGGTAAAAATGGGACGAAACTCACCTAACAATGTCTTGTTTAGCAACACGAATGTTGAGCTCAATTGTGGCCGTAAGTCGAGGATTACTTAATAATGGTTGTTTGTAAGCCGTCCGTGGTTTCATACTCTGCTCCTGAGAAGCGTGTTTCTCCCCACGGGGGATACTCCACCTCGTCAGCCATAACTCTTACTCTTTCCCACCCTACGTAGCGGCGTAGTAGCACCTACGTCTGGCTCCTGGCCGGCTTCCCTCTCCTGGTCCTCGCCCACGCTCTCCTCTGCGTCATCTGTTGGCTTCTGGTCTTCTTCATCCCCACGGCCAAAATGAGCCTGCGTACCATCACCACGATTCTTCTCCTGCCCCCCGAGTGCGTCCACATTCAGCGGCTACGGAAGGTGAGAAGGGGATTGGGACTTTCCAGGCGGTCCTCAAATTACAACAGTTCATTTAGTGACTGTTGGAAGTTACGACGGCACTGAAAAAAGGGACTATTAATCTTTTTTCACGCTTACGGCCATTGCGGCCTCCCTGCAGGTCACGTGATCGAAATTCAGACACTTGGCAACTGACTCGTATTTACGATGGTTGCAGTGGCCCGGGGTCACGTGATCCCCTGAAATGGTACAGGGTTTCCTGCCTAAGCAGGGGGCTGGACTAGAGGACCTCCAAGGTCCCTTCCAACTCTCTTATTCTATTCTATGAAGACTCATATTTATGGTTGCAGTGTCCCGGGGTGTTATGATCCCCTTTCGCGACCTTCTGACAAGCCAAGTCAATGGGGAAGCTGGATTCACTTAACAACCATATTATTCACTTTAACAAGTGTAGTGATTCACTTAACAACAGTGGCAATTAATGTCATAAAACAGGGCAAAACTCACTTAACAACGATCTCGCTTTTTGGCATCAGAAATATGGGGCTCAGTTGTGGCCGTAAGTCGAGGACTACCTGCAATAAAACCAAAAATGAGCAACAGCATCATCGTCTTTTAACGACCCCATAATCCCTTGCATTGGGGTGGAGTCTGGGCAACTGAATGGAGCTAGCAGAGTGTTTTACTGGCCGGATGCCCTTCCTCTTGCCAATGCGGGGTTTTGTTCAGCAGATATATTCTCATTACGCCCAGAGAGAGAAATATCTGCCTCTACCCAGGATCGAACTCACAGCCTCCTGATTGTGAGGCCAGAGCTCCACTTCTAGGCCACTGCACCACCCCTAGAACCAAAAATGAGAATAAAATCTGCTTTATTCTCTTCTTCTCTTCCTTCTCCGCTCCAGACGGAAGTCCCCTTAGATGCGGAAGTGGTCCTTTGCTGTTACCGGGCGGTCAGTGCGTATTATTACAAATACACTGTTGATGGGATCAACGTCTTTGCCGTCAGTATCCTTTTGGATGGGGGGAGGGGGGAGGTGTGGACATCTCCTGTGGCATCTACCTCAACTTCTGGGGTCTTCAGAGAGCTGCTGAGCAGGACGTTAGCCGTTCCTCTCTTCGAACGATGTCCATAAAATGAGCTGCCAGTCATACAAAGGTTGAAGGAGATGCCGTCAAATCAGATTTGACGCCTGAGGACTGTACAGTCATAATATTTGCTGTTGGGACCTCTCTGTAGCTCAACTGAGGTCATCTGAGATACTGGCCTGGTATCATTCCCTTCACCATGGTTGTTTCCCCCTTCTTCTCTCACTGATCCCAAATAGCACTGGCTAGTTACCTGCTGTTGGTCCTTCAAGAAAGTTCTCAACCCCAGGGGACTTCACAGGAACTTCCGGGAAGCTCCCTGATCAACAGTACCGAAGTGTGAATAGAAGAGAATCTTGGTAGCTCAGAGTTGAACTGTGGAGGGTCCTGGGTGGTCTCCGAGCTTGGTGGTTTTCTGGCACATGTTTCATGAGCCTACTAGGTAACATCATCAGTGCTAAGAGGGAGTGGGATTTGCAGAGAGGAGGAGGAGGAGGAGGAGGAGGAGGAGAACTGTGGAGGGTCCTTGGTGCTCTCTAGTTTTGGTGGTTTTCTTGCAGACGTTTCATGACCCAACTAGGTAGCATCATCAGTGCTGGAAGGGAGTGGGGTTTGCTCTCTGTTTATATACCAATGGTTTGCCCTGTCAGTATTGGTTGAATGGTGTTGGTGGTTCCTTGATTAAGCTGTTCTTTACTGTTTGATTGTTGGTCTCGTATTAATCCTATTGTTAATCTCTGCTTCTTTGGGTGTTAATTGTTGACAAGGAGGTGTTCTACTCTTTTTCTTTTCTTTTCTTTTCTTTTTTCTTTTCTTTTCTAATTTTAGCTTTTTCATTGTCTCTTTTGAATGGTGTGTAGTTGTTGTTTATCTTTATGTGCCGATTGATGGCTGATTTTACATGCAAGGACAATCCAGATGTATATAAACAGAGAGCAAACAGTTTTCCTCCTCCTCCTCCTCCTCCTCCTCCTCCTCCTCCTCCTCCTCCTCCTCCTCCTCCTCCTCCTCCTCCTCGTTTCTTTGTCTGGGATATATTTCCAACTTCTCCATTTAGTCAACAGCCATGGACGTCTAGTGCTCTACCATCTCACTACTAACCAGATCCTATCCTTGAGCTTTGTTTCCCAAGCTCCACCAGCTCAGCTCCCCACCGCCATCCCGACCGACTGAATGCCCCGTTCCAGGTGCCTTTTCCTGACCCACGAACCTTCAGATCTCCTCCCGTTGGTCATCGTGACCCTGATTTTGGGCTACGCCGATAAATACAACTACTACACCAGCTCTGTCATGAAGTTCACCCTGGCTTTGCTCTCCATCATGCCTCTCTCCTACTACATCGGCATGGCCATTGCCAGGTGAGCCTCTTATGAACCTTTCGTCACAAGAAATAGAAGTGTGGTTCTCTTTAAAAAAATAAAAAAACTAGCACTGTCAAGATTCCTGACCTCTTTTTTTTTAAAAAAAATATTTATACATTTTTCCCGTTTTTATACAAAAGTATTTAGTCAACAGTGTATTGTCTGAGTCCATTCACTTTTACAAAATCATAATAGTCATGTTAGTAGTGATAGTAATAATAACCATAATCATAATGATAATAATACTTGCTTATATGTAATAATAATCTTTCCTCATTTCTTTTTACATAACAATAATATTTTCTTTTCTAATTTCTACCTCTTTTATCTAGCCACTGATAAAATAAGTCCCATGTTTATAAAATATTCTGTTTCTTCCTTATCTTTGAATTTGAATGTTAGTCTATCCATCTCCACCCAGATTCCTGATCTCTTCATTGGCTTCCAAACTGACTTCGAAGTTTAGATAGTCCTCAGCTTATAACAAGTTCATGTAGTGACCAGATGCATTTTTCTGACACATGAACCTTCAGATCTTAGACTTAGAATAGAATAGAGCCGGAGGGGACCTTGGAGGTCTTCTAGTCCAGCCCCCTGCTCAAGCAGGAGAACCTATACTGTCCTTCCGTTGGTCATTGTGACTCTGATTTTGGGCTACTGAAAAAAGGGACTTAGGACCATTTTTCACACTTATGACCGTTGCAGTATCCCCACAATCACATGATCAAAATTCGGCCGCTTGGCAACTGACTCATATTTATGACGGTTGCATGTCCCGGGGGTCAAGTGATCCCCTTTTCCGACCTTCTGAGAAGCAAAGTCAACGGGGAAAGCAGATTCACTTAACGACCGGGTTACTCACTTAACAACTGCAGTGATTCGCTTAGCAACTGCGGCAAGAAAGGTCGTAAACATGGGGCAAAACTCACTTAACGACTGTCGCACTTAGCAGCAGAAATATGGGGCTCGATTGTGGTCGTAAGTCGAGGACTAGCTGTATTAGGTCCTGTTTTGCTAAGCTAGGCCATCGGATTATCTCGTGGTAGAGCCAAAGGACTGGATGTCAGAGGGACCCTTCAATGCCTCTTTGGGTCAAAGGTCAGGGACTTTTGTCCACAGGAATGGTCACCTGTCTTCTCCCTCTTCCAGTCTAGAGCTAAGGAGAAATTTCCTGACAGGGAGAAGAATTCACCGGTGGAACAGCTTGCCACCAGAAGTTGTAGGTGCTCCATCACTGGAAGTTTTTAAGAAGATATTGGACAACCATTTGTCTGAAAAGGTGTAGGGTTTCCTGCCTGAGCAGAGGGCTGGACTAGAAGACCTCCAAGGTCCCTTCCAACTCTGTTCTTCTCTTCCTTGAGTAGCCTAGGAAGACCCTCAAGATGGGCTCCTCGACTATCCGTGAGAACCTCCCTTCCTCTTTCTCCTCCAGCATCTCGGCCCAAAGCAACTTTGCGGTGGGGGCCGTGGTCAACGCCACGTTTGGCTCCATCACGGAGCTGACCTTCTACATCACGGCCCTCATCAAGGGGGCTCGCGAGAAGAACAAGTGCTACGAGGAGGTAGTCAAGTCTGCCCTGACCGGGACGCTCTTGGGCTGCATCCTTTTCATCCCGGTGGGTTTCCATGGGGCCTCCGGTCCATTCTTGGCTTTGGGGGTTGGGTTGGGTTGGGGGAAATCCTATTGAAGCCAAGTTCAGCACCAAGAGATCGAAAGTGCTTCTCCTTCTTCTTCTCTCTCCCTCTCTCTCCTTCCCTCCCTCCCTCCCTCCCTCCCTCTCTCCCTCTCTCCCACACCC